>CM055071.1:40202230-40266351 GCA_029204045.2 Tillandsia leiboldiana | reverse complement strand
AACTAATATGACAATTGATGAGAACAATTGGGACAAACTAATTGATGAGAACTATTGGGACTACTAACTGGGGGGACTACTAACAGGACTACTACAGGACTACTAACAGGACAATGATGAGAACCGCTGGGACAACTCCTAAAAATTATATAACCCACAGATGATATGTGACTTTATTGGGACCTGTGATTGAGACAAAGGCTAAAATCTCGCGATGCAATGACTTTTATTCAGTAAATCATCTTTTTAATACTTGACAGCTTTTTACAACCTTTTAAAATAAAGACAGTTGCATTCATGCCCGGACATCAGGTAGGGCCACTTTTATGCTACACTATCATATTAAGACTTGACATGTTTTATGCTCTCTTTTGCTTTCACCGTGGTTGTCGCTCGATATGAGCAGGGGTTTGGAATAGTATAGCCAAGGTTTGTTAGATTATAAACTTGTGGGTTTTGCGGACCGCGGACAAGTAGGCGGTCGATCAGATATTTATCCTTGCATCAGATTAGGATGAGTCTGGTCTAGTTTGCACCAGCTGAGGATCTGGTTATCCTAGTGGGTGGTTTTCTCCACTTGTTAAGTACTATGGCATCAGATCGGGGTTTTCTTAGTTGTAGGTTTCCCATTGTTAAGTACTATGGATCAAAGATCGGGGTGGTCTTTATGTGGATAGTTTTTCCCACTGTTAAGTCTATGGCATCAGATCGGGGTTTCTTTAGTGGATAGTTTTCCCACTTTGATCATAGTCATGATCCAGTCCTGCTGTTTTATGGCACTTCTGATACTTATTACTGAGATATTTACTCGTGTGGGTCGCTCCCCTCGAGTGCCACTCCGGAGTGGGTTACAGACAGACTTTGAGTCCTTGAGACTCCTATCCCCTATCGTGTTATGCGTTGACCAGCATACCCAATTTGGCAAACACTATTCCCTATCGGTGTCATGCGTTGGCCAGCATACCCGATTTGGCAAACACTATCCCCATCGGTGTTATGCATTGGCCAGCATACCCGATTTGGCAAGGCACAGCAGCAGTACCAGTTTACCAGTGACACAAGACTGAGTTATTTCAGGCAGGCATGTTTGGTATTGTTGCATACAGTCATTTCATGCTACATGACATTTAGAGGCATACTAGTGGTGGTTTCCCTTTATTCAGCAGTTCTGTTTACAGCTTTACCACTTATTCCTTTCTGGCCTCTAGTAGTCCTAGTGGGTGCGTCAGAGTTGGTTTTGCCCACTAGGGGAGGCTACTGGTTTATCTGGTAGTTCTCACCCCCATTATTCTTTTCTGTTTCTTTCTTCTTCTTTATTTTTGCAGAGTCGTCTGCGGGAGCTGCTAGGCCATCGGCAGCTGATAAGGTAAGGGGATCGCTGAATAGATAGATCTCCTGGGAGACTGAGAGCTGTAGATAGACGTGCACCCTTTACTCAGACTGTGATATTCTCTTTTATTTAGGTCTGGTTTCGCCAGCTGGATGTACTATTTTGGTGAGCTGGGAGATTATTGTACTTATTACAGCTTTATTTGTAGTTCCAGTCTGAGATACTTTGTGTTCTTCCACTTCAGCTCTGTATTATGCTCTTTTATTGTTTATATTATATCGGAGCAGGTTACCAGCGCTTCGTGTACTCGGAAATCCCATGTGCACGGCGGATCTGTTGGCGAGCCCGGGTTCCGGGGCGTGACAGATTAAGTTGGTATCAGAGCTTAGGGATTGGTCAGTGGGACTTAGGAAACCCTAGGCTTTTGGTAGACCCTAGGATAATAGGGTACGAGAGACGTGATATTTGCGAAAGTCGTTGATTTATTGTTTGACTCTTCCAGTGAGAGAAGAGGATCGACATGCCTAATTTCTGGTGAACCGTTATGTTGGCTGCAGACAACATAAAGTCACAGAAATAGGGGAATGTCTTTGACTTTCGCTAGATTGGGTCGTGTGGAATTTTATTTTGCTGATTTGTGGCTTTTGGTGACAGTATGTCACCCCGTCGTCATTTTTCCGTCGGGGATATTTCTACCCCTTCTGAGAAGCCCAGCAGGCGGTATCTGCTGAGCTGGGAGAACTACGGGCCTTGGTGACCCATTTGGTGGCAAGAAGCTTTCGACAGGACCAACGCCTGGAGCAGTTGCTGGCGCAGAGAGGTGACTTGGCGGTTGACGAAGGGGCCAGGACTTTCGAGCAGCGTCCAGACAAGGAACGCCCCGCCCCAGATAATGATGGACAGGCCAGTTCAGGGAGACCACCACGACCCCTGCGGCCCCAGTCTACGGGCCGTGGGCGTCTTGATCGACGAGGACCTGGTAGATCGCAGAGGCCTCCGCAGCAGCAGTCTCGACAGTCTCGGGCGTCGGTCCGATGCATTTTCTGTAGGGGGCAGCATTCATCAAATACCTGTGGCTTGAGGGAGGGTCGATGCTTCCGATGTGGGCAGCCAGGCCACATCCGACCTACGTGCCCCTTTCGGATTTTAGTAGCACCTTCTTCAGCATTGGCCCCTACCGCATCCCAGCAGAGGTCACAGAGGCCTCAGCGGCATAGGCAGCAGCAACAGCAGGTAAGGCAGCCTCAGTCTATAGTTAGGTGCATTTTCTGCGAAGGTCAGCACACTTCAGGTGCTTGTGACTTGAGGTTCGGCCGCTGTTTCAAGTGCGGACAGCCCGGGCACGTGCGAGTTACGTGTCCTTCGGGGATAACGGTGGCACCTACTTCGGCATCTGTCCCTGCCACTTCCCAGCTACGACCGGGAGCTTCACCGACAGATCTTCAAGGAGATCAAGTTTCATTCCCCCACCCTTCTGGAGAGAGACAACCGTTGTTGAGCAGTCAAGATGGCTTAGCGCAGGCAAGGGATTCTGCTATGGCTGATCGAGTGGAGGCAGGTATGATTTACTTTCTGGCATAAGGACTCGTACCTCGTTTTTATAGGGGCATCTCTTTTATTTGTAGAGAATGTACATCATTGCATAGGGTTAGGAATAGGACTCTCACCTTGTGCACAGGAAGTGTAGATTCCCGATTGAACTCTGCACATGGAGGAGTGCTGTTAGCCCCGCCCGATTTAGATCGAGTCCTGGATTATGCCAGTAGACCTATTGGACCTGAGTCAACTGAAGGACTTCGATGTGGTCCTCGGGATGGACTGGTTGGCTCGGTATTTTGCGACTATTGATTGTGCCGCAAGGACCGTCACTTTTAGAAAGCCAGACCAGAAAATGTTGGTATATCGGGAATGTCAGAGCGCTTTCTTTGCCTCTATGATTTCGACTTCCCGAGCGAGGCTGATGATCCGTCGAGGATGTGTAGCCTTTTTGGCTAGTGTTGTTGAGGGGCCTACGGCGGCGCCGGAACTCGGGGATATCCCTATTGCCCGCGAGTTCCCGGATGTTTTCCCACCTGAGCTGTCTAGCATGCCGCCAGATAGGGAGATTGAGTTCGTGATTAACGTAGTTCCAGGAACTGCGCCAATCTCTAAGGCTCCATACCGGATGACACCGGCTGAGCTGCGAGAGCTTAAGGCGCAACTCCAGGATTTATGGATAAGGATTTTATTAGGCCGAGTGTATCACCTTGGGGTGCGCCGGTGCTATTCGTAAAGAAGATGGGTCACTTCGACTATGTGTGGATTATAGAGAATTAAAGTGAACCATCAAGAACAGTACCCTTTGCCGCGCATCGATGATCTTTTTGATCAGCTGCAAGGGTCTTGCGTCTTCTCTAAGATAGATTTGCAGTCCGGTTACCACCAGTTGAAGGTGAAGGCCGTAGATATTCCGAAACGGCATTTTGATCACGGTATGGGCATTATGAATTTACAGTTATGCCTTTGGGCTAACTAATGCCCCTGCCGCATTCATGGATTTAATGAACCGGATCTTCCGACTATACTTGGATCGATTCGTAGTAGTTATTCATTGATGATATCTTGATTTACTCCCGAATGATATTGAGCAATGAGGAGCACTTTAAAGGTTGTGCTGCAACTTCTGCGAGAAAAGAAGTTGTATGCCAAGCTGGCAAAGTGCGAGTTTTGGCTTCAGGAGGTAGTCTTCTTTGGCCAGTGATTTCTGCCGCAGGTGTGGCAGTGGACCCAGCAAAGATTGAGGCGGTTCGGGATTGGCCCCGACCAACGACGGTTTCTGAGGTATGTAGCTTTATGGGTTTAGCTGGGTATTACCGTCGGTTTGTGGAAGGCTTTGCGAAGCTCTCCACACCCCTCACTCGCTTGACGCGTAAGGGAGTGAAGTTTATCAGGAGTGAGGATTGTCAAAAGAGCTTTGAGGAGCTGAAAAAATAGATTAATGACCACTCCTATTCTTCCCTCCCTGTTATGGGGAAAGGATATGTGATCTACAGCAATGCATCACACAGCGGACTTGGTTGTGTGTTGATGCAAGAAGGGAGGGTAATTGCTTACGCATCAAGGCAACTCAAGGATTATGAGAAGAATTACCCTACCCATGACTTGGAGCTTGCTGCTGTAGTGTTTGCACTAAAGCTTTGGCGTCATTATCTTTATGGGGAGCATTGTGAAATCTACACCGACCACAAGAGCCTAAAAATACCTGTTCACACAGAAGGAGTTGAATTTGAGGCAACGTAGGTGGTTAGAGCTATTAAAGGATTATGATATTCTCTACCACCCAGGCAAGGCTAATGTGGTCGCTGATGCCTTGAGTAGGAGGGCGGTGCAAAGTTTGTCTATGTTGATCACAGACCAGGCACCGCTATTAGAGGAAATGAGACAACTCGAGATAGAGGTTGTGTCCCCTGGGGTCACTGCTAGACTGACATCTTTAGTCTTGCAGCCCACTCTGCTGGACAGGATCAAAGAGAAACAGAGTGAGGACCCCCACTTGGCCAGGATTAGAGATCATATTCCGAGTACTTTACGGTAGATGCCTCGAGAGTACTGAGGTACAGGAACCGAGCATGTGTGCCAATACATGTGGAGATTAGAGAACAAATATTGCGAGAGGCCCATTATACACCTTATACCCTACATCCTGGTGGGACTAAGATGTATAAGGACCTCAAGGCACACTTCTGGTGGAAAGGCATGAAAAGGGATATTGGGAGATTTGTGGCCCGGTGTTTAACTTGTCAGCAAGTGAAAGCTGAGCATCTAGTGCCAGCTGGCAAGTTACAAAGTCTCCCAATTCCCGAGTGGAAATGGGACCACATTACGATGGATTTCGTGGTCGGACTACCTAGGGCACAGGGAGGAGCTGATGCTATCTGGGTAGTTGTAGATCGACTTACCAAGTCGGCGCACTTTCTGCCCATGCAGACTACGTGGCCACTTGAGCGACTAGCCCAGTTATATCTAGATGAGATAGTAAGATTACATGGAGTACCAGCCTCCATAGTATCAGATAGAGACCCGAGGTTTGTTTCGCATTTCTGGAAGAGTTTGCAAACAGCCTTGGGGACTGAACTCAGGTTCAGTACAGCTTTTCATCCGCAGACTGATGGGCAATCGGAGCGGACGATACAATCCTGGAGGACATGCTGAGGGCTTGTGTCTTGGATTTCGGCGGAGGGTGGATTCGGCATTTATCTTTGGCTGAATTCGCGTACAACAATAGCTTTCAAGCGAGCATTCAGATGGCTCCGTTTGAAGTATTGTATGGACGCAAGTGTCGATCACCACTTTATTGGAGGGACGTAGACGAGAGACGGACCTTGGGACCAGATGTCTTGATAGAGGCAGAAGAGAAGGTCCGGGTGATTCGAAAGTATCTTCAGACCGCCCAAAACCGACAGAGGAGCTATGCCGACGTTCGGCGACGAGACTTAAAATTTCAGGTTGGAGATCATGTATTCCTGAAAGTCTCGCCGTCCAAAGGAATCAGGAGGTTCGGCATTCGTGGGAAACTTAGCCCCCGATATATTGGACCCTTTGAGGTATTGGGGCGTATCGGGCCAGTTGCCTACCGACTCGCACTTCCTCCAAGGCTTGCTGGTATCCATGATGTATTTCATGTTTCTACTTTGAGGAAGTATATCTTCGACCCATCGCACGTCATCGACTTCACACCGCTTGAGATCAGCGAGGATTTGAGGTATGAAGAACGCCCACTACGAGTTCTGGATCGAGAGGTGAAAGAATTACGCAGTCGGGCCATTCCCTATGTGAAGATCCAATGGAGCAATCATGACGAGCGCGAGGCTACATGGGAGCTCGAGTCGGAGATGAGGGATGCTCACCCCTACTTATTCGAGACATCGGACTGAGGATTATTGTTTAGTCTCGTTTCGAGGACGAAACTCTTTTTAGTGGGGGAGAATGTGATGATCCGGACTCCCGCAGGAACTGTGCAACATTAAACAGTGACTGTAGGGAGCTTATCCGGTGAAGCAGAGCTTGTAGAATCAAAATTGGATATTTAATATAGACTCTGCGCGAAAATCGGAGCAAATGGAATTTTCCGGGAGCTTTCGGCAAAATTTCGGATGGGAATTGGCAAAATGGACGTCGGATTTGGACTCAGCGCGCGAAAACGATCGAAATGGTATATTCGCTTTATTTTTTCGGCACTTGGTACTGTTCACCGGAACAGTAACCGCCGGCCGGAATTACTGTTCCGGCCGCCGGCGGCGAGCGGCGAGCGGCGGCGGGCGGCGGCGCACGGCGGCGGGCAGCGGCGCAGCGGCGGCACAGCGGCAGAGCGCGGAGGCGCGCGGCCCTGGTGCGCGGTCCATGGGCCTGGCGTGCACCGGGAGCACCGAATACCCCCTTTCCACGTGGCGCTTCCCCATTGGTTCGCCGGCTTCTAGAAGCGCGTGGGAGGGTGACACGTGGCACACCCGGATTGGCCGACATCTTCCGGAAGACCCGGCGCGGGGACCGGGCCCGTGCTCCACGTGGACACGTGGCGTCCTCTGAGTGGCCCTTGCACAGGCTGTTCCCTGTTTTGTGGACACGTGGCACGTTTTGGTTGGCCCGTTTCGGTGTTTCCTGTTCGGATCCGATCCTGTGTGGAGCCTCAGCCCATTATAAATAGGGCCCCCCACCCCCCTCTCTTTGCACCTCGGTTTTCGAGCCCTTAGAGAGAGAACCAGAGAAAGTGCCCTCTACGAAATTTCTTCCTCTCTCTCTCTTCTCTCTCTCCTCCAAATCTCAGAATTTTTGGAGTTACAGTTAGGGAGTTATCTGCGACGCGGCGCACTGCGACGGTTTTCTTTTCGGCCCATTTCCCGTCGCAGTTCCGTCGAAAATTCCCTGTGGGCTAACCAGGAGGAATTTTTGGACGATTTTTGCGACAGCGCGTTCCTAAGAGGTAAGGCTTCGATTTCCGTGTTGATCACTTTGCTCCATTTCGTACTTTTGGCACGTTTCCCGAGGTCTCTTTGACCCCCCTTTTTGCTGTGGAAATTTCTGGACAGTGTCAACTTCTCCGATTTTTATCTTGGCGTAGGAGCATCAGATCGAGGCGTTCAAAGGGTCGATTTTGATCTACTCTTCGCGAGGAACGCAACCGTAATTTTTCTGGATTTTTCTGAGCACTATACAGAGGTGAAAAACTCCTCTCTTTTCGTGCTATATGAAAAACAGCAAAAGCTGTATTTTTATGAATAATATAGTTACACCCTGTGCAATGTGTGTTGCTGTAGGGCACCGTTCTCGGCAGACAGCAGTTCTAGGGGACTGTGGACAGCCAGGAGACTATCTGGGTGTGATTTGAGCTGTTCGAGGTGGGCGGTTGTTGCTTACCTCATTTTTGACAAGCTCACTGGGATTACTGGAACTCCCTTAAAATTTAATTGATGAGAACAATTGGGACAAACTAATATGACAATTGATAAGAACAATTGGGACAAACTAATATGACAATTGATGAGAACAATTGGGACAAACTAAATTGATGAGAACTATTGGGACTACTAACAGGACTACTAACAGGACTACTAACAGGACTACTAACAGGACAATTGATGAGAACCGCTGGGACGAACTCTCCTAAAAATTAATATAACCCCACAGATGATATGATGACTTATATTGGGACACTGTGATTGAGACAAAGGCTATAATCTCGCATGCAAATGACTTTTATTCAGTAAATCAATCTTTTTAAATCTTTGACACTATTTTACAACTTTTAAAATAAAGACAGTTGCATGCATGCCCGGACATCAGGTAGGGCCACTATTTATTGCTACACTATCATATTAAGACTTGACATGTTTTATTACTCTCTTTTGCTTTCAGTTGCTTGTCGCTCGAGTATGAGCAGGGGTTTGGAATAGTATAGCCAAGGTTATGTTAGATTATAAACTTGTGGGGTGTTGCGGTGACCGCGGACAGTAGGCGGTCGATCAGATATTTATCCTTGCATCAGATTAGGGATGAGTCTGGTCTATTTTGCACCAGCTGAGGATCGGGTTATCCTAGTGGGTGGTTTTCCCGCTTGTTAAGTACTATGGCATCAGATCGGGGTTTTCTTTAGTGGATAGTTTTCCCACTTGTTAAGTACTATGGCATCAGATCGGGGTTTTCTTTAGTGGATAGTTTTCCCACTTGTTAAGTACTATGGCATCAGATCGGGGTTTTCTTTAGTGGATAGTTTTCCCACTTTGATCATAGTCATGATCCAGTCCTGCTGTTTTATGGCACTTCTGATACTTATTACTGAGATATTTACTCGTGTGGGTCGCTCCCCTCGAGTGCCACTCCGGAGTGTGTTACAGACAGACTTTGAGTCCTTGAGACTCCTATCCCCTATCGGTGTTATGCGTTGACCAGCATACCCAATTTGGCAAACACTATTCCCTATCGGTGTCATGCGTTGGCCAGCATACCCGATTTGGCAAACACTATCCCCATCGGTGTTATGCATTGGCCAGCATACCCGATTTGGCAAGGCACAGCAGGCAGTACCAGTTTTACTAGTGACACAAGACTGAGTTATTTCAGGCAGGCATGTTTGGTATTGTTGCATACAGTCATTTCATGCTACATGACATTTAGAGGCATTCTAGTGGTGGTTTCCCTTTATTCAGCAGTTCTGTTTACAGCTTTACCACTTATTCCTTTCTGGCCTCTAGTAGTCCTAGTGGGTGCGTCAGAGTTGAGGTTTTGCCCACTAGGGGAGGCTACTGGTTTATCTGGTAGTTCTCACCCCCATTATTCTTTTCTGTTTCTTTCTTCTTCTTTATTTGGCAGAGTCGTCTGCGGGAGCTGCTAGGCTATCAGCGGCTGATAAAGGTAAGGGGATCGCTGAGTAGATAGATCTCCTGGGAGACTGAGAGCTGTAGATAGACGTTGTACCTTTCACTCAGGCTGTGATATTCTCCTTTTATTTTGAGTCTGGTTTTCGCCAGCTGGATGTACTATTTTGGTGAGCTGGGAGATTATTGTACTTATTACAGCTTTATTTGTAGTTCCAGTCTGAGATACTTTGTGGTTCTTCCACTTCAGCTCTGTATTATGCTCTTTTATTGTTTATATTATATCGGAGCAGGTTACCAGCGCTTCGTGTACTCGGGAAATCCCATGTGCACGGCGGATCTGTTGGCGAGCCCGGGTTCCGGGGCGTGACAATCCAAGTGTTATTACTAATAATTGATTCTATCTCATTTCTTATAGCCTCCTTCCAAAAAGAAGCTTCAGGAGAACTCATTGCTTCCTTATAACACGAAGATGTACTTTCAATTAAGAAAGTAAAGAAGTCTTCACCAAAGTTTTTCTCAAAGCGAGTTCTCTTACTTCTCCTTAATTCAGGAATAGGATTAGGTTCTACAGGATCTAAACTATAATGCAAATCAGATGCAGGTATATGATCAGAAATAGATGCATGATCAAAAGTAGACTGATAATTAGGGGCAGATCTAGAGATGCGGGTTTTGAAAGGAAAAATATTTTTAAAGAAAGTTGCATCTCTAGATTCAATCAAAGTATCATTTGAAATTTCAGAAATCTCAGAGTTAACCACAAGAAATCTATAGGTATTGCTATCTAAAGAATATCCAATAAAGATAGCATCTACAGTTTTAGGTCCAATTTTCTTTCTTTTCGGTTCAGGAATAGATACCTTAGCTAAGCACCCCCACACTCGGAAGTAACTCAACCTAGGCGCTCTTCCTTTCCAAAAATCATAAGGTGTCTGGGTTCTATCCTTAGAGGGAATCCTATTGAGGATATAACAAGCTGATAAAAGAGCCTCCCCCCACAAGTTCTGAGGTACACCAGAACTTAAAATCATAGCATTAACCATGTCTAATAGGGTTCGGTTCTTTCTTTCAGCTACACCATTAGATTGAGGTGAGTATGGAGTAGTTACTTCATGAATTATTCCATGTTCCTCGCAGAATAGGTTTAATTCATTTGAAATATACTCACCTCCTCTATCAGACCTTAGAATTTTAATCATCTTTTCTAATTGGTTTTCAGTCTCAGCTTTAAAGGCTTTAAACTTATAAAGAACTTCATCCTTGGTCTTCAAGAGATAGGTGTAACAATATTTGGAGTAGTCGTCTATAAAAGTCACAAAATAACGACTTCCTCCACGGGTAAACCCCCTATTAGAATCACAAACATCACAATGGATCAGTTCAAGAATCTGGGTATCCCTATAAGGAACAGATTTAAAAAGTTTCCTGGGTTGCTTAGCTTGGGCACAAATCTCACATTTGGACTTTGGATCAATCATGAGTTTAGGTACAAGATTAAGTTTGGTCAATTTCAGAATTGATTTAAAGTTCACATGCCCTAATCTGCCATGCCATACATCACAAGATTCAGTATTGAAAACAATAGTAGAAGTGGAAGGAGTAGAAGAAGATTTTTTAATTTCAGCAAAAGAAAGTACATTGAGTTTGAATAAACCCTCAGATACAAAACCATTTCCAATAAATATTTCCCCCTTAGAAATTACAACTTTATTAGATTCAAGTACAATCTTATAACCTAATTGCACTAATAGAGATCCACTAATCAGGTTCCGTCGGATCTCGGGAACATGCTGCACATTGTGAAGGATCAAAGTCTTTCCAGAAGTTAACTTCAGTTTGACTGTTCCGATCCCCAGCACATTGACAGCTTTTCCGTCTCCAGCAGTCACATATCCTCCACCTGAGTCCTGATAGGAGGAGAATAGGGACCTATTAGTACAAACATGGACATTGGCTCCTGAATCTAACCACCAATCTAAATCATGATAGGTGAGGTTAACATTAGGTATAAAGGAGACTGACCTAAAAGTGGAGTTCGAAGGTTCACCCTCAATCATATTTGTCACGCCCCGGGGTCGAAACTGCGACCCGGGCTCGCCAACAGATCCGCCACCTATGCAAAATCCCGCATAGGCGAAGCGTCTAACCTGCAAAAGATAGTGCTATATCTACGCAAATATCAGAGCGGAAATAAAAATGCTGTAAAATAAAATCCAATCACTGTGCAACATAAAATAGAGTACAATACCCATCTCCTCAAATACAGATAATCATCATACAATGTCCTCGGTACAGCATCTCTCAACTATAAAAGGGAGATAACTAAAACTATAGTACATCAGTCTCTCCAAATACAAAAGATCCCTCTCCAAAGTAAACAGTAAAAACCAGCTGACAGCTACAAGGAATCTCCAACCAGGGGATACAGCTACATTCCTCGGGCGGTATGGATCTAGCTCGTGACTCCCTCGCCTCGAACAATGACCGAAGGATCAGCAACTCCCGCAGAAGACTCTGCAAAACAGGAGGAAGAAAAGAGGGAAACAACAATGGGGGTGAGAACCACTAGTAAACCAGTAGCCTCCCCCTGTGGGTAAAGCCTCAAACTCCGGCGTACCCACTAAGTCTACCAGAGGCAAGAAAAGGAATAAGTGGTAAAGCTGAAAACAGAACTGCTGAATAAAAGGGGAAACCACCACTAGTATGCCTCTAAATGCAATACCGAAAGAAATGACTGTATGAATGTATCAGGAAACAGTATCTGACCAAATAAACCCAATCTAGTCACCAGTAAAAACTGGTACTGCCTGCTCTGCTGTCGAACTCAATAACTCAATAGGGGACCAGCACATAAGGCTCGAAATCCCAATCAGCACTCACAACTCTCCAACTGACCGGCACCTGTCCCGGTCTAAAGCCTACTCCGGAGTGGCACTCGAGGGGAGCGACCCACACGAGTAAAGTATCTCTGTATCAAGCATCTCTGTAACCAATGTCTCACAATAGCAGGACTGGATCAAGACTATGATCAAAGTGGGAAACTCCGTCCACTAATGAAATCCCGATCTGATGCAATAGTACTCAATAAGTGGGAAACACCATCCACTAGAGAAATCTGATACCCAATCTGATGCATAAGTAAACATCCGGTCAACCATCCAATGTCCGCGGTCGCCGCAACACCCCACAAGACCCAAAATCTGACAAGGTAATTAACATCTGGCTAACTGCCTAATGTCCGCGGTCACCATAATAACCCACAACCCACAATCGGGTAAAATAATCAATATTCGGTCAACCGCCTACTGTCCGCGGTTGCCGCAGTAACCCACAAATCCAACATCAAGTACACCCTGTCTCTGACCCTAAGGTCCCAGCTACACTATCCCAAACCTCTGCTCGAACCCGAGCAACAAGACTCAAAAGTTTAAATGAGAAGGAGAAAGAAAACAATCATGGTTTCTCCTAAGTCAAATCCCAATATGATAGTGTAGCAATAAAATAGTGGCCTATCTAGATGTCCAAACAAGCATGCAAAAGTCCTCATGCAAGATGAAGGAGAGAATATCAAATAACAGTTCCACATGTGTAACAAATAATAAATCCACATAGATATACCCATCATGCTAAAATCATCAGTCAACTACACATGTAAATAATCCCTGATCCATAATAAATCCTATAGTGATACCCGCACATAGATATGTCATCATGTCCCAATAATTAGTCCATTTAACCAACTTCCAGAAGATCTATGTGCTAATATGGCATGTTAATTATCACTATTAAATATGTCCCCGCAATCATGTTTCCACAATAATATTATCCCAATAAGATTCCCAACATGCTATATCCACAGAATTAATCTCAAATGATAGGCTCACATTTATATCAATCAATCATGCATGGTAATCAATCAATATGTTCAATAGTGGGCTTCTCTAATAAACATAGTGAGCAAGCCAGAAGTTGAGGTATGCAACAACCACCCACCTCGAAAAGCGCGCACAACACCAAAAGAAACCTCTCGCTGCCCGCTGTCCTCTAGCACCAGATAATCACGGCACACTGCACGGTAATCCAAACAGCGCACAATTAATCCCAAAAATGCACAATTACTTGCTGTCCAAAAATCAGCCCCAAAAATGGCTAAATTTCACCCCTCTGCAGTCCTCTGAAAAATCCATAAAAATAACCACTGCGATCGTCGCGTCGATACGATCGAAACGAGTACTCGCACGTTCCGATCCGATACCTGTAGATCAAGTTACAAATAAAACACCGCGGTAAGCGAAACGCCACATAACCAAAAATCCTGTGGCACACAGTCCAAGAAAAGCTTAATTATCACCTTCTAATAAATTTCCAAAAATCCCAGAAAAATCACCACTGTGTTCCTCGCGACGAGTAGATCAAAATCGAGTCCTCAAACGCCTTGATCCGATGCTCCTAGGCCAAGATATAAATCGAACAACCCGGTGCTGTCCAGAATCCATCACAGAAAAAGAGGGGTCAAAAATGCCTCGGGAACCGTGCCAAAAGTGCGAAACAGAGCGAAGTGATCAACACAAAAATCGAAGCCTTACCTCTTAGGAATGCGCTGTCGAAGAAATCACCCAAAAAATCCTCCTGGTTTGCCCACAGTTAAATTTTGACTGAACTGTGACGGTAATGGGCCGAAATGGGGGAAAAACCGAGGCGAACTGTAAAATCGATATCGCCGTTGCCGAGCCTCCAAAAATTCCGGGGATCCACCACGAGATCAAAAACATCAAGGGGAACAAGTTCCATATAGGGCTCTCCCTCTCATTCCCTCTCTAAAGCTCGAAAAAGGGGAAGAAAGAGGGAGAGGAGGAGGTATTTATAGGCCCAACCCAACAATTGGGAAAATACCCGCTGTGTCCCCGGTTTCGGGCGCCCGAATCTTTCGGGCCCCGAAACCGGGCCCAAACAGTAGCCCGGCCCAACGGCCCAAGCGCGGCCCGCCCCCATCCGCACAGTGCCCGGGCCAACCCGGGCGCGACACCTGTCCCCGAACAGGGAACAGCGGATTCGGCCGCTCCCGTCCTGCCGCGTGGCCCGCGTAGGTCAACGCAGTAGGTGGCGCCCGCCAATGGCGGGCCGCCACGTGGCGCACGCGTGCGCCACGTCGGCGCCGTGGCCGCCACGCCAGCCGCCCCCGCTGCCAAACCGCCTGCCACGCCACCTGCCCCGCCGTACGCGCACA
The DNA here is from genome assembly GCA_029204045.2 of Tillandsia leiboldiana. Lineage (NCBI taxonomy): Eukaryota > Viridiplantae > Streptophyta > Magnoliopsida > Poales > Bromeliaceae > Tillandsia > Tillandsia leiboldiana. The sequence continues at coordinate 40,251,941 of CM055071.1, read as the reverse complement.
GTAACGCGCCCAATCCCCGCGCGCCACGTGTCAGGCCCCGCGCTCGCTGCACCCGGTGCACACACTCTGTGCACCAAACGAACCACAGACTGCCACGAGTCCAAAACTCAACCAGTAGAACCCTGCCACGTGGCACACCACTAGCCTGCACCCCCGCGCCTGCCCGCGCACCTGCCCGCGCACCCCCGCGTGCGCCAAGACCACTGCACCAAACCAATGAAAAGCTGCCACGTGTCCCCGCTCCGGTCCACCGTACACCCCGCGCTCTCCCGTGAACCGAGCGCCCTGCGCCCGCCAATCCGGAGCCGCCACGTGGCTTCCCGCCTGGTCCACTGCACCAGCGCTCCTCTCCGTGGACCGGGACGCGTGCGCCGGCCAATCAGCGGCTGCCACGTGTCCCTCCGGCCGGTCCACGGCTCCTCTATGCACCAAAATACACCAGAGACTTTCGGGTCTCCATTTTTGGGCGTCCGGACTCAGAAAAATACAAGTAAATAGCCGTTTTCAAGCGTTTTTCCTCGCTGAATCCAAATACGGCCTCCGATTTGCCAAATTCTCAACCGAAATTTACCCGGAAGCCCCCGGAAAAGCTCACTTGATCCGATTTTTGCGCCGGGTCCATTTCTTGAGTCCAATACACACCCAAACACTTCCATCTCCCAAGATAGTCCTCCAGAAGCCACTGATCAAGCCATAATCCCCAATGAAGATCCGGGTCATCACAATATTGACCTGGGGTTTAGGATAGTTGTTTTGATTATTCAGACCCTTCTTGTAGACAACCTTTTCTTTCTTTCGATAAAAATATTTTGAAGCAAAATGGTTGTCCCGGCCACAGACATAACAGAAGCCATCCTTCTTCTTATTCCCATTAGATTGGTTGGTATAGGATTTATGGGTATAGTTTTGGCTTCGGTTCGGATTCTTACCCTTAAAGCCTTTACCCTTAGGTTTAAAAATTTTTCCTTTGGGTTTAGACTCATGGTTTTGGTTTGAAAGCTGGGTCAGGTTTATATTTGATCGGTTGTTGGTCGGTTTAATCTCCCTAAGTCGGTATTGGTCTTCTATTCTAATAGCTTGGATTACAAACCTGAGTTTAAGGGTTCCCTGAGTTCTTCTAAGCTCTTGGGCAAATTTGGACCAGGAATGAGGTAATTTGTCAAGTAGACAGGTAGCTTGATAGGTATCATCTAAGTTTGAACCATTTCTATGAATCTCTTGGACAAAATTTTAAAATTGATGAATCTGGTCGTTTATGAGAATATTTTCTACCATTCTAAAATTGTTAAAATCAGTAATGGTAAATCTAGTAGTACCTTCATTATCTTTAATGTAGGCATCTTCTAGAGCATACCATAGATCTTTGGCAGTTTGATATTTCCTATAGGTTTCATAGAGTTCATCAGATAGACCACTAAGTATCCTAAACCTACAGTGAAATTCAATTTCATCGGGGGATCTATTAGATTTAGGTTCAGTAACAGTTGATTTAGAAGAATCTTCAGAAGGAGTAGCAATAAAAGTTTTAGAAGTAGAGTAGGGAGGTGATTTTCCAATTGCAGTTATGAGGCCTAGGGTAATAAGCCATGCCTCTAATTGTTTTTGCCATCTCACAAAGCCTACTCCTCTAAACTTTTCAGGTTTGAGACTAAAAGTATCCTCAAAAGCCATTATGAATAATCTAGTTGAGAGAATGAAAGGATTTAGGATGCCTAGAGCCGCAAAAGATGTTCAAAAAATTTTCTTAGAAAAATACTCTTGTTAAGGTTTCTACCCTAGTCAACCAGAATATTTTAGGATTTAAGTTTTAATACAGATAAATTGTTGAAGTCGATTCAAAAGCAAGCAGATGGCCCAAACAAATTAAGATATTTGATCTCAAGAAAAAGTATGAATGCAAACAATACAGTATATTGAAATATAAAATCAAATATAATAATTGCAACTTGAGTTGGATTTAGAGAAGTATAAGTTTGATCCTAGACTTCGCTTTTTCCTTCTTCTTTTTTTTTCTTCTTTTTTTTTTTTAAGTCTATGGCAAAATCCTTTTTTTTTTTTTTAATAACAGATTCTTTTTTTTCCTTTTTTTTTTTTCTTTAGCCGGTCGTAATACAAGATAAATATATCTATATATATTAAAGATTAAATATCTACACTTTAAACTATAAAGATATGCATTTAAAATTTAAAATGCTAATCCCATAATATTTAAGTTATAATGCCAAACAGACAATCAAATTATCAATCAAGATTATATGCCATATAAATTTTACGAAGAATTAGCACTTGTTAGAATCTTAATCACAATCAAATCGGGATACACCTTAGATTGTTAGAAAAGATATACTAAAATTCGATTGTGATTGATATTTAACTGATTTCTTGATAAAACAAAATAAAAACTTACCGATAACGCAAATAATCCAAAATCTTTAAATGATCCGGAAGCGTGCGTAGCACTGCCCTAAGGTGTATTCCCGTCCTTACGTGCGGGATTAACCGAGAACACCACCCCAAGGTACGACCGGAATTCCTCCTCCTGCGAGCACGATCGTGGTGGAGGTTGACGGAAATTCTTTCAACACCCAATCGAGAAAGAGATGAAAATATGAAAATAATGTGGTTAAATAGTTTCTCTGTTTCTTCCTCTGTTTCTTATCCTGTAAAAACAGAGAAGAAACATACTTATATATATATATACGAAGAAAGCCGAACGTTGGGAATCGAACGTTGAGCAACGTTCGACCCACGTAACATTCAGTTAGGCGCAAGAAACAGAACGGAAACCCACGTTCCGGCCGTTGGATTTTCTTTCGCGCCAAGTTAAATAAATAAATAAATAATAAATAATAATAATAATAATAATAATAATAATAATAAATAAATATTAAAATGAAATAAATAAATAATAAATAAATAAAATTTAATAAATAATGGGGATTTTGAATTTTACCCCAACAATCACCTATCAAAGAAAATTTTTTCATATGAGAACCAAATGGTCCATAGCCATCAAATCGATCTCATAGGAAATACTGCGTTACCCAGCAAATTGAGCACTCTAATACGACATTGCCTATCAAAGATAATTTTTTCATATGAGAACCAAATGGCCTATAGCCATCAAATCGATCTCATAGAAAATACTGCGTTACCCATCAAATTGATCACTCTAATACGACATTACCTACCAAACATAATTTTTTTATATAAGAACCAAATGGCTTATAGCCATCAAATCGATCTCATAGAAAATACTGTATTACCTACCAAATTGATCACTCTAATACGGTATTACCCACCAAATCGATATAATAGAAAAAAATTCAGGAATAGTCTAACATATATGAATGTACATTTTCTATGGAAAGACCTACAATTTTAGGATTTTTCTCTTCCATCTAAATCAAAAGAAAAATTAAATATACATGATTAATTCAAAATAAAACTCAAAATTGGAAAAGAAATCAGAATAAACGGAAATTGGAAATAGAACGGCGGATCCTCCTCATTTGTTAGTTTAGTGTAGCAAAGCAATCCAAATTGAAATGGCATTCATATTTTTTATTGTTTGATTGGGAGAGAAAATTGTGCTACCAATACAGTAATTAAACAATATTCATATTCAAATTTTTAATATTGAAATTAATTTAGAATTTATTGTAGTATACTGAACTTTACAAATTATTAAGGTCCAATATAAAATATTTTACAATGCCATTTGAGAAGTTTTAAAAGAGTTGGAGATGATACCCGCTATGATCACTTTGAAAATATATTACCCATCAAATCAACACTCTTACCATATATTTATATTTTTCTTAGTAAGACCCACAATCTTGTGTTTTTTCCTCTCACATGTGCAACGTAGAGGATTGTTATGACACTCATTTGATAGGACCATATAAATTAAGTTGATAATTTCATAGAATAGTAAAATTTCCCGTATTAATTCAAAGTAAACCAAGTAGATATTTTTAAAAGATTCTAAGGGCTTTTAGGATATGTTTGGTTCACACAGCTTATTTGAATTCGTAAAAATCCAGTAAATAATACAGTGTTCGAATAATACAACTCTGAAAATCCTAAGAAATTTTTATAATGCAAACCAAACGCACCCAAAAGTCGACACACCTGGAACATCACCATAAATGCTAATCTAATTCATGATGCTTATTTAATTAGTAGGCCCATATTAATTAAGATAACAACTTGTAATAGTTAAAATCTCCATAATCATTCACACAAAACCAACCAATTAGTTACTTTTGGTAGTCTATAAGGTTTTATAAGTCCAAGCACCAGGGCCATCACTATATATAATCCAGTTTTGATGATCAATTCATAGCCTTCAGGGGAGGAAAAAAAAAAAAAAGTGAGACAACATGGCTTCTCCAATTTCTTTTTTGCTTTTGACCGTAGGCATCCAAGCACTTGCGGCAAGCGGGTGCTTCGAGATTGAGAGAAATGCACTGCTAGCTTTCAAAGCAGATCTAAATGATCCTCGCAACCGCTTAGCCTCTTGGGAAAGCCAAAACTGCTGTAAATGGAAGGGAGTCATTTGCAGTAATACAACTGGTCACATTTTAAAGCTCAACCTGCAAAACTCCTACGACAATATTGATAATTACTTTTACTATAGTAAAAGATCATCAGCTTTGAGTGGTAAGATTAGTCCATCTTTGCTTCTCTTAAATCATTTGGAGTACTTAGATCTCAGTTTGAACAACTTCAGCGGGATTCACATCCCAGTGTACTTTGGTTCTTTGAAAAATTTGAGGTATCTCAACCTTTCTGGAGCTTGTTTCGGTGGAACGGTACCTCCTCAACTCGGAAATCTCTCACACCTTCATTATCTTGACATAAGTTATATCGATTGTGATGCTTACAATATCAGAGTAGATAACTTCTGGTGGCTTGCCCATCTACATTCTTTGCATTATCTCGATATAAGTTTTGTCAACATGAGTTTTGCTACAGATTGGTTTCAAGCAATAAACATGTTGTCATCATTGAAATATCTTGATATGAGTGGAACTAGTCTTTCCACAATTCCCATTGCTCTACCATTTATCAATATTACAACTCTTAGAGTTCTCAAAATTGCAGACAACAGCATCAACTCCACCTTACCTAGATGGCTATGGAATCTTACTAGCATCACTCATCTTGACCTTTCCTTCAATCTATTCCATGGCTTCATTCCTGATGAATTGAGATGCATGCCGAGCTACGTGCAACAAAATTTACAAATTTTGTATTTTGAGGGTAACAAGTTAAGCGGTAATTTGTCTGGTTGGCTAGAGCACATGACCAACCTAGCTGAAATAGACCTTTCTGGAAACTCTCTAAATGGGACCATTCCAATTGGAGTATGGAGGCTTCATAGCTTAACAAGATTATATCTCGATAGTAATTTCTTTGAGGGTACTATAACAGAAGTCCAACTTTCTCACTTACAGAGGCTAAAATGGTTAGACCTTTCATATAACTCCTTTAATGTGCAAATTAGTCGTGATTGGATTCCTCCTTTTCAGTTAAAAACACTTCACTTGGCTTCTTGCAATCTGGGACCTAAATTTCCTACTTGGCTTCAAGGACAGACACAACTGGAAGAACTTGGCTTATCGAAAAATGGAATTGTCGATACCCTTCCCAATTGGCTTTGGAATATTTCCAGCTCCTTAGGTTTTGTAGATATTCCCAGTAACCAAATCAAAGGAAAATTACCATTGTCACTGGACCATGTCATGCTACACTATTTAAATTTGAGCTCAAACCAACTTGATGGCCCATTGCCAGCTCTCCCGCAAACTCTTTCTATCTTGGATTTGTCCAACAATTTTTTTACGGGACCTATACCGAACTCTACGTTATTAAGTTTAGAATATTTTCTTCTTTCCGATAATAATTTCGATGGCAGTATACCATTCTCTTTATGTGAATCAACTTCATTACTAGTTCTTGATATATCAAACAACAAGCTATCGGGAGAAATTCCTTCGTGTTTAGGGAAGTTGCAAGATCAACTTCTTGTTCTTGATATGACGAACAATAATTTATTTGGAAATGTTCCTACCTCCCTCGGCGAACAAAGGGCTCTTTTGATACTGGATTTAAGCAACAATAGCTTGTCAGGGAAAATTCCTTCTTCTTTGCAGTATTGTACACAGTTAGTTAATCTTAACCTTGGATATAATAATTTTTCTGGAACAATTCCTGAATGGATTGGAGAAAGCTTACCGGTTCTCATGGTGCTCAGCTTGCGCTCAAACGGGTTTTCGGGTGGCATCCCGTCGCAAATTACACAACTTGGATATCTACGAGTCTTGGATCTTTCGCACAACAACTTATCTGGATCCATACCCCAATCTATTGGAAAATTTAGTTGGAAAAAAGGAGTTCCTCCAGATCACAAGCTATTTTTTCAATATGGAAGCTTTGATGTCTCAGCTGGCACTGTATATTTAGTTGTAAAAGGAGAGTCACGGGAATATTCAAAACTTCTTTATCTTTTCGAAAGCATTGACATTTCCTGTAATAATCTATATGGAGAGATCCCGGATGAGATCGTTAATTTACATGCACTACAAAATCTAAACTTATCCATGAATCATTTGACAGGATATATTCCAGAGAAAATCGGTATGATGCAATCATTGGAGTCCCTTGATGTGGCAATGAACGAGCTTTCCGGCACTATTCCTCTAAGTCTTGCTACACTTTATTATTTAAGCAGCTTAAATGTGTCGTATAATAATCTATCAGGAAAAATTCCGTCAGGATATCAAATGCAAACTCTCGACTATCCATCTATATACATCGGCAATCCATATCTGTGTGGGCCACCGACTACGCAGAGTTGCTCCACTAATAATACAATTCAAAGTTTTAGCAAAGGGCATCAAGATCAGTTTGAAAGATTATGGCTATACATTGGTGTGTTATTAGGATTTATAATGGGATTTTGGATTTTTTACGGTGTTCTTTTGTTAAGTAGATCAATGAGAAATGCGTATTTCTCTGCGATCGACCGCTCGTACGATAGGCTTTATGTTGCTGTAGCATTAACACTAATTAGATTAAGAAGGAGACGTGGGGAAATGTAGTTTGAGTAGTTTTATTTTATGATGCTCTAAAACTGAATGGTATGTTAATAATTTACGAAGTGTATTAATTAGCATGCTATGATGAAATAATTGCTGGTTTTTGGAATCACTGGAGCTGTGTTTAATTTGGGTGTGTAAATTGCAATACCAGTCCTTGAACTTTTGACAAGTTCCATTTTGCTCCTAAAATTTTTATGCTCGCTAATTGAAATCCAAAACTCTTGAAAAGTGTTTAGTTTACTTCTTATCCATTACAACTGTGTAAGTGAAATAATTATGAAAGTTTAGTGTTCGAACTTGAATTTAAAAAAATTTAAGGGCTAGAATAAAATGTGCTGGAAAGTTGAAGAACTTGTAGTTATGAATGTGATGTGGGCCGTGCCGATTTTTTGGACCCTTGGCCTGGCACGGCACTCAGTTTGGATGGAACGGACTATGTTGGGCCGAGACGAACCGTATTGGACTAATATTATTTTTTTATTTTTTTATGTTTTAAATTTTTTATCTTTAAAAATTTATAAAAATAAAATATTCTAAATTTTTTTAACTATTAGAAGGCTATTATGGTTAAAGAAAAATTTGAAGTTTTAAATTTTTTTCTAAAAAACTTAAAACTTAAAAATATTTATGCAAAAATTTTAATTTTAAAAATTAATTGAATAAAAGTTTACAAAATTTATAAATCTTTCAAAATTATTTGGACAGAACTTAAAAAATTAGATTTAAAATATTTTTGATAAAATTGTAAAAAATTACAAAACATTTGAACAAATTTAAAGTTAAAACTATCTTCTTCTTCTTCTTCTTCTTCTTCTTCTTTTAGACCTAGACCTAGGTCTAGCTCCTCTAGGAGTTGGAAAAAGTGGCCCAAGGCCTCTAGAAAGCATGGGCTTTGGAGTCGGGCCATGTTGTCCCAGCAAAGGCGGAGCCGTGCGGAGACAGGCCATCAACCGAGTACTGTCCAGGCCAATTCCGGGCAGTGCCGTTGGAAGCCAATGAGTCTAAATCTGTAGGCTTTTCAAGCAAGGCTGAGCCGACAAGGATTCTACAGTACTCGTGTCGTGCCCAGGTTCGGCCGAGAGAAATGCCAAGCCAAGCGGCTCGTGTAAATTCTTAATACACTACTATCTACTTGGTTTTATCATGTAACAATTCGGTCCACTAGCAATAATAATTCGTTGGGTCCAAATCATAGCCTAAAATACTTAAGCCTAGTTATTATTACTAGTGATCAAGTCTCATATATACCCAATCACAAATTCAATCCCATCCGATGTGGGATTATTGGAGTGTCACAAACTTCTCCCGTTTAGGTCTCACAACCCACAAATTCAATCCCATCCGCTGTGGGATTATTGGGGTGTCACAAACTCCCCCCGTTTAGGTCTCACAGCCTAAAATGCTTAAGCCCAGTTATTATTACTAGTGATCATGTCTCATATATACCCACAAACTCCCCCCGTCATGTCTCATATATACCCACAAACTCCCCCCGTTTAGGTCTGACGTCCTCGTTAGCCCAAACACACACAAGCTCCTCCCGTTTAGTTCTGAGGTCCTCGTTAGCACAAACACACACAGCCCAAGATCACCAGATGATGTGAAACTTGTCTCGTTAACCCTGTCATCTAGATCCAGGCCCGAGATTCATCTCACACTTTCGACTAATTATTGGCTCTGATACCAAATGTAACGACCCGGCCCACTAACAATAATAATTTGTTGGGCCCAAACCACAGCCCAAAATGCTTAAGCCCAGTTATTAGTGTCCATATCTCTTATATATCCAATCACAACTCCATTTCCATCCGATGTGGGACTATTGGGGTGTCACAGACTCCTCCCGTTTAGGTCAGACGTCCTCGTCAACCCAAACACACACACAGCCCAAGATCACCGGACGATATGAGACTTATCTCGCTCGCCCTATCATCTAGACCCAGACTCAGCCGGGACTCGTCACATACTTCCGGCTGATGATTGGCTTAGATACCAAATGTAACGACCCGACCGACTAGTAATAATAACTGGGCTTAAATATTTTTGGCTGTGGTTTGCGGCTCAACGAGTTATTATTGCTAGTGAGTTGAGTCGTTACATTTGGTATCAGAGCCAATCATCAGTCGAAAGTGTGTGACGAATCTCGGCTAAGCCTAGGTTTAGATGACAGGGCTAGCTACCGAGATAAGTCTCACATCGCCCGGTGATTCTGGGCTGTGTGTTTTTTTGGACTGACGAGAACATCAGACCTAAATGGGAGAGTCTGTGACACCCCAATAGTTCTACATCGGATGGGAATGAAATTGTGATTAGGTATATAAGAGATATTGACACTAATAATTGAATTTTAATATTTTGGACTATGATTTGAGCCCAACGAATTATTATATTACTAATGGGGCGGGTCGTTACACATCCTACTCTATTTTTTCTTATTTTATTACATCTCCTACCCTTCATAAAATAGTTCAATAGACCCATCGCCTAAAGTGATCAACTGTCATTTATATAATTCTAGAAGACTTCAAAATATAAAGGAATCTATATTTTCTCTTCTTTTTTTGTGTGACTCTCCATTGTGATGAGATTAGGCGATTCGGTAGCAAAAGGTCGAGAATTGAGTCAGCTAAAACTAGAGCCGAATTAATTATTTTTCATTAAGCAAAGCGTTTGAAAGCTATAAGGAAAATAACATTAGGGCTCAAATTAGAAGAAACTAAAGGCTAAAAACTCTAAAATTAGTAGCTATTCATAGAAAGTTATAAATGTTGGGGAGTAGAGTTTATATGTTTTCAAAAGTTTGTAATTTTTTTTATCATTGGATTTGTATTAAAATCCGTGCTACTATACTTTTTTTTTCTCTTTTTTTAGTTAATTTTATAATAGCACAAATCTCAATACAAATTCTATAGTAAAAAATTTACAAGCATATTCGGCCTAGTGCTTTTAAAAGTATATAAGCTCTACTCAATGTTGATAATGGAAAAAAGATTAAAAACAAGTCTTAAAGTCCATTTGTCTTTGGGCTTTCACCACGTGTCATTTTTCTATTCGATCACGTGAGCCGAACCGTCTATCAGTTAGCATTATATTTTCTTGTGTCAATAAAATATTTAAAAATAACAAATAAAAAGAATAGGATAAAAAGAAGTTTGATTTTTTTTTTTTTTTTTTTTTTTTTTTTTTGATAATGATACTATCTATTATGAAAAATACTACATGTACACCCCCAAAGGGGGTGTACATCTCACACCCCCATCCATCTATGGTGGGGGTGTGATTAGAGGTCACTTCATGTGACCCCTAAAAAACACCCCCATTCTTAGATGGGTGGGAGTATATGATGCACACCCCCAAGGAGTGTACATGTAGCATTTCTCATCTATTATTGTTGCTATCTAAAGAAAAACAAATGAGTTTGCGAGTCCGATATTTTGTCAGACCCGCTACCACATTTTTTTTCTTTTGTGTTCGCCTATTAATCCTCCATGTCTTATTGTGGGCCTACATCCTTTTTGTTGACCCCACTTTGAGGTCAACTGGCCCCAAAGTTCGGTCAAAGAACCAATCAATGAAAGGCCTCTCGTTCTTTCATTGGTTTACATCGGTGGGGTCCACTGCTTGCCATGCATTTATATTTTTGGTAGAAAGACCGACAATCATATGATTTTTCCTCTCACATGTGCACCAGAAAACGATCTCAATGGCTACATTCAAGAAATTAAGTATCGCCTCGTGCAGCTCATGCTACTGAATGTCCACACAAGCACAGTATAGTATATTTTTTTCTATTTTTTTTTTATTATTTTTCTTTTTTTTTTTGGGGTTTCTGGTATAGACATTTGTCCCTTTCATCTCTTCTCTATTCTTCATTTCTATAATTTTTTTTTTTTTGCTTATGTCGTTGAATGTCCATACAAGAACAGTATTTTTTCTTTTATTTTTTTTATGACTTCGTCATTTTTTTTTTGGGTTTCTGGTATAAATCTTTGTCCCTTTCATCTCTTCCCTGTTCTTCGCTGAATGTCCACACAAGAACAGTATTTTTTCTTTTATTTTTTTTATTACTTCGTCATTTTTTTTTTGGGTTTCTGGTATAGACCTTTGTCCCTTTCATCTCTTCCCTGCTCTTCACTTCCACAGTTTTTTCTCTTCTGCGCTATCTTTTCTTTCCTGTCATGTATCTTTCTTTATTTTTTTTTCCTTTTTATTTTTTCCTCATCTTTTTTTCCATAATTTTTCTTTTAAATTCTTTTTCTCAATCCCTTATTACTTTTTGGTTACTTCAATCTTTAAAAAAAAAATAATAATAATAACAAAATGGAAAATCTATTTATTACGTAAGTCAAGATATTTGCAACTTAATTTTTTTTCTATATGTTTTGAATAAATTTAATTTGTAAAGTTTATTTTGTAAAGAAATATAAAATTATAAAAATATGAAAATATATACAACTTGATCTAGTCATTATATGGCCCATTTTAAATTTTTTTAGATGAATTTTGTATTTTTTTGTGAAATTTACGATATTTTTAACTTTAAAAATTTTATTATTGGAAACATGAAAATTCTAATAAAATCAAAAACAAAATAGAAATAATTAATATTTAAATTTGCTTAAAATATAGTTAAATTTTTATAAATAGATCAAACAACTTTTCTTATTTAATTTTTTAAAAAATAATTTTTCTTAGATGAATCTTACCAATTTTATATAATTTTTTTTAAAAAAAAAATTCTCTTATTTGTATTTTATAATTTTTTTAAAAAAATAAAAGATAAATCAAAAAAATTTAAAGATTAATTAATTTTTATCGTAAATTTGCTTAATTTGTACATTATATGATTTATTATTAAATTTTTATGAACAAATTTTATATTTTTTTAAAAAAAAATTAGAAAAAATATTGTTCTTTAATTTTTCCATAAATATTCTTTAAAAAAATTAAAAATAAAAATGAATATAAAGAATATTACTACTATATTAAGTTATTAACTAGTAAATTAGTAAACTATTATTAATAATTGATAAAGACAAATCAATATATAGCCCAAAAATTATAATTATTATTCTAAAATTTTTATAAAATATCATTATAAGGTTTTATTGAAAAAAAAAAAAAATTAAAATAAAATCATGTCAATGTGTACCACTAAGAGATTGTGTGTGCTCGTCAATACATAAGCATGACATGTGTTTGCACGCAAGCATACTGTGATATAGCAGACAATGATTGGCAGGCAGCGTGCCACGACATTTTAATTAATCCTTGGCTACATTTCCTTAGAAAGGCCCACAATCTTATGTTTTGCATCTAGATTAGTCTACATTATGATGCTCATTTGATTGGGCCATATTAATTAAGTCAACAATTGATTGGGCCATATTAATTAAGTCAACAATTTCGTAGAATAGTACAATTTCCTGTAATAATTCAAAGAAAACCAACCAAATAGGTGTTTTTGAAAGAGTCTAAAGGTTCACACTAGTTATCTAAATTCATAAAAATTCATTAAATATAATACTGTTTAAATAATACAACTGTAACGACACGGCCTGCTAACAATAATAACTCGTTGGGCTCAAACCAATGTCCAATCACAATCTCATTCTCATCCGATATGACTTCTCCCATTTATGAGCCCAAACCATAGTCCAATCACAATCTCGTTTTCATCCGATATAACTTTCCCCATTTACGAATGACATTCTTATCCGACGTGATTTTCTCTATTTAGACCTGACATTCTCATCAGCCCAAACACATACACAACAGCCCAAGATCACCAAGCGATGTGATCCAAACTCAGCCGAGACTCGTCACACACTTTCGACTGGTTGTTGACTCTAATACCAAATGTGACGATCCGTTGCACTAGAATTTTCATTGAATTTAGAATTAAACTCAGAATTGAAATTAAGAGCTAAATAAACATTTTGAATTCTACATTTGAGATCATTCCATTTGAGTTCAATTTTTAAATTTAAATTTATTTTCTTTTGGTTGAATTATTGAAAGTCCTTCAAATTTAAAAATTAAACTCAAATTTGAATTCAAGTGTTGACAATACAATTTGAAATTAATATTTGAGTTAAAGATTTATATTTGAAATTAGGTTTAAATTTAAATTTATTTAGATATAAATAGATTTCTTAAAATCTCTTGCGTTCGAAAATTAAATTCAAATGTGAATAAAATTTAGCCATAAAATTTAATTTACAAATATAAATTTAAATTTAAATTTTTTATTAAGATATATAATTTAATTTAGAAATTTAAACTCGAACACAAATTGAAATGTTAAGCCAACAACACATCTAGCAAATTTAACATTGATATTTTTAAAAAAAATTCAAAATCACAATTTCCACAAGTTTTGATTTATATATTAATTTTATTTTATAATATTGTAATGGTAAATAATACCTTTGTCCAAGCAGCAGGCCATCACTATATATTCCCCAGTTTTGATGATCAATTCATAGCCTTCCAACTTGATTAGTTGCCATTAGTTTAAAACAAAAAGAAAAAGAAAAAAAGTGAGACAACATGGCTCCTCTATTTGCTTTTCTGCTTTTGATCATAGCAACCCAAGCATTTGTAGCAAACGGGTGCTTCGAGATTGAGAGAAATGCATTGCTAGCATTCAAAGCAGATCTAATCGATCCTCGCAACCGTTTGGCCTCGTGGAAAAGCCAAAACTGCTGTAAATGGAAGGGAGTCGTTTGTAGCAATACAACTGGTCACATTTTGAAGCTCAACCTGCGAAACTCCTACGACAATATTGATTACTTTCCTTATGGTAAAAGATCATCAGCTTTGAGTGGTAAAATTAGTCCATCTTTGTCTCTCTTAAACCATTTGGAGCGCTTGGATCTCAGTTTGAACAACTTCAACGGGATTCGCATCCCGGAGTACTTTGGTTGTTTAAAAAATTTGAGATATCTTAACCTCTCCGGAGCTTGTTTCAGTGGAATGGTGCCTCCTCAACTTGGAAATCTCTCACATCTTCATTATCTCGACCTCAGTTCTTTGGATTGTCATGCTTACAATATCGGAGTAGATAGCTTCTGGTGGCTTGCCCATCTGCATTCTTTGCATTATCTGGACATAAGTTTTGTCAACATGAGTTTTACTACAGATTGGTTTCAAGCAACAAACATGCTGCCATTGTTGAAATATCTTGATATGAGCTGGACTAGCCTTCCCACAATTCCCATTTCTCTCCCATTTATCAATATTACAACTCTTACAGTTCTCAAAATTGCAGGCAACAACATCAACTCCACCTTACCTAGATGGCTATGGAATCTTACTAGCATCACTCATCTTGACCTTTCTTTCAATCAATTCCATGGCTTCATTCCTAATGAATTGAGTCGCCTAAAGTCCTTAAATGTTCTTTCTTTAGGACCTAATAATTTTGAAGGCATGTCACCAAAAGCATTTAGTAATCTTTGTAGTTTGAATACTTTGGATTTGGGTGGAGTTGGTTTTAGTGGAGAAATAAATAAATGGGCGGAAGGACTGCCGAGCTGCATGCTACAAAATTTACAAATTTTGAATTGTTGGCATAACAACTTAAGGGGTAATTTGTCAGGTTGGCTAGAGCACATGACCAGCCTAACTGAAATAGACATCACTGGAAATTCACTAAACGGGACCATCCCAATTGGAGTGTGGAGGCATCCTAGCTTAACTAAATTATATCTTGAAAGTAATTTCTTTGAGGGCACTATAACAGAAGTTCAACTTTCTCACTTACAGAGACTAAAATGGTTAGACCTTTCGTATAACTCCTTCAACGTGCAAATTACTCTTGATTGGATTCCTCCTTTTCAGCTAAAAACACTTCACTTGGCTTCTTGCAATCTAGGACCTAAATTTCCTACTTGGCTTCAAGGACAGACACAACTGGAAGAACTTGGCATATCAAACAATGGAATTGTTGATACCCTTCCCAATTTGCTTTGGAATATTTCTAGCTCCTTAGTTTATGTACATATTTCTGGTAACCAAATCAATGGAAAATTACCATTGTCACTGGACCATGTAATACTACAGTATTTAAATTTGAGCTCAAACCAACTTGAAGGCCCATTGCCAGCTCTCCCACAAACTCTTTCTGCCTTGGATTTGTCAAACAATTTTTTAACGGGACCGATACCGAACTCTACATTATCAAGTTTACAATATTTGCTTGTTCCTAATAATAGTTTCGACAGCAGCGTACCATTCTCTTTATGTGAATCAACTTCATTACTAGTTCTTGATATATCAAACAACAAGCTATCGGGAAAAATTCCTTCGTGTCTAGGGATGTTACAAGATCAACTTCTTGTTCTTGATATGACGAACAATAATTTATCTGGAAATATTCCTACCTCCCTCGGCGAACTAAGGGCTCTTTTGATACTGGATTTAAGCAACAATAGCTTGTCAGGGGAAATTCCTTCTTCTTTGCAGTATTGTACACAGTTAGTTAATCTTAACCTTGGATACAATAATTTTTCTGGAACAATTCCTGAATGGATTGGAGAAAGCTTACTGGTTCTCATGGTGCTCAGCTTGCGCTCAAACACGTTTTCAGGTAGCATACCTTCACAAATCGTACAACTTGGATTTCTTCGGGTCTTAGATCTTTCTAACAACAACTTATCTGGATCTATACCCCAATCTATCGGGAAATTAAATTGGAAAAATGGAGTTCCTACGGATCACACGCTACTTTTTCACTATGGAAGCTTTGAAGTCTCTGCCGGCACCGCGTATTTAGTTGTAAAAGGAGAGAGACGAGAATATTCGAAACTTCTTTATCTTTTGGAAATCATTGACCTTTCTTGTAATAATCTATACGGAGAGATCCCTGATGAGATCGGAGATCTGGGGGGAATGCAGCATTTAAACTTATCCATGAATCATTTGACAGGACAAATTCCAGAGGAAATTGGCAAGATGCATGCATTGGAGTCCCTCGATGTTGCGATGAACAATCTTTCTGGCACTATTCCACAAAGTCTCGCTGCACTGAATTATTTGAGCCACTTAAATGTGTCGTATAATAATCTGTCAGGAAAAATTCCGTCAGGAAATCAACTACAGACTCTCGATGATCCATCTATATACATCGGCAATCCATATCTTTGTGGGCCACCGACTATGCAGAGTTGCTCCGCTAATGAAACAATTCATATTTTTAGCAAGGGGCACCGGGACCAATTTGAAAGATTTTGGCTATTCGTTGGTGTAGTGTCAGGATTTATAATGGGATTTTGGATTTTTTTTGGTGTTCTTTTGTTAAACAGACCTTTTAGAACTGCTTATTTCTCTGCAATCGACCGCACATATGATAGGCTTTATGTTGCTGTTGCATTAACACTCATTAGACTAAGAAGGAGACATGGGGAAATATAGTTTTGAGTGGTTGTATATTATGATGCTCTAAAAAACTGAATATTACATATGTTAATAATTTACAAAATCTATTAGCATGCAGTAATTAATGAAATCATTGTTGTTTCGGGAATCATTGGAGCTGTGTTTAATTTGGATGTGTTAATTGCAATAGCGGTCCCTGAACCTTTTTTAAGTTCCATTTTGCTCCTAAAATTTTTATGCTCACAAATTGAAACCCTAAACTCTTGAAAAGTGTTTAGTTTACTTCTTATCCATATTTGTTTATAGAGAAAAAATTATTGGTTCCTAAGATTACAATTGTGAAGTCAAATAATAATTATGAAAGTTTGGTGTTCAAATACTGAATTTAAAAGGTTCAAGGACTAAAATAAAACCTGCTAAAAAGTTGAAGGACTTACAGTTAGGGATGTACTCAATGTGGAATGTCGGTAGGGCACATCCATAAATTCGGGCTGGATTTTTTTGACCCTTGGCCCAGCACGGCCCTCGGAGCCCAGCACGGCCCTCGGAGCCGGATGGCACGGGCCGTGCTGGACCAGACCTGTGCTAGCCCAAGTTTTATCCTTATATATATATATATATATATATATATATATATATATATATATATATATATATATATATATACATATATATATATATATATATATATTGTTAACTACTAGAAGGCTATAATGGTTTAAAAAATTGAAATTTTTAGTTTTTTCTGAAAAGTTTAAAAACTTCAAAAAAAATTTATACAAAAATTTAAAATTTAAAATTTATTTGAATTAAAGTATGTATAAAAAATTATATTTTTTAAAAATATTATTTTGACAGAACTATAAAAAATTAATTTTTAAAACATTTTAAAAAATTACAAAATATTTAGACAATTTTAAGTTAAAACTATTTTTTAAAATTTTTTTAGAAAAAAAGGGCTAAGCTCCCAAGAGAGGGAGTTGAGTCCTTGGGGTAGGGCCATGGGAGTCGGAAAAAGTGGCCATGGGCTTATCTTTTTTCTAAACGCAATAATTAATACATTAGTCTTATCTTGTTTTTCTTTTCTAAAAACTAAAAAAGGTTATTTAATTTGAGCAATGCTATCTGTATACCCACTGGGTGTACGATACACGCTCCACCTATCCAGGAGTGGGGACTTAGGCACCAGTAACTTCGAAGTGATCGATGAAATTTACTCTATTTCTGAATAGGTGGGGTATATGATGCATACCTATTTAGGGTGTATAGTTAGTATTTTTTATTTAATTTCTAATTACGTTAATAAAGACATTCCAAGGATTGAAAAGAAATAGACAAGAGGGACTTGACTGTTCAATATTAATCTCAAATAGTTAACTTAACTTTAGAGAGTGCAACTTAGTCTCAAACAGTGTATTTTTTTTTTTTTTCCTTTCTTCTCTGCTTGTTGATCTTTTCTTGTAGCGGCCACGACACACGATGACCTTTCTCTGCATGCTTTCTCGATGCACTCTTTTTTTCCGTCGTTCTCAAATTTTGCGATACCTTTATCACCATCATCATCCACGGCCATGTAGGGGATCAAGACAACCATAAACTTTTTCTTATAATACAAATTTTTTGTGCTTCTTAATCAAAACTAAAGATAGAGATGCAAAAATAAAATAAACAATAAATTATTAAGTGAAAAAAAAAACTTTTCTTGTAGAATGAATGATAGCAATAAAGAATTACGTACATATTTTTTACCATTGCCTCATTGTTACGATCGTCATATCCGAGCTGGCATAAACGGAGTGCATGCCAGATAAGAGAGAGGAGCTAGCTTGGCACGGATGAGGTGGCTGTGGAAGAGAGAAGAAGGGAGAGAAAATAAAAAAGAGAAAGAGAGGAATTAATGACGTACATAGAGGAGGAAAATGAATGAGAAAAGAGAGAGAGAGAGAGAGAAATAATAGTATCTTAGTCTGTTTATAAAAAAATTTAGATTCAATCAGCAAAATTCAAAATAATGATCCGTTTTTACGAAAACACAAAATTAGTAAATTTTTCATACAAAAAGACCTAGTATATCTATTAAATTTACTAAATTTTTAATTTATATGAAAAATTTTAAAATTATTTTATTCGTTTTTTCCCTAATTTTTTTTTCACACGTGCCTTTATAAATTAATTTGATTACTAATAAATTCTTATAAAAATTTATGTCACACATATACCAATTTAAATTATTGTTTTTAAATTAATTAAATTACTGAATTACTTTTATTTAAATTAATTTAATTAATAATTAGACTAATTAAATAATATTAAAATATTAAAATTTTAATTAAAATTTATTATTAAAATATTTTATATTTGCAGTATCGCAATAAGACTTCACTAAATCTTCTAAACTATTTGTAAATTGTAAGACATGAAAGATTATATGAAATTATCCTTCACAAAATAAACACATTTAGTACAAACAGTTAACCCAATAAATAGGCCACACAGATTAATTATTACATGATTTCTTTCACTACAACAAAATTAGGCTATAGCGACACTTTTAAGTGTTTCTAAAATTTAAAAAAAAATATCGCTGACAAAAATACCGACACTTATTATAAGTGTTGCAATATGTGCCATCGCTAGGGTGTATAGCGACACATTTTTGTAATGTGTCCCAAAAATATATCCCTATAACCTAATTTTGGATATAGATGAAATATAAATAAGATACTTATACAAAAGTGTCACAAACATGTGTCCCTATAACATAATTTTGTTGTAGTGTTCCTAAATTGTATTAAATAGTTCAAATAATTTTTTTCCTAATTAATTGCTGAAAAAGCTGAATTTTGCCACTCATTGGTAAAAGTATTGCATAATAGAAAAATCAAGGCAAAATTTGTTAATTATTATATTAATCTCATTGCGACTGAGATTGAATTAATGATAGTGATTTATAAGGCACAAAGTCAATTTGAGAGGTGTTTATGTGGTAGGAAGAATCAGTAGGAAAGGAAATACTACGTTACCAACCCAGTTGATCACTCTAATACGACATTAGTTTAAAGATAATTTTTTCATATGAGAACCAAAAAGTCTATAGCCATCAAATCGATCTAATAGAAAATATTGCGTTACTTACCAAATTGACCACTTTAATACGGCATTACCTACCAACAGGACGAAGCCATATTAAGATCGAAAATGGCCATGACCCTCCTCAACTTTTTAATATTGCTTAATAGTTCTAAGTATTAATTTAATTTTTTTCTTTTTTAAGACAGTCATGACCTTCCCAGTTTTTTAATATTTACTTAAAATATTTTTGTACCAATATAATTCTTTTTTTTTTTTTGTATGCATTTTAAATAGATAAAAAATATACTAAAAATCTCATACTCATAAGATTTTTTGAAATACATCCCTTAACTCAACATTTTTTATTTTATATTTTTTTTAATTTCAAACTATTTTAGGTGAACTATTTTATTTAACAAAATAAAATATTATACTAAATTTAATAGCTCTTTGATGTAATAGTTATTAAATTTTATAATTTTATTTATTAAAAATACTAAGAATTCGATCGCTAACTGACCGCAAACTGAACTACGGTTAGATTTAGTAAAATTCCTAATTATTTGAATATAATAAAATAAATAAAATAATTAAAAAATTAAACGTCGGTAAATTAAAAATTAATTTTAATATTTTTATATTAATTATTAAATTAATAATTTTTTTTAAAAAAATTGATTAGATAAAATTATATTTATATACTAAAATTTTTATTTGAATATATTTTGGCCCCCCTCAGAATTAAATTCTGGCTTCATCCCTGCCTACCAAACATAATTTTTTTATATGAGAACCAAATGGCTTATAGCCATCAAATCGATCTCATAGGAAATACTACGTTACCCACCAAATTGATCACTCTAATACGGTATTACCCACCAAATCGATATAATAGAAAAAAATTCAGAAATAGTCTAACACACTACACCAAAAAGCGCTTGTAGAGGCGGTTCTTAGTGCTTGTAGCGGCGGTTTAAATTGCCGCTACAAGCACTAGAGGCGGTTCTAATGACCGCCTCTGGACCGCTGGCGTCGACGCCGCCTCTACATTGTAGAGGTGGTTTGGAGGACCGCCGGGGAATACTAGAGGCGGTCCTCTAGTGGCGGTTTTGACCACCGCACCAATTTTTTTTATTTAATTTTTTATATATAGTTTTTAAATTTCATAATAACAAAAAGACGGTTTAAACCGTCGATGTTTTTTTTTTTCCGACGAGAGTGGTGGCGGCCGGTGTAACCGTCGGAGCGCAGGATGCAGAGGGAGGTGAAGAGGCGCTCTGGTGCGGCTGGGGTGCAATGGATCCGAGGCTAGGGCAACTCGGATCCCATCGCCATATATAAATGCATTTGCACAAAATGCTAAAAACTCCCTCATCTAACATTATTTAGAGTTGGGTCCTTCGCAGGGACTTTATCTCACATATAGGCCCTTCTCCAAAGAATCTCATTAGATTCCGCACATAAAATGCGGAGACTTTAATGCAAATACGTCATTTTTTACTTTTTTCACAATTTTTGAGACGACTGGATAGTCAAACTGAAAAATGGACACCACTACGACGTCCGGCTCGATGAAACATATTGAGTAGCGATTTTGGTTCGTTAAAAATGGGCGTCAATAATTTTAAAATCCATCTTACACGATAAATTATATAATTCGGCACGCTTTACGATACTTTAGGCTCGTCAAACACAAATTTCGTCGGCGCCATTGCGCTCAGAGCGACGACGCCGTTAAAATCGACTACCTGGATCATCAGATTCGGACTTCAGACAGTCGATCGGCCGACGTTGGCCAGCGAGGAAATTAAATCAAGGGGTTACTATTCATTTCACTATTCACTTAAGTCGCGGGTCCCACTAGCTTTTTCGCTGATTTCGGGACGATCCGACCGTCGGATCAAAAATCGTTTTATATTATTTTCAATCGATTCGACGAGACGGTCGCACAGGCGATTTCAGATTTTCGAAATCTGACTCGAATCTGAAAGGCAGAAATAGTGTTCTGAAAACTGTGCAACTTGCACACCGGCATACGACCATTTAGATTATTTTTGCATTTCCTTATTCACATTCATATTTAAATTCTATTTTCTTTTTTATTTTATTAACTTTTACAACTCGAATGTCTAGAGTATTACAATGTTTTGAATAAATTTAATTTGTAAACTTTTTTTTGTAAAGAAATATGAAATTATAAAACTATGAAAATATATCCAACTTGATCTAGTCATTATATGACCAAATTTTAATTTTTTTTGATGAATTTTGCATTTTTTTTTGTAAGATTTACCATATTTTTAACATTAAAAATTCTATTATTGGAAACATGAAAATTCTAATAAAATAAAAAATATAATAGAAATAATTGATATTTAAATTTGCTTAATATATATGTCATATGATTTATTGTTAAATTTTTGTAAATAAATCACACTATTTTTCTTATTTAATTTTTTTAAAAAAAAAGTAATTTTTTTAGATGAATCTGACAATTTTATATAAAAATTTTTTTAAAAATAATTTTTCCTGATTTATATTTTATAATTTTTAAAATTCTAAAAAAATAAAAAATAAATCAAAAAAATTTAAAGATTAATCAATTTTTATTGTAAATTTACTTAATTTATTGATTATATGATTTATTATTAAATTTTTATAAATAAATCTTATACTTTTTTAAAATAAAAATAGAAAAAATATTTTCCTTTAATTTTTCCATAAATATTCTTTAAAAAATATAAAAATAAAAATAAATATAAGAAATATTACTACTATATTAAGTTATTAACTAGTAAATTAGTAAACTATTATTAATAATTGATAAAGATAAATCAATATATAGTCAAAATTTATAATTATTATTCTAAAATTTTTATAAAATATCATTATATGACTTTATTGAAAAAAAAAAAAAAAAAAAAAAAAAAATCGTCAACATACAAGCATGACATGTGTTTGCACGCAAGCATACTTGTGTCATAGCAGACAATGAGGGTGCTACATTTCCTTAGAAAAGCCCACAATCTTATGTTTTGCATCTAGATTAGTCTACATTATGATGCTCATTTGATTGGGCCATATTAATTAAGTCAACAATTGATTGGACCATATTAATTAATTCAACAATTTCGTAGAATAGAACAATTTCCTGTAATAATTCAAAGAAAACCAACCAAATAGATGTTTTTGAAAGAGTCTAAACATTCATTAGAGTCTAAAGGTTCATACTAGTTATCTAAATTCATAAAAATTCATTAAACATAATACTGTTCAAATAATACAACCGGCACGGCCCGCTAATAATAATAATTCGTTGGATCCAAACCATAGTCCAAGATCACTAGGCGATGTGATTCAGACTCAATCGAGAATCGTCACACACTTCCGACTGGTTATTGGCTCCAATACAAAATGTAACGGTCCGACCCGCTAAAAATTTTATTGAATTTATAATTAAACTCAGAATTGAAATTAAGAGTTAAACATACATTTTGAATTCTACATTTGAGATCATTCCATTTGAGTTCAATTTTTAAATTTAAATTTATTTTCTTTTGGTTGAATTATTGAAAGTCTTTCAAATTTAAAAATTAAACTCAAATTTGAATTCAAGTGTTGACAATACAATTTGAAATTAATATTTGAGTAAAAGATTTATATTTGAAATTAGGTTTAAATTTAAATTTATTTAGATATAAATAGATTTCTTAAAATCCCTTGTGTTCGAAAATTAAATTCAAATGTGAATAAAATTTAGCCATAAAATTTAATTTACAAATATAAATTTAAATTTAAATTTTTTATTAAGATATATAATTTAATTTAGAAATTTAAACTCGAACACGAATTGAAATGTTAAGCCAACAACACATCTAGCAAATTTAACATTGATATTTTTTTAAAAATTTGAAAATCACAATTTCCACAAGTTTTGATTTATATATTAATTTTATTTTATATTGTAATGGTGAATAATGCCTTTATGGATAAATAAAATTTTATATTATAGGAAATCTAATGGTTAAACAAAACACTAAAATTCTATACTCCTAATCATCTAAGATAAGATTACTGCACAAATCAAAATTAGGGGGCGTTTGGATTGGGTTATGTAAGATTACTGAGTATTTCAACATACTCCGATATGTTGCATTTCTGAACGAGATTACTGCTGATGCTGCATTAATGCGTTTGGAATAAACCGGTAATGTAATGCTAAATTACAGTGTTTATAACATTATTAAGTTTGGTTCAACCTTTAAAATTCAGTAATCCTGATAGAAATGTATATCATTTTCTAAAATTACTCTTTTGATATTTTACATCACCAAAACTTAAAATTTAAATTGCACCGCAAAAAATTAATTTCTACCGTTAAAAATAAATAAAAAATAGACTTAATAATAATAATAATAAATTATAAAATAACAAATAAATTTCATGTTAGAAGCTATATTTAAAGAGAATTAATAACTAAACATCACATAAGGTATAATATCAAATACATAATTTCAAATCTAACATCAAACAATGACATTACCAAGTTAAATATAAACAAACCAACATATGGAATAAATATTTTATAGAGTCGGGCAAGAGAGGGAGAGAGGGGCGGCCGCGGCTTGCTCGGGCGAGAGAGGGAGAGGGGGCGGCCGCGGCTTGCTTGGGCGAGAGAGGGAGGTCCGTACGGCAGTCTCGGGAGAGAGAGGGGGTGGCGATCGTGAGAAGAGGAGATGGAATAATCTCCTGTTTAGGGTTTGGGGGTAATCGAGGGTAAACTTGTCATTTTACATTAACTACAACATTACCCGCTTCCAGTAATGCAACATACTCCAAACGCCCCTAAGAATATTGTATTTCCAGTAATCTAGTTCTTAGAAATGAAATTCTTCGTAATCTAGTAATCCTAAGAAATTTTGATTCCACAAACCAAACGCACCCAAAAGTCCACACACCTGGAACATCACCATAAATGTAGATCTTTCAGTAATAAAAAGTCTCCATTTTCATTCAAAGTTTTTATATGTCCAAGCACCAGGGCCATCACTATATATTCTCCAGTTTTGATGATCAATTCATAGCCTTCCAACTTGATTAGTTGCCATTAGTTTAAAACAAAAAAAAAAAACACAAAAAAAAAAAAAAAAAAAAAAGTGAGACAACATGGCTCCTCTATTTGCTTTTGTGCTTTTGATCATAGCAACCCAAGCATTTGCAGCAAATGGGTGCTTCGAGATTGAGAGAAATGCATTGCTAGCATTCAAAGCAGATCTAATCGATCCTCGCAACCGTTTGGCCTCGTGGAAAAGCCAAAATTGCTGTAAATGGAAGGGAGTCGTTTGTAGCAATACAACTGGTCACATTTTGAAGCTCAACCTGCGAAACTCCTACGACAATATTGATTACTTTCCTTATGGTAAAAGACCGTCAGCTTTGGGTGGTAAGATTAGTCCATCTTTGCTTCTCTTAAATCATTTGGAGCGCTTAGATCTCAGTTTGAACAACTTCAACGGGATTCACATCCCGGAGTACTTTGGTTCTTTAAAAAAATTGAGATATCTTAACCTCTCTGGAGCTTGTTTCAGTGGAACGGTGCCTCCTCAACTTGGAAATCTCTCAAAACTTCATTATCTCGACCTCAGTTCTTTTGATTGTCATGCTTACAATATCGGAGTAGATAGCTTCTGGTGGCTTGCCCATCTGCATTCTTTGCATTATCTGGACATAAGTTTTGTCAACATGAGTTTTACTACAGATTGGTTTCAAGCAACAAACATGCTGCCATTGTTGAAATATCTTGATATGAGCTGGACTAGTCTTCCCACAATTCCCATTTCTCTACCATTTATCAATATTACAACTCTTACAGTTCTCAAAATTGCAGGCAACAACATCAACTCTACCTTACCTAGATGGCTATGGAATCTTACTAGCATCACTCATCTTGACCTTTCTTTCAATCATTTCCATGGCTTCATTCCTGATGAATTGAGTCGCCTAAAGTCCTTAAATGTTCTTTCTTTAGGATCTAATAATTTTGAAGGCATGTCACCAAAAGCATTTAGTAATCTTTGTAGCTTGAATACTTTGGATTTGGGTGGAGTTGGTTTTAGTGGAGAAATAAATAAATGGGTAGAGAGACTGCCGAGCTGCATGCAACAAAATTTACAAATTATGTATTGTTGGTATAACAACTTAAGGGGTAATTTGTCAGGTTGGCTGGAGCACATGACCAGCCTAACTGAAATAGACATCACTGGAAATTCACTAAACGGGACCATCCCAATTGGAGTGTGGAGGCATCCTAGCTTAACTAAATTATATCTTGAAAGTAATTTCTTTGAGGGCACTATAACAGAAGTTCAACTTTCTCACTTACAGAGACTAAAATGGTTAGACCTTTCGTATAACTCCTTTAACGTGCAAATTAGTCTTGATTGGATTCCTCCTTTTCAGCTAAAAACACTTCACTTGGCTTCTTGCAATCTAGGACCTAAATTTCCTACTTGGCTTCAAGGACAGACACAACTGGAAGAACTTGGCATATCAAACAATGGAATTGTTGATACCCTTCCCAATTGGCTTTGGAATATTTCTAGCTCCTTAGTTTATGTACATATTTCTGGTAACCAAATCAATGGAAAATTACCATTGTCACTAGACCATGTAATCCTACAGTATTTAAATTTGAGCTCAAACCAACTTGAAGGCCCATTGCCAGCTCTCCCACAAACTCTTTCTGCCTTGGATTTGTCAAACAATTTTTTAACGGGATCGATACCGAACTCTACATTATCAAGTTTACAATATTTGCTTGTTCCTAATAATAGTTTCGACGGCAGCGTACCATTCTCTTTATGTGAATCAACTTCATTACTAGTTATTGATATATCAAACAACAAGCTATCGGGAAAAATTCCTTCGTGTCTAGGGATGTTGCAAGATCAACTTCTTGTTCTTGATATGACGAACAATAATTTATCTGGAAAAGTTCCTACCTCCCTCGGCGAACTAAGGGCTCTTTTGATACTGGATTTAAGCAACAATAGCTTGTCAGGGAAAATTCCTTCTTCTTTGCAGTATTGTACACAGTTAGTTAATCTTAACCTTGGATACAATAATTTTTCTGGAACAATTCTTGAATGGATTGGAGAAAGCTTACTGGTTCTCATGGTGCTCAGCTTGCGCTCAAACACGTTTTCAGGTAGCATTCCTTCACAAATCATACAACTTGGATTTCTTCGGGTCTTAGATCTTTCTTACAACAACTTATCTGGATCTATACCCCAATCTATCGGGAAATTAAGTTGGAAAAATGGAGTTCCTACAGATCACACGCTACTTTTTCAATATGGAAGCTTTGAAGTCTCTGCCGGCACCGCATATTTAGTTGTAAAAGGAGAGAGACGAGAATATTCGAAACTTCTTTATCTTTTGGAAATCATTGACCTTTCTTGTAATAATCTATATGGAGAGATTCCTGATGAGATCGGAGATCTGGGGGGAATGCAGTATTTAAACTTATCCATGAATCATTTGACAGGACAAATTCCAGAGGAAATCGGCAAGATGCATGCATTGGAGTCCCTCGATGTTGCGATGAACAAGCTTTATGGCACTATTCCACAAAGTCTTGCTGCACTGAATTATTTGAGCCACTTAAATGTGTCGTATAATAATCTGTCAGGAAAAATTCCGTCAGGAAATCAACTACAGACTCTCGATGATCCATCTATATACATCGGCAATCCATATCTTTGTGGGCCACCGACTATGCAGAGTTGCTCCGTTAACGAAACAATTCATATTTCTAGCACGGGGCATCGGGACCAATTTGAAAGCTTTTGGCTATTCGTTGGTGTAGCGTTAGGATTTATAATGGGATTTTGGATTTTTTTTGGTGTTCTTTTGTTAAACAGGTCTTTTAGAACTACTTATTTCTCTGCGATCGACCGCACATATGATAGGCTTTATGTTGCTGTTGCATTAACACTCATTAGACTAAGAAGGAGACACCGGGAAATATAGTTTTGAGTGGTTGTATATTATCATGCTCTAAAAAACTGAATATTATATTTGTTAAGAATTTACAAAATCTATTAGCATGCAGTAATTAATGAAATCATTGTTGTTTATGGAATCATTGGAGCTGTGTTTAATTTGGATGTGTTAATTGCAATAGTAGTCCCTGAACCTTTTTTGAGTTCCATTTTGCTCCTAAAATTTTTATGCTCACAAATAGAAACCCTAAACTCTTGAAAAGTGTTTAGTTTACGTCTTATCCATATTTATTTATAGAGAAAAAATTATTGGTTCCTAAGATTACAATTGTGAAGTCAAATTAATAATTATGAAAGTTTGGTGTTCAAATATTGAATTTAAAAGGTTCAAGGACTAAAATAAAACCTGCTAAAAAGTTGAAGGACTTACAGTTAGGGATGTACTCAATGTGGAATTTCGGTAGGGCACATCCATAAATTCGGGCTGGATTTTTTTGACCCTTGGCCCAGCACGGCCCTCGGGGCCGGATGGCACGGGCCGTGCTGGACCGGACCTGTGCTAGCCCATTTTTTATTTTTTATTTTTTTATGTTTTAAATGTTTTATCTTTAAAATGTAAAAAAAAAAAAAAGAATATATTTTGTTAACTACTAGAAGGCTATAATGGTTTAGAAAATTGAAATTTTTAGTTTTTTCTGAAAAGTTTAAAAACATAAAAAAAAAAATTATACAAAAATTTAAATTTTATAATTTATTTGAATAAAAGTATGTATAAAAAATTATAATTTTTTTAAAAATTATTTTGACAAAATTATAAAAAATTAAATTTTAAAAATTTTAAAAAAAATTTACAAAATATTTAGTCAATTTTAATGTTAAAACTATTTTTTAATTTTTTCTAGAAAAAAGGACTAAGCCCCTAAGAGAGGGAGCTGAAGTGAACAAGCCACCGGTCAGGCCATCTGCAATAATTAGGATTTTTATTTTAAATAAATAAAAGAAAAGAATGAAATTCAAGTTGATTCTGAATTCGAAAGAGCAAAAATGACCTAGTTGATCATTTACCGGTGCGCAAGTTGCACAGTTTACGAGACGAAAATATCACTTCTCAAAATTTGAGCCTGATCTCGAAAATCCGAGATTACCAGTGCGACCGTCTCGTCGAACTGATCGAAAATGATATTGACCAAATTTCGATCCAACGGTCGGATCTCCCAAAAATCAGGGAAGAAGCGGGCGGGACCCGCGACTTAGGTGAATAATGGTTTTGCACGGGATTCAAACAGTAATGAACAGTAACCCATAAATGCGACTGTTGTAGAGGTGCCTACGGCGGCACCGGGACTCGAGGATATCCCTATCGTCCGCGAGTTCCCGGATGTGTTTCCCCTGAGCTGATTTCGATGCCGCCGGATAAAAGGATAGAGTTTGTGATTAACGTGGTTCCGGGAACCATGCCAATCTCGAAGGCACCTTATAGGATGGCGCCTGCAGAGCTGAGGGAGCTGAAGGAGCAGTTACAAGATCTGATGGATAGAGGGTTTGTAAGGCCTAGCGTTTCGCCTTGGGGAGCGCCGGTGTTGTTTGTGAAGAAAAAGGATGGGTCGTTGAGACTTTGTGTTGATTATAGGGAATTGAATAAAGTGACCATCAAGAATAAGTATCCCCTGCCGCGCATCGACGACTTCTTTAATCAGCTACAGGGAGCCAGTGTGTTCTCCAAGGTAAACCTGCAGTCCGGTTACCACCAGCTGAGAGTGAGGGCCGAGGACATCTCCAAGACAGCATTCAGGACACAGTACGGGCATTATGAGTTCACAGTGATGTCTTTTGGTTTGACTAATGCCCCTGCCGCATTTATGGATCTGATGAACCGTGTGTTTCAGCTGTACTTGGACAGGTTTGTGGTAGTCTTCATTGATGACATTTTGGTTTACTCCCGGAGCGATATGGAGCATGAGGAGCACTTGAGGACAGTGTTGTAGCTTCTGCGAGAGAATAAGCTGTATGCCAAACTTAAGATGTGCGAGTTTTGGCTTCAGGAGGTCACCTTCTTGGGCCACGTAGTTTCAACTTCAGGAGTGGCAGTAGATCCGGCCAAGGTGGATGCTATTCGGGATTGGCCGAGGCCGACGACTATCACCGAGGTGCGGAGTTTTCTGGATTTAGCTGGATACTATCGTCGGTTTGTGGAGGGCTTTGCGAAGATTTCCACTTCCCTCACACGTCTGACTAGGAAGGGGATCAAGTTTAGTTGGAGTGATGCTTGTTAGAGCAGTTTCGAGGAGCTGAAGCAGAGATTGATGACGGCTCTGATCCTTGCTCTCCCAATCATGGGAGAGGGATTTGTGATCTATATATAGCGATGCCTCTCACAGCGGTCTGGGTTGTGTACTGATGCAGTATGGTAGGGTAATTGCCTATGCTTCACGGCAATTGAAGGACTATGAGAAAAATTATCCTATGCATGATCTTGAGTTGGCAGCGGTCGTATTACCTCTGAAGCTGTGGCGGTATTATCTGTATGGCGAGCACTACGAGATTTACACCAACCATAAAAGCTTGAAATATTTGTTCACTCAGAAGGAACTGAACCTGAGGCAATGCCGGTGGTTGGAGTTACTTAAGGATTATGATGTGAGTATCCTGTATCATCCCGTCAAGGCCAATGTTGTGGCAGATGCTTTGAGTAGGAGGACAGTGCAGTGTCTGAGTATGATGATTACACAGCAGGCACCACTTGTGGAGCAGATGAGGCGATTGCAGATTGAGGTCGTATCACCATGGATTTTGTTTTGGGACTGCCGAGGGCACAAAGTGGAGTAAACAGGGTATGGGTAGTTGTAGATAGACTCACCAAGTTTGTGCACTTTCTACCGGTACAGATGACCTGGACATTAGAGCGACTCACACAGGTGTACCTTGACGAGGTGATGTGGTTACATGGAGTGCCCGCCTCGATCGTATCAGATAGAGACCCGAGATTCGTCTCGCATTTCTGGAGGAGTCTACAGACGACTTTGGGGACACAGCTTCGGTTTAGCACAACATTCCACCCATAGACCGATGGACAGTCTAAGCGCACGATACAAATCCTAGAGGATATGTTGAGAGCGTGCGTCTTGGATTTTGAAGAAGGGTGGCATCGACACCTAGGATTGGTTGAGTTTGTGTACAACAACAGCTATCAAGCGAGCATTCGGATGGCTCTGTTTGAGGCGTTGTATGGACACAGGTGTCGGTCACCCCTATATTGGAGTGACGTGGGTGAGAGGAGGACTTTGGGACCTGATATACTGCACGAGATAGAGAAAAAGGTTAGATTAGTACAGCGACATCTTGAGACCGCCCAGAGTCGACAAAGGAGCTACGCTAATATTTGATGGCGAGACTTAGAGTTTCAGGTTGGGGATAATGTTTTCTTGAAAGTCTCGCCTTTGAAGGGGATCCAGAGATTTGGAATTCGTGGGAAGCTCAGTCCCCGATATATTGGACTATTTGAGGTACCTGAGAGGATTGGCCTAGTGGCTTATAGAGTTGCTCTCCTTCCGCGATTGGCAAGAGTTCATGATATTTTCCATGACTCGGCTCTGAGGAGATATGTCTTTGATTCTTCGCACGTGATAAACTTCACTCCACTTGAGATTAATGAGGACCTTGGGTATGAGGACCGTCCATTGCGGATTCTGGTTCGTGAGGTGAGAGAATTGCACAACCGGCCTATACCGTACGTGAAAGTGTTGTGGAGTAACCACGAAGAGCAAGAGGCCACTTGGGAGCTAGAGCGGTGATGATTGATTTCTATCCCCACCTATTCGAGACTGCTGGCTGAGGTATGTTTAGTTTCGAGGACGAAACTTTCTTTTAGCGTGGGAGGATGTGGTGTCCCGAGGCCCCGTGTGACTTGACTGTGTGGTTGGTGGTAAGAAAAGACCTATTTTGGTGTATCGAGTGCATTGTTGTAATAATCGTGAATTCTAAAAGTTAAATTTTAAAAGTTTAAATAATTTTTTGGATTAATAATTAGCAAAAATAAATAAATTATAGTGTAATTGAACCCCAAGAATATCGACTTTTGATCGGGGTCTGATCTCGAAAATCCGAGTTCATCATTACGACCGTCTCGTCAAAACAAGAAAAATTCATATTCGTATGTTTTCGATCCGACGGTCGGATCTTCCGAGAATCAACGAAGAAGCTGCGAGGCCCACAGCTTAAGTGAATAGTAAAATGAATAGTAACCCTGGTTTTTGGTCCCCTCTCGATCGGCCGACGGCCAATCCACTGTCTGCGACCCGGACCTAGCAGTATTGGTAGTCGTTTCTTGCTAAGTTCGATGCTCTGAATGCAATGGCACTGACAGAATTCGCGTTTGGCGACTCCGGTGCATCGAAATGCGTGCAATGCAATATACCTCATAGAACTTTATGGCCCGAGAATTTATTCGAGTACCAAATCAAACAAGCAAATGCACTATTTGATAGGTCTCGACGAGCCGGACGTCATTGCGAAGTCTGTTTCGCAATTCGACGAACCGTTTGTCTCGAAATACGTGAAATGCGCCGAAAAAGAGGATATTTTTGAGAAAACCCTAATATTTTATGTACCAAATTGAATGAGGTTTCTTGGTGAGGGTTCTGGGTGCATTTGTCACCTACAGCAGGGACTTGAGAGTTAGTGGTTAGCTATGCAAGGGCTAAACCGCAAAAATGTACAAAATCATGCATTGAATGCATGTGGCCTTTGGGCTTCATGTGGGGGAGTACGAGGGGCCAGCCCTGGTTTCCTGTGCTCTCCTTACTCCTCTACACGCTCCAGTTCCAACCCGGAGTGCAAGGTTGCCGAGGAGTTGGAGTCCATCAAGGGTGGCCGAGCTTGAGAGAGGAAGAGAATGAGTGCTTCAAAATTTTCAAAGATTGGTCCCTGGACTTGCTAGAGGGTTCCTCTACTTCCTGGGAGTGTGCTTGAGGAAGCCTGGGCACGCGTGACGCGGGAGGAGCACCGGCTTCTTCCCTCTTCTTCTCCAACTCCGGCGAGGTGAGTTCTTCATTCCCTCTGGTTCTTTTTGTCCCGAGACCTTGGAAGTGTGTTCCTGAGCCTCTGTAGAGACGCCTTGCCCAGCCCCGCAAATGGTAGGCCATTGGTTGGCCGGCGGCAAAGTTGCACCGCCGGAATATCGATTTGCTCCGCCCCAAGGTTGCTCCACTCTCAGCAACTTTTAGCAAAAACTAAAATGGTGGTCTTCTTCCTCTACTCCTACTCTTACTCTCCTCGAAATTTGGAGTGATTTGGTGCACTGTGGACATCACACCATGATGCCCTAGTTTGGGGAAGAGGAAGGTGCGGCCGAGCTTGTTGCTCCGGCGCCGGTGACGCCCCCGGCCGCAGGCCAAGTGTCCAGAAAGCTCTCTGTGGCCGAGAAGAACCCACCCATGCACTTGCATGTGGTCCATGTCGTCCGGATCGAGTTCCACCATTAATGGCCCGAGCTTGAGCTCGTTAATGGCGGCCGGCCATCCGCCGCTTACCGCCGAGAACAGGTAGCCCAGAACCTCCCAGAGCTTCGATAGAAAGATTGTGGTGCAGTTGGTTGCACCTAGGAACCCATGCTCTGTGATTGCCCGAACCCGAAGCTCCAACCGTGGCCGCGCCGCCTAGCTCCGGCCATCGCGTGCCTTTTTCTTGACCCAGCTGCAAGCATGGAGGTGTCCTTGTACCTTAGAGGCTGGTGCTTGCCTCATATGGCCTCCAGAACAAAGGTTCTGTTGGGTGCCATTGATGGGTGCTCAAGCCTTGGCCGAGCTTGCTCCGGCGGCTTCTCCGGCCAACTTGCGACCCTCTGACAGTGAGCATTCATCTTCTCTCAGCCTCTGGAGCATGATGCTCAAGTTAGATTTAAAAATGACTGAGTGGAAAGAAGGTTGGGTCAAGTTAAGCTCTATATTAATTTAGAAGGTTTGAGGCTGTTCCAACGGCTTCGCGACTTTGCGACAGTAAGCCCTTGGCTAACTTGGGACCCCTGAGTAGGATGCTCACTTCAGAAATGGGTTTGAACCGTTGGATTTGTGAAAATGCCTAAGTTGTACCTTTAGGACAACTTTGGAGGCGTCCAACTTGTGTTGGGTGTGCCAACCTGCTTCCAAACAGTGAGCATGGGGTCCAGCACATAGAATTTTAGTTGCTGATAAAATATGGTGGTAATTGGAAACCTGGTTTGAAAGTCACAAGTAAATAAGTGCTTAAAACCATGTATTTTACGCAAAGTTGGAAGTTCTGGGGGGGCTTGCTGCAATTGTAACATGAGGAAGAAATAAAATAAATGTGTAAGAGTTTTATTGACCTTTCGGTAGGGTTACCGGGGTCTTCGTTGAGCAAGATTTGCTTAACGGGTCGTTAATCAACGAAATGGTCGATTTAACGGTGTTTCCGCGCTAAACGCGCATTTCGTGGATTTTCAGGGATCCTGTGTTGACTTATGGTATTATTGTAGGTCCCAGTCGTCAGGAGCCAGCCCGTGATCCGTCCAGCGGATATCGCGACCGACTACCTTGAGGTGGGTTTATCTTCGGTCCGGGCTTTATCAGGTCGGCCCTATGGGGTGCCGTGGTAGGTCGGACCCCTGTTCTTGGTGTAGCCCTGAACCTATGCTTTAGCCTTACTATATGCTTTCATTCCAGCATTCAGTCATTACAGCTTTATTGCTTGATTATACAGATGAGCCTTTCGTTATACTCTATTCTTCGCTGCATGTTTAGAATAGGAGTTCTAGTTTCAGTACCTGGTATGATTTGCATCAGTATCGATATCCCGATAGAGATTTCCTCGGCTTCTCGCCGACTGTCCGGTCTACTGACCGTGGATTGAGATTCAGCATTATGATTGCTACTAAGTTTGTACCTGCTCTTACTACTTGCTTGCATATCAGCACAAAATCCTTACATCTGCATAGCTTTGATCCCGCAGATGAGCTTTTATTATGCCTTTATTTCCAGCAGTAGTTATACATATCTGGACATATGCCATGCTTGTATGGTCACTAGCTCAGTTCTATATCTTTCTCTATTCTTCACTGCATGTTTAGAATAGGAGTTATTATTTCAGTATTGGCATGATATACTTAAGTATTTGTATCCCAGTGGGGATTTTCCTCGGCTTTTTGCCATCTATTTGGTCGATGGACCATGGTTTGAGCATCAGCATGATGATCGCCGTTGAGCCAGCTTTCAGTCGCGCACACCAGTGGATTAGCTACCCGCAATGGTGTTCTTTACCGGTAGAGAGGTCACATTGACCTGTGAGCCCGTTGGGGTTATGATAGCATGCTGGGTGTCCAAAAGTGGTATTAGCCTGAGGCCCCAATAACCAACACTGGCAATTGCCTGAGGTCCTAGTGCTCCATGGCAGCTTAGCCTGAGGCCCTTGTGGCCAACAGTGGCATTAAATTGGGTATATTTGTGGTGATACCTTTGATGCATTATCCTTGTTTATTTTCTGCTTGTCAGATTATTAGTTATAGCATGATTATTTCTGTTTGCCAGATTACCAGTGATAGTATGACTATTTCCCGCTTGTCAGTTATAGCATATTCATTCCTGTTTATAGATTTATCAGTTATAGCATGATCAGCTTTATATGTGATTACTCTGCTCTGTTGATTAATCCATGATTAATGGTACTCTGCTTAGATTATATATTTGTATTTTACCTTTCAGTTTCAGTATATCCTACTTTTGCTATCCGCTTATTATGGTATCCAGTAGGTACGGCTTGCTATTTCCCGGCCCGTCGTGCCCACTGGGATACACTTATGTGTGTCTCACACCCTTGGGTGACCATTTTTTAGGTCTGTTGGGTGCGGGGACATTGGGACGTCCTGTGTGAGGATTCAAGATAGAGTTGTCCTTGGTAGGACTTTACCTTTGGATTTAGTAGACTACATAACTATTATTTATATTTTGGAATTGAATTGTATAAACATATGAACCTTGTGGATGTAATAGAGTAGAACTTATTTAGTTATAGTTAATTCTGTATCTACTCTGATTGGATGTATCTGTTAGCCGAGCATATATAGGGGGATTCTGTCCGTTGTACAGAGGCTTTCCTATATATGTGGCGGTCTGTTCACGCCTTGGAGTATTCAAGTTTTAACTCTGATTTTAAAAAAAATAAAATAAATAAATTTACTCTTTTTCGAATCTCGGGGTGTGACAATTGTGCATCAAACGGAGACCAAAAATGGACTCAGCGTGCGAAAACGGTCAAAATTGGCTATTTTTGGGCTAAATGGGCCTACTGGGCCTATTTTGGAAGCAGACCGGTCCACGGCCTAAGGCGCGTGCACCGGGACCAACGAGAGTGCGCAGGTGCCACGTGGCGCAACCTGATTGGCCGGGTAACAACCATCGCGCCGTGTGGCGGGGCCACGTGGCAGCGCGCCATTGGTTGGGCGGCGGACCCAGTAGACTCGGCGTGCTGCATGCCGTGTGCACCCCATCGTGCTCCCCGCATGCCACGTAGCGAACTGCGATTGGCGGGCGCCAACCACTGCGCGTGCGCGGGGCGCGTAGAGCGCGGGTGTGGGACACATGGCGGCATCCGACGGTTTCGAGCATTGAGCGGGAGCCATCGGATAGGCGCCACGTGTACTGGGCGCAGCACTATGCAATTCGGGCACCCAGTTTCCGAGCCCGAATTCTAAAGGGTTTTTTTTTTTTTTTGATTTCAGCTATAAATAGCCCCTCTTGGGCTTCTTTTGAGGGCTTTTCGGATCCGATTTTGGAGTCATCTTCGACAGGGATTTTCTTCTTCGACTCTTCTTCGCAATTTGGCATCCCGAAGGATTTTTAGACGCAATTTCATATTTTTCCTCCCCGACTTCACGAGCTTCGACGCTTCTTCAACACCGACCTTTTTCGTCGACTTTTTGTCAACGAGCTCTCCCGAGCTGAATTCTTGGAGTTTTTAGCCGATTTTTGGTTATGAATCTTCACGACAGGTAGGCCTTCGACTTTGGTACTAATTACTCTTCTCTATTTCGTGTTTTTATGTAAGTTCTTGCAGCATCTTTAGACCCCGTTTTGTGCTGTGGTTTTTCTGGACAGTGGAAGAGTTTTTATACTTTTTTTCGACCGTTTGTTGGCGGATTTGGGCATTTGAGGACTCAATTTCTATCTACACTTCGCGAAAATCGCAGATGTATTTTTTTTGGAATTTTTGGATGGCAACTCGAAGGTGGTATTTTCCTATTTTGTGGACTGCTGCGGAATTACTATTTTGGGTGATTTAGGCTTACCGCGGTGTTTGGCTTGTATCTCAGTGACCGGGAGGAGTTTTTTGGTGATTTTTGGTTCGTTGGAACCGTGGGAACCTAAGGATCATGCATGTCAAGTTTCGACTCATTTGGACTTCGGACCGACGTGCGCATCTAGGTGGGTTGGATTTTCCTCCAAGTTTGCGGACTTTCTTCTAACTCTAGTACTGTAGATCTCGGCATGCTAGAATAGGTGCTATTATTGAAGTATTTATGATATTATTTGAGTTGTTGGACTTTGACTAGCACCCTGTTGTTGGGTCGTATATAATACGGATCTAAATAGGGGAAGAAACACCTAGAGGGGGGTGAATAGGTGTAAACGTATAAACACTCAAAAATCGTTGCGATAAAAAACCCAATGCGGAAATGAAAATAACTCGCAAGATTTTTACGTGGAAAACTCCATCACCGGAGTAAAAAACCACGGGACCGATAACACGGCAGAAATCCACTAGAATTAAAACACGTACAAGGTGATTTACCGTACACACTTACGACTCAACCTTTTCCATACGCTCCTAGAGGATCTTCTCCGCTCGCTCCAGACGCTTCTCGAATCCACGATCTGCGCCCAACGCCGAATCCACGGCGTCCAACGTCGAATCCACGACGTCCGACCGAATCCACGGTCTTCACCCAATAGCACCCTTCGAATCCACGAACGTGCCTCGCTCCGAATCCACGAGAGCGAATGAACCTTGAATCCACAAGGACACGCGAATCCACGCGCCGATTTTGGGGTAATCGTTGTTTTTTGGGTGGTGATGATCCGCCGAATACTTAGATCAAAGATAGATCGGAAATACCATCTAAGTATTCATTAGTTTGATTCAACTCAAGATGTGAGTATGAAAACCTAGAATCAAACTAATCAATATAGATGAAGAAACATAGAGTATTCTCTAATGATTTCCTTTCTTCTCTATATGTGGATCTATAGCCGTATAAGATGATATATGAAAATGACGGCTATGTGGATTGACCCTAGAAAGAAAGACATAGGGTCTATTTATAGGTTAGAAACCCTAGGAAGGAGATAAGAATCAAAAACCTGCCATTTCTGGAATTTTACGGACGGCGATCCGGATCGTAATAACTGAGATCCGGATCGTCATAACGAAACAGCCAATTCCAGAAAAACGAAGGTTCGGGATCCGGATCATGTGACTACGATCCGGATCGTTCATACAGTTCACCAAACATCAACGTTCGGGATCCGGATTGCGAAGCAAGATCCGGATCGTTCAAGGTAGATGGTAAACTCAACGTTCGGGATCCGGATCAAGAGACTACGATCCGGATTGCGACGATGTATGAACGAACCACCTTCGGGATCCGGATCGAACAGCCTGATCCGGATCCTGAACATGTCCCAAGTCCAGTTTTTGATTTTTATGCAATGAAAGATTCTTCCAAGTGTTTCTACACTACAAGAAGTATTCGGATCACACAAATTCTTTAGTTAAACATACCTGATCCTTTTGAATTCTTCTTTCTTGAGATTGAGTTAAATGATCCAACTTTCTTCACCTTCAATCTTCAGGACTTGAAACTTTCACGAAACTACGCCAACTCAAATTCCGTAACAATCTCCCCCTTTGGCGGTTTCGTGACAAAACACAGATCCACTAAAGAAAATTCAAAAAGATATTTTTGTTGCTATCACCATACAACAAAAATTTACAATGGAGATCCAAAATACAATACATGAGTTAAACTCCTAAAACAGACTCTAGACTTAGACATCTGTACTCTCTGCAAAAAGAAATCATTCTTGACAAAAGAAATCGTTAGATACCTCAAGAATTTTGTATCATTCAAAAACCACAAACAGAGATGAAGTTTAAACTCATTTATACTTATCATGACATTTATATTCAGATATGTAAACTGATCATAGTTAAAAAACACCAACATATCTTCTTTGCACGTAAAAACCAAATGTCATGAACATGTTTGTGACAAACTTATATATATATAGATATGTAATTGATCAGAGTTAAGAACCAACATATCTTCTATGCAATCAAAAACCAAGTGTCACAAACTTGTTAGTGAACATCAACTTGTTAGTTATATTACATGCTAGTGAACATCAACTTGTTAGTTATATTACATGCCCAAATAGTTAGCAAATAGTTAGTCGAGGCATGCATTCATACAGCTGAAAAACCTCAAGTTGAGAATGAAAGTTGGAGTAATACTTACCTTGATATTCATCCAGTTTTCATATCAAACATTGTTCACTTACCTTGATGTTTCATGCAGTCAACATTGTTCAAAGTTCTCTCTAACTCTCTCCCCCTTTTTGTCACAAAACAAAGCCAAAATGTAGTTAAGACTACGAAATGTGAGGAGAGTAAAAAGTTCCAATAAAATGTAAAACCTGAGAACTAAGCTAACGTAAGTATAAAACTAAATCCTAAAATCGTAATCCTGCACAAAAGGAAAGGAAGGTGCAGTTCAGTCGGAGGAGTCTGAGCTGGTACAACTCAGCTTGCTCAAAATCCCTTTAAGCATTGTCGAAATAGTTGAACACTTCTTCTTGATCTTCTTGTGATCAGAGGAAATCCGCTGAAGTTCTTTCGATGTCCTCTCTTGTGCAGCCGAGAGTCTTTGTTGTTTCTGGCGAAGCGATTCCAATACAACAGCGTCTGTACCCTGTCTTTTCGAGTGTGATGGATGCTGTCTAGAAGCAGATGGTGCATCCAATCCCTTAACCCATGGAGATTCAGTTTGTAGAACCCCAGAGAGTGAGCGAGCTCTAGTAAGAGGCCCACTATGATAACTTTCACTTCTTAAGACATCCTTTCGTCTTGTATATTGCTTAGTTGTTGATGCAGATTTCATGAGCCTTTTGCCTTTGACAAATTTCCTGTTTTGCTCATCAATCTTCTGTTGAACATCTTTGAAGAATTCATCCCATTCTTCAGTATCGTACTCTGAGCTGTCCTCCCTGCCTTCGGTTGTCTTATCTCCTGTTGAAATATCTGGTTCCTCTTTTTCAGATGTACTCTTGTGCACCATTGTGACTAGTAACAGGATTAACCAAGAGAGTGACAATGATCAAAGTGCTTGAGTTAAGAAGGTGTCCTGTGAAAACCAACTCAAGAACACAAAAATTCTTAGTTTTCAAAAATTGAAAAAAAAATTGTACCCAAACAATCATAATCATGTAGAGAGACTAAGAATCAAATTAGTTTTGCAAAAGGACTTTTAAAGATAGATCAATTGCATGATTTTCGAAAATCCTTATTATATGCCCTAAAACCGAAATTTTAGAAATCGAAGCCTAAAAATCCGTTAATCAGGAAAAAACCTAGCATATAATCAAAACTAAACAACCCAGAGTTCTTATTTCAAAAGAAATTTGATCAAAAAACATCCACAAACAAAATCGATCCAAGAATTTCGTACGTTTGAGGAGGAAAAGAGAAAAACGGTGAAAAACCGAGATTTTGATCAATAAAACTTACTTGGAACTGAAGAACTTGAGTTAGAAAGCTTCCAAGGAGGATGAAATCTAGAGAGAAGCGCTCTGGAAACTTTTGAACAAAAGATTGGAGTAAAAGAAATCAAAACCCTTTTGTTCTTTATAAAAACCTAGCCGCGATCCGGATCCTCCCGAGCTTGCGATCCGGATCGGCTACCCGCAGTGAAAAAACTGCGTTCGGGATCCGGATCGGCAGGTCCAATCCGGATCGTCAGCCCGCAGGAGAAAACCTGCGTTCGGGATCCGGATCACCTTGCCCGATCCGGATCGGCCCCAACTTTTTCTTTAGAAAAATTTCAGAGAAATTCAAGAAAAACCAGAAAAAGATTGTAAGCACAAAGGTGTATCAACTTTAAACAAAACGCATCGTTTCACACAACAAGAATTAGATTATGCCAAATCTATCAGTAATATCCAAAAATGAAACGAAAATTTACAAGAATTAAATCCCTTAAAGTTGAACACCTTCAATTACATCTAACTTGATCTTATGAGTAATGCCTTTATCAAATAATCAATTCGGTAAAGAAAATGAAATACAAAGATCAATAGATGTTTGAAATCCCAAATATGGTAGATAATATTTCTAGACAATCTGTTGAAGAGAGTGGCTCTTTGAGCATCTTTCTTTAAAATCCCACCTTATACCAACCTTGAAATTTGACAGAGTCAAGTATTTCAACATGCATTTTACTTAATCAAAAATTTGAACAACCATGCTTGGTATACATGTGGTAGCTGCACACAATACTCGGACGACCGAGGTGGTAGCTCTTTCCTCCATGTGGTGGTAGTTTTCACACTCCTCATTGGGATGTAACTCTTTCCACATCTTTTGAGCATTTTACATTATCTTTGACTCCCCCTCAATTGGCTATCAATTATTTAAGATATAAAGTATTCAACCAAAAATTGATCTCGATTTCATACTCGACTAAACAGTCAAATAAGATAATGACTATACCAAGAGATCATTGAGAGAGAAATTGACTTTGATCACTTTAGAAGATGATTTAATTAACATAAACGATCATTGCAACAAAGAAATATTATGATGGCTGAAGCATAATAAATTTCTAAATGTGTGAACAGATGCAATTAAAGTCAATTAAGATCTATGCTCAATTACTATCCTATGTATAAACATAGATATTGAATAGAACAAAACAAATACAAAACCTATTTTAAGCAAAGGTTTCAAAAAGAAGTTTATTTCAAAGAAAGCATACCAATTGCTTTTCGCAAATGAATAAAACGTTTTTGATCCAAAGGTTTTGTTAAAAAGTCAGCTAATTGATCTTCAGTTGAAATATATGAAAGTTGAAGAGTATTTGATTCAACTAGCCCTCTAAGAAAATGATATCTAAGTTCAATATGTTTTGTTCTAGAGTGCAACACAGGGTTTTTAGAAATGTTAATTGCACTTGTGTTGTCACAAAGAATTGTTACCGAAGATGCTGAAATGCGGAAGTCACTCAATACGCTTTTCATCCAAATGAGTTGAGTTGAGCAACTTCCAGCTGAAATGTATTCCGCTTCGGCAGTCGAGAGTGCTATGCAATTCTGCTTTTTACTGTGCCATGCAACAAGGCAATGGCCAAGATAGAAGCATGCACCACTCGTGCTTTTCCGATCATCCACTGATCCTGCCCAATCGGCATCTGAGTATCCAACAATGTCCAGACTTGTTCCCATAGGATACCAAATTTCGAAATTAATTGATCCTTTGATGTACCGGATGATCCGTTTCACCGCTTTCAGGTGAACTTCCTTTGGTGCTGATTGATATCTCGCGCAAATCCCAACACTAAAGGATATATCCGGGCGACTAGCCGTGAGGTAAAGTAGACTTCCAATCATACTTCTATACAGTTTCTCGTCTACATTCTCACTATGTGATTCACTTCCAAGTCCCTTGTGGCTAGTTCCCATTGGAGTTGGAAAATCTTTACAATTTTCTAGATCAAACTTTTTGACCAACTCCAGTGCATACTTGGATTGACTCAAGTGAATACCTTCATCATTTTGTTTAATTTGCAATCCAAGAAAATAAGACAGTTCGCCCATCATGGACATCTCAAATTCGCTTTCCATGGTCTCCGCGAATTTAGAAGCATCATTATCTTTTGTTGCACCAAATACAATGTCATCGACATAGATTTGTGCTACAATGAAATTATTTTGATAATGCTTCACAAAGAGAGTCCTGTCAGCTCCCCCTCGAGTATAGCCCTTCTCCAAAGGTGCTTTGTTAACCTTTCGTACCATGCTCGCGGTGCTTGTTTCAGACCGTAAAGAGCATTTTTTCAAACGAAAAACATGGTTAGGTTGTTTATGATCTACAAAACCTTTCGGTTGAGCTACATAAACTTCCTCATTTAAAAACCCATTTAGAAATGCGCTCTTGACGTCCATTTGAATAATTTGATTTTAAAATGACAAGCAATAGCAAACAATATACGAATGGACTCGAGTCTAGCTACAGG
This sequence comes from Tillandsia leiboldiana, assembly GCA_029204045.2. Classification (NCBI taxonomy): domain Eukaryota; kingdom Viridiplantae; phylum Streptophyta; class Magnoliopsida; order Poales; family Bromeliaceae; genus Tillandsia; species Tillandsia leiboldiana. The sequence continues at coordinate 40,209,081 of CM055071.1, read as the reverse complement.
GGCGAAAGTTTCGTCAAAGTCTATACCTTCTACTTGAGAGTAGCCTTGAGCAACTAGTCGTGCCTTGTTCCTGATGATAGTACCATCTTCATCTTTTTTGTTCTTGAAGATCCATTTGGTACCTATCACATTATGTTGCTTTGGAGGCTTCGTTAATTCCCAGACTTTGTTTCGCTCAAATTGATGGAGCTCTTCCTGCATTGCTTTAATCCAGTAGTCATCCTGAAGAGCTTCATCTATTGTCTTTGGTTCGATTAAAGATACGTAGCAAGCAAATCCGCAAACCAACTGCCTTCGAGTTCTAACTCCTTCTTGTGGATCTCCAATGATGTTCGATTCCGGATGATCCTTGGAGATTCGTAGCGTTTGTTGAAACAGAGTACTCGGAGGTACACGAGATGATTCCTGCACATCAGATAAACTAGAAGAACCATTAGATGCATCATTAATATTGGAAGTATTATTATGAGAAGATGCACTAGCAGGAGAATCATCATCTAGAGAGATATCGAGGGTAGATTTTTCAGATTCAAAATGAGAAGCTTCATCTACTTTAACATTTATAGATTCTACGATCGTCTTAGATTCAATGTTAAATACTCGATATGCTCTGCTATTCGTTAGAATAACCCAAAAAGATCCCTTCATCACTTCGAGAGTCGAACTTTCCAAGATTTCACGGTCACGTAAGATGTAACATCGACTCCCGAAGATACGAAAGTACTTGATATCCGGTTTTCTACTAAACCACAGCTCATATGGTGTATTCAAGGTTCCTGGGCGCAAATACACTCTGTTAATGACATAGACAGCGGTGTGTCACAGCTTCAGCCCAAAAATGTAGCGGTAATTTCCGGCTATGAAGCATCACACGCGCCATCTCTTGAACAACCCTGTTTTTGCGCTCAACAACACCATTCTGCTGAGGTGTATAGGGTGCCGAGAATTCATGTTTAATGCCATTTGAAGTACAAAAGTCAATGAATTTTGAATTATGAATTCTCCACCCCCTATCACTTCTAACACGAATGATCTTTTCATTCTTTTCAATCATAATACGATGGCAAATCTCATGAAAAGAGTCAAACGTATCAGCTTTCTCTCTCAGAAATGCTACCCAAGAAAACCGAGAGAAATCATCAACCAATAAGAAAATATACCATTTACCTCCCAAAGATGGTTGACGAGTTGGCCCCATTAAATCCATGTGCAAAAGTTCCAAAGGCCGTTTTGTACCGATGTGGTTCAAGCTCTTGTGTGCAGTCCTGGACTGTTTTCCCTTTTGACAGCCACCACACACAATGTTTTGTTTAAATAAAAGTTTTGGAATCCCCTTGACCACGTCCTTGTTTGAAATTCTAGTAAGTTCCTTAAAATTTAAGTGACCTAGCCTTTCATGCCAAAGAGTTTCATTATTCAAAGCAGCTAAGTTACAATTTTCAGAAAATTTATTAGGAACAACATAACAATTGTTTTCCGATCTAACCCCTTTTAAAAGAAGACATGGTCCTTATCAGTTACAACGCATTCAACAGATGAAAAGTTAACTGAAAACCATTGTCGCAAAGTGACTTATGCTTATGAGGTTAGTCTTAAGGCCATCAACAAATAAGACGTTTTTCAAAATCGGGCCATCTGGAATAGCTACCGTCCCTTTTCCAACAATTTTGGAAGATCGACCGTCTCCAAAAACAACGTGTCCTCCGGAGATTTTCTCAAGATTTTGAAAACTATTTTTGTCACCGGTCATGTGACGGGAACACCCGCTATCCAGATACCAAGACGAGCTATCATATGCATGCAAGGAAATATTGGAAACAAGACAAGGGAAAATTTCACCTTTGCGCACCCAAACCTTTTTGGAATGCGTCTGTAATGGTCGTGAAGTTTTGTGCCTAGGTGAAAGCGTCTTGTTAAAACGATTGTGCTCCTTGATGAAGTCGTCTTGCGCGGGTGAACTACCAAGTCTCTTTTCATTTGAAAAGTTTTGCTTTGATTTCCGGAAAGGAGCCTTTTTGGTAGTTGATGCAAGAGGTGCTTGAGATGAGCGTTCGACTCCCGTCTTGCAATATCTTCTTATGTGCCCTGAAACCACCACAACGAAAACATACCTTAGATCTTGACGATCCCAAAGAGGATGAAGTAGGTTTGTTGTCGTTGTTTGTCTTGAATTCCGGTGTCGGAGGAGGAGGATACCGACTGAGGCACAAAAACTGTCTCACTCGAACTTGGACTGTTTCCAGTTTGAGTGTATCCGAGGCCGAACCTATTTGATTGACCACGACCAAGAAGTCTATCCAACTTACTCCTTCCTGAAGAGAATCGCTGTAAGTCATTCTTGAGTTGGAAATGGTCTTTGTCATTTCCAGGTTATCCTGTCGAGCCTCGTTGTAGAGCTTTGAAAAGTGATTCGCGTTATCCACCAGATTTGTATGTTCCTTTTCAAGTTGCTCATTGGACTCTTGAAGGGAAGCATTTTCTTTTATCAGGTTTTCCCTTTCCACTTCAAGAGCGTTTGAGAGAGAAGTCGCTCTTTTGCTTCTTCTTCGAGATCATGCAATCTCCCTCTCAAACTCTTGTTTTGCTTAGCCACTTTCTTTGAGTCCCTCAAAAGTCTGTGGTAGGCTAGAGCAAAATCTTCACCTTCCGAATCATCCGATTCGTTGTCCGTTGCGTTCTTTTCAACAGTGGAGTTGGACAACGACTCAGATGTACTTGCCATAAGCACATGAAGGGTGAAGATACGGACGCATGGAATGCCGTGGAGCTCTTTTCTTCATCACTCGAAGACGACTCATTTGACGTTGAGTTGTCATCCCAAGTGACGACTTGCATCGCCTTCTTCTTTGCCAGATACTTGTTAGGACACTCCGTTGCAATGTGGCCGTAGCCTCGACATTTGAAGCATTGCAGTTGTCCTTCTGAACTTTTCTTATCCTTTGAGAAGTTCTCCTGCTTTCTTGACTTGTGACTTGGAGTACCCTTGCCTTTGTTCCACTTTCCGAAGGATGGAGATTTGCTTGAATTACCCCTTCGAAAGTTGCGGCGAAAATTCCTTGTCAAGAGAGCGAGCTGCTTCTCAAATTCCTCCATAGAAAGGTTCTCGTCATCGTCCGAGGAGGATGTATCCGCGTCTTCTTCCTTAGTGTTTTCAACGCATAACCTGAAGACTTAGAAGTGGATGCTTTTCCAGAAGAATTGTTAGTATTAAAAGTCATTTCATAAGTTTGTAATGAACCAACTAATCTTCTACACGTATTTCGTCGGGTGTTTAATAGTTTCAATGGCAGTGTAACCTTGGGCGAAATCGTTCAGGAAGAGTTCTTAAGATTTTTCTTACAATCTTAAATTCTGGAATCTTCTCTCCAGATTAGCACATGAGTTTACGATGTCTTGCAATCGTGTAAGTATGTCCGTGAAAGATTCATTTTCTGCCATCAAAATAGAGTCAAACTTGCTCGTAAGCATCTGCAGTTTCTGATATCTTCACGAGGTTAGTTCCCTCATGTGTAACGGAGAACACTCCCAGATTTCTTTCGCAGTCTCACATGCCGAGACGCGAGAGAATTCAGTTGAGATAAGGCATTAAAAATAGCCTTAATTCCCTTGCCATTGTAAGAAGATAACTCAACTCTTCCTGGTCCATTTCGACCTAGGTTTTCAGGTGTGAACATCAGAGATAAGTTCAGTTGGATAGTCCATCCTGATTCAATTGAATGCCACACCCTTTCGTCGATGGAAGATAAAAAGGCTTTCATCCGTACTTTCCAGTACGCATAATTTGTTCCATCAAAGAAAGGGGGTCGATTGATGTTTCCACCTTCAACCATTATTCACAACCCCTATTCCCTCTCTGATACCACTTGTTGGGTCGTATATAATACGGATCTAAATAGGGGAAGAAACACCTAGGGGGGGTGAATAGGTGTAAGTTCAACACTCAAAATCGTTGCGATAAAAAACCCAATGCGGAAAATGAAAATAACTCGCAAGATTTTTTACGTGGAAAACTCCATCACCGGAGTAAAAAACCCGGGACCGATAACTGGCAGAAATCCACTAGAATTAAAACACGTACAAGGTGATTTACCGTACACACTTACGACTCAACCTTTTCCATACGCTCCTAGAGGATCTTCTCGCTCGCTCCAGACGCTTCTCGAATCCACGATCTGGCGCCCAACGCCGAATCCACGGCGTCCAACGTCGAATCCACGACGTCCGACCGAATCCACGGTCTCACCCAATAGCACCCTCGAATCCACGAACGTGCCTCGCTCCGAATCCACGAGAGCGAATGAACCTTGAATCCACAAGGACACGCGAATCCACGCGCCGATTTTGGGGTAATCGTTGTTTTTTGGGTGGTGATGATCCGCCGAATACTTAGATCAAAGATAGATCGGAAATACCATCTAAGTATTCATTAGTTTGATTCAACTCAAGATGTGAGTATGAAAACCTAGAAATCAAACTAATCAATATAGATGAAGAAACATAGAGTATTTCTCTAATGATTTCCTTTCTTCTCTATATGTGGATCTATAGCCGTATAAGATGATATATGAAAATGACGGCTATGTGGATTGACCCTAGAAAGAAAGACATAGGGTCTATTTATAGGTTAGAAACCCTAGGAAGGAGATAAGAATCAAAAACCTGCCATTTCTGGAATTTTACGGACGGCGATCGGATCGTAATAACTGAGCATCCGGATCGTCATAACGAAACAGCCAATTCCAGAAAACGAAGGTTCGGGATCCGGAATCATGTGACTACGATCCGGATCGTTCATACAGTTCACCAAACATCAACGTTCGGGATCCGGATTGCGAAGCAAGATCCGGATCGTTCAAGGTAGATGGTAAACTCAACGTTCGGGATCCGGATCAAGAGACTACGATCCGGATTGCGACGATGTATGAACGACCACCTTCGGGATCCGGATCGAACAGCCTGATCCGGATCCTGAACATGTCCCAAGTCCAGTTTTTGATTTTTATGCAATGAAAGATTCTTCCAAGTGTTTCTACACTACAAGAAGTATTCGGATCACACAAATTCTTTAGTTAAACATACCTGATCCTTTTGAATTCTTCTTTCTTGAGATTGAGTTAAATGATCCAACTTTCTTCACCTTCAATCTTCAAGACTTGAGACTTTCACGAAACTACGCCAACTCAAATTCCGTAACAACTGGTCATTGTTAAATGATATTTGCCAGACTTTAGAAACCCTTCAAACTTGGCTATTTTTGACATTTTCTACTTCCTCCATGTTTATTATATTTTTCGACTTATAATTTTCCACATCCGGGGATAGTGGCCGAGGGCTCGGGATCGGTGGGATACATTGGCACTCGTGCCCCATGGGAGGCCGAGTTGGAGTCTGGTAGCTGAGATTAAACCCCAGTAATAGAGTGGGGAGCCGTCGGGGCAGCGTGGTCCCAAGCCTTTGAGGTGTGTCAGCTGATGTTGTTAGGTTGGTTTGTTGTTTCGATTCTGATGATGTGGATTTTGGATTATAGCCTGCATGAGCCGTCTGGAGCTCGACAGAGATGCGCGGATTACTTCCTCGGTAGGGTTGCTCCCCTCTAGTGCCGCTCTGGAGTGGGCGTTACTTTGCTATCGTGACTTGGCGACGCAGTCGAGTGGGACCCCCTACGTAAATCTCATCCCTGTGGGGATGTGTGGGTAGGCTGGCGTAGGTTTGATGGAGCCCTATGTGGCAGTCAGTGTGATTGGATTGATTAAGCATATCGAGTAAATTATTTATCATCTGTATTCTTCTTTGAGTTGATAGATAGAGACATGATAGTTGTTAAGTTTTTTCACTTTATCAACACCTATACTGCATTGTTATCTTATGCCTCTAATAGACTTAGTGGGCAGACCGTAGTCTTGGAGACGGTACCCACTGAGAATACTATTTGATGTAGTTCCCATACACTCTGTGGTGACTTTTTCAGAGGCATTACTCCAGTTCTAATCCTGCTGTTGCTGTTATATGACGAGTAAGAGAGTCGCGAGCTAGATCCCTGCCCTCTTAGAGAGTAGGGTACCCTTTTTGTGAGATTCAGTACGTCAATAGATTATTGTATTTACTTTGAGAGTTTCTTCTGAGTGACTTATGTATGTGGGACCTGACATGTATAGTTGGAGTTGTATTTCTATTTCAGTAATACTTTCTCACGCTGATATCTGTTTAGGATGTATATTCTTTTGCGGGTTAGAACCTTCGCCTATGCGGGGCTTACCGTATGGACGACGGATCTGTTGGCGAGCCCGGATCGCAGTTTCAATCCAGAGCGTGAATTAGAGCCGTCCCATGAAAAACGGGGACTTTGCCACGAGTTCAGGCTCGACGAAACCTATCAAGTAGTGAATTTGGTTCGTTGCGTTAAGATCAGATAATTTGTAATTCCATCTACTCCAATGGCATTTGCAGTTCGACATACATTTCGATTACTGGTCGTCAAATATAAATCCGACTGCCGCATTGCGCTCAGAATGTCGAGACCAATCAAAGAGCATATCTGGACCGTCGGATTCGGACTCTGAACGGCACCCATGGCCGATTCTAATCAGAAGCCGAAACTTTAGGAGTTACTATTCACGACCTAAGTAATCCACTATACAGTTGTATTCTATTATACAGCGTCAGCGCCCCTGAAATTTTTTGTACTTGAATTTTTTATTAATTTTGAATTAAATTCAAGAATGTTACCAAATAATTATGAAAGTTTAGCGTTCGAATATTGACTTTACAAAGGTTAAGGGCCTAAAATAAAACCTGGGAAACGGGTGAAGGAATACAGTTAGGGATGTAATGTGGAAGTGTGAGATGTGAGA
>CM055071.1:40163026-40202130 GCA_029204045.2 Tillandsia leiboldiana | reverse complement strand
GGATCCGATTTGGAGTCATCTTCGCAGGCATTTTCTTCTTCGACTCTTCTTCGCAATTTGTCATCCCGAAGGATTTGTATACGCAATTTCATATTTTCCTCCCCCGACTTCACTTAGCTCGCCTTCTTTCAAACACCGACCTTTTATCGCGACTTTTGTCAATCAACGAGCTCTCCTCGAGCTTGAATTCTTGGATTTTTTACCGATTTTTGGTTATAATCTTCACGACCAGGTATGCCTTCGACTTTGGTACTAATTACTCTTCTCTATTTCGTGTTTTGATGTAAGTTCTTGCAGCAATCTTTAGACCCGTTTGTGCTTGGGTTTGTTTCTGGACCAGTGGCAGAGTTTTTATACGTATTTTTTCGACCGTGTTGTTGGCGGATTTGGGCATTTCTGAGGACTCAAGTCTATCTAACTTCGCGAAAATCTCAAATGTATTTTGTTTGGAATTTTGGATGGCCAATCGAAGGTTGTATTTTCCCTATTTGGTGGACTGCTTCGGATTACTATTTTGGGTGATTTAGGCTTACCGCGGTGTTTTGGCTTGTATCTCCGTGAACGAGGAGTTTTTTGGTGATTTTTTGGGTCGTGTTGGAACCGTGGGAACCAAGGACATGCATGTTCAGTTTCGACTCATTTGGACCTGCGGACGAGCGGGCGCAATCTAGGTGGGTGGATTTCCTCCAAGTTTCGGAACTTGCTTCAACTCTAGTACTGTAAGCGCGGATGTCTAGAATAGGTGCTATATTGAGTTTTATGAAACATTTGAGTTGTTCTGGACTTACTAGCACCCTGGTTGGTTGGGTCGTATATAATACGGATCTAAATAGGGGAAGAAACACCTAGAGGGGGTGAATAGGTGTAAACGTATAAACACTCCAAAAATCGTTGCGATAAAAAACCAATGCGGAAATGAAATAACTCGCAAGATTTTTACGTGGAAAACTCCATCACCGGAGTAAAAAACCACGGGACCGATAACACGGCAGAAATCCACTAGAATTAAAACACGTACAGGTGATTTACCGTACACACTTACGACTCAACCTTTTCCATACGCTCCTAGAGGATCTTCTCCGCTCGCTCAGACGCTTCTCGAATCCACGATCTGCGCCCAACGCCGAATCCACGGCGTCCAACGTCGAATCCACGACGTCCGACCGATCCACGGTCTTCACCCAATAGCCCTTCGAATCCACGAACGTGCCTCGCTCCGAATCCACGAGAGCGATTGAACCTTGAATCCACAAGGACACGCGAATCCACGCGCCGATTTTGGGGTAATCGTTGTTTTTGGGTGGTGATGATCCGCCGAATACTTAGATCAAAGATAGATCGGAAATACCATCTAAGTATTCATTAGTTTGATTCAACTCAAGATGTGAGTATGAAAACCTAGAATCAAACTAATCAATATAGATGAAGAAACATAGAGTATTCTCTAATGATTTCCTTTCTTCTCTATATGTGGATCTATAGCCGTATAAGATGATATATGAAAATGACGGCTATGTGGATTGACCCTAGAAAGAAAGACATAGGGTCTATTTATAGGTTAGAAACCCTAGGAAGGAGATAAGAATCAAAAACCTGCCATTTCTGGAATTTTACGGACGGCGATCCGGATCGTGATAACTGAGATCCGGATCGTCATAACGAAACAGCCAATTCCAGAAAAACGAAGGTTCGGGATCCGATCATGTGACTACGATCCGGATCGTTCATACAGTTCACCAAACATCAACGTTCGGGATCCGGATTGCGAAGCAAGATCCGGATCGTTCAAGGTAGATGGTAACTCAACGTTCGGGATCCGATCAAGAGACTACGATCCGGATTGCGACGATGTATGAACGAACCACCTTCGGGATCCGGATCGAACAGCCTGATCCGGATCCTGAACATGTCCCAAGTCCAGTTTTTGATTTTTATGCGAAAGATTCTTCAAGTGTTTTACACTACAAGAAGTATTCGGATCACACAATTCTTTAGTTAAACATACCTGATCCTTTTGAATTCTTCTTTCTTGAGATTGAGTTAAATGATCCAACTTTCTTCACCTTCAATCTTCAGGACTTGAAACTTTCACGAAACTACGCCAACTCAAATTCCGTAACAATCTCCCCCTTTGGCGGTTTCGTGACAAAACACAGATCCACTAAAGAAAATTCAAAAAGATATTTTTGTTGCTATCACCATACAACAAAATTTACAATGGAGATCCAAAATACAATACATGAGTTAAACTCCTAAAACAGACTCTAGACTTAGACATCTGTACTCTCTGCAAAAAAAATCATTCTTGACAAAAGAAATCGTTAGATACCTCAAGAATTTTGTATCATTCAAAAACCACAAACAGAGATGAAGTTTAAATCATTTATACTTACCATGACATTTATATTCAGATATGTAACCTGATCATAGTTAAAAAAACACCAACATATCTTCTTTGCACGTAAAAACCAAATGTCATGAACATGTTTGTGACAAACTTATATATATATAGATATGTAATTGATCAGAGTTAAGAACCAACATATCTTCTATGCAATCAAAAACCAAGTGTCACAAACTTGTTAGTGAACATCAACTTGTTTTTATTATGAACATGCCCAAAGTAGTTACATGCCCAAATAGTTGATAGTTTAGTCGAGGCATGCATTCATACAGCTGAAAAACCCTCAAGTTGAGATGAAAGTTGGAGTCATACTTACCTTGATATTCATCCAGTTTTCATATCAAACATTGTTCACTTACCTTGATGGTTTCATGCAGTCAACATTGTTCAAAGTTCTCTCTAACTCTCCTCCCCCTTTTTGTCACAAACAAAGCCAAAATGTAGTTAAGACTACGAAATGTGAGGAGAGTAAAAAGTTCCAATAAAATGTAAAACCTGAGAACTAAGCTAACGTAAGTATAAACTAAATCCTAAAATCGTAATCCTGCACAAAGGAAAGGAAGGTGCAGTTCAGTCGGAGGAGTCTGAGCTGGTACAACTCAGCTTGCTCAAAATCCCTTTAAGCATTGTCGAAATAGTTGAACACTTCTTCTTGATCTTCTTGTGATCAGAGGAAATCCGCTGAAGTTCTTTCGATGTCCTCTCTTGTGCAGCCGAGAGTCTTTGTTGTTTCTGGCGAAGCGATTCCAATACAACAGCGTCTGTACCCCTGTCTTTTCGAGTGTGATGGATGCTGTCTAGAAGCAGATGGTGCATCCAATCCCTTAACCCATGGAGATTCAGTTTGTAGAACCCCAGAGAGTGAGCGAGCTCTAGTAAGAGGCCCACTATGATACTTTCACTTCTTAAGACATCCTTTCGTCTTGTATATTGCTTAGTTGTTGATGCAGATTTCATGAGCCTTTTGCCTTTGACAAATTTCCTGTTTTGCTCATCAATCTTCTGTTGAACATCTTTGAAGAATTCATCCCATTCTTCAGTATCGTACTCTGAGCTGTCCTCCCTGCCTTCGGTTGTCTTATCTCCTGTTGAAATATCTGGTTCCTCTTTTTCAGATGTACTCTTGTGCACCATTGTGACTAGTAACAGGATTAACCAAGAGAGTGACAATGATCAAAGTGCTTGAGTTAAGAAGGTGTCCTGTGAAAACCAACTCAAGAACACAAAAATTCTTAGTTTTCAAAAATTGAAAAAAAAATTGTACCCAAACAATCATAATCATGTAGAGAGACTAAGAATCAAATTAGTTTTGCAAAAGGACTTTTAAAGATAGATCAATTGCATGATTTTCGAAAATCCTTATTATATGCCCTAAAACCGAAATTTTAGAAATCGAAGCCTAAAAATCCGTTAATCAGGAAAAAAACCTAGCATATAATCAAAACTAAACAACCCAGAGTTCTATTTCAAAAGAAATTTGATCAAAAAACATCCACAAACAAAATCGATCCAAGAATTTCGTACGTTGAGGAGGAAAAGAGAAAAACGGTGAAAAACCGAGATTTTGATCAATAAAACTTACTTGGAACTGAAGAACTTGAGTTAGAAAGCTTCCAAGGAGGATGAAATCTAGAGAGAAGCGCTCTGGAAACTTTTGAACAAAAGATTGGAGTAAAAGAAATCAAAACCCTTTTGTTCTTTATAAAACCTAGCCGCGATCCGGATCCTCCCGAGCTTGCGATCCGGATCGGCTACCCGCAGTGAAAAAACTGCGTTCGGGATCCGGATCGGCAGGTCCAATCCGGATCGTCAGCCCGCAGGAGAAAACCTGCGTTCGGGATCCGGATCACCTTGCCCGATCCGGATCGGCCCCAACTTTTTCTTTAGAAAAATTTCAGAGAAATTCAAGAAAAACCAGAAAAAGATTGTAAGCACAAAGGTGTATCAACTTTAAACAAAACGCATCGTTTCACACAACAAGAATTAGATTATGCCAAATCTATCAGTAATATCCAAAAATGAAACGAAAATTTACAAGAATTAAATCCCTTAAAGTTGAACACCTTCAATTACATCTAACTTGATCTTATGAGTAATGCCTTTATCAAATAATCAATTCGGTAAAGAAAATGAAATACAAAGATCAATAGATGTTTGAAATCCCAAATATGGTAGATAATATTTCTAGACAATCTGTTGAAGAGAGTGGCTCTTTGAGCATCTTTCTTTAAAATCCCACCTTATACCAACCTTGAAATTTGACAGAGTCAAGTATTTCAACATGCATTTTACTTAATCAAAAATTTGAACAACCATGCTTGGTATACATGTGGTAGCTGCACACAATACTCGGACGACCGAGGTGGTAGCTCTTTCCTCCATGTGGTGGTAGTTTTCACACTCCTCATTGGGATGTAACTCTTTCCACATCTTTTGAGCATTTTACATTATCTTTGACTCCCCCTCAATTGGCTATCAATTATTAAGATATAAAGTATTCAACCAAAAATTGATCTCGATTTCATACTCGACTAAACAGTCAAATAAGATAATGACTATACCAAGAGATCATTGAGAGAGAAATTGACTTTGATCACTTTAGAAGATGATTTAATTAACATAAACGATCATTGCAACAAAGAAATATTATGATGGCTGAAGCATAATAAATTTCTAAATGTGTGAACAGATGCAATTAAAGTCAATTAAGATCTATGCTCATTACTATCCTATGTATAAACATAGATATTGAATAGAACAAAACAAATACAAAACCTATTTAAGCAAAGGTTTCAAAAAGAAGTTTATTTCAAAGAAAGCATACCAATTGCTTTTCGCAAATGAATAAAACGTTTTTGATCCAAAGGTTTTGTTAAAAAGTCAGCTAATTGATCTTCAGTTGAAATATATGAAAGTTGAAGAGTATTTGATTCAACTAGCCCTCTAAGAAAATGATATCTAAGTTCAATATGTTTGTTCTAGAGTGCAACACAGGGTTTTTAGAAATGTTAATTGCACTTGTGTTGTCACAAAGAATTGTTACCGAAGATGCTGAAATGCGGAAGTCACTCAATACGCTTTTCATCCAAATGAGTTGAGTTGAGCAACTTCCAGCTGAAATGTATTCCGCTTCGGCAGTCGAGAGTGCTATGCAATTCTGCTTTTTACTGTGCCATGCAACAAGGCAATGGCCAAGATAGAAGCATGCACCACTCGTGCTTTTCCGATCATCCACTGATCCTGCCCAATCGGCATCTGAGTATCCAACAATGTCCAGACTTGTTCCCATAGGATACCAAATTTCGAAATTAATTGATCCTTTGATGTACCGGATGATCCGTTTCACCGCTTTCAGGTGAACTTCCTTTGGTGCTGATTGATATCTCGCGCAAATCCCAACACTAAAGGATATATCCGGGCGACTAGCCGTGAGGTAAAGTAGACTTCCAATCATACTCTATACAGTTTCTCGTCTACATTCTCACTATGTGATTCACTTCCAAGTCCCTTGTGGCTAGTTCCCATTGGAGTTGGAAAATCTTTACAATTTTCTAGATCAAACTTTTGACCAACTCCAGTGCATACTTGGATTGACTCAAGTGAATACCTTCATCATTTTGTTTAATTTGCAATCCAAGAAAATAAGACAGTTCGCCCATCATGGACATCTCAAATTCGCTTTCCATGGTCTCCGCGAATTTAGAAGCATCATTATCTTTTGTTGCACCAAATACAATGTCATCGACATAGATTTGTGCTACAATGAAATTATTTTGATAATGCTTCACAAAGAGAGTCCTGTCAGCTCCCCCTCGAGTATAGCCCTTCTCCAAAAGGTGCTTTGTTAACCTTTCGTACCATGCTCGCGGTGCTTGTTTCAGACCGTAAAGAGCATTTTTCAAACGAAAAACATGGTTAGGTTGTTTATGATCTACAAAACCTTTCGGTTGAGCTACATAAACTTCCTCATTTAAAAACCCATTTAGAAATGCGCTCTTGACGTCCATTTGAAATAATTTGATTTTAAAATGACAAGCAATAGCAAACAATATACGAATGGACTCGAGTCTAGCTACAGGGGCGAAAGTTTCGTCAAAGTCTATACCTTCTACTTGAGAGTAGCCTTGAGCAACTAGTCGTGCCTTGTTCCTGATGATAGTACCATCTTCATCTTTTTTGTTCTTGAAGATCCATTTGGTACCTATCACATTATGTTGCTTTGGAGGCTTCGTTAATTCCCAGACTTTGTTTCGCTCAAATTGATGGAGCTCTTCCTGCATTGCTTTAATCCAGTAGTCATCCTGAAGAGCTTCATCTATTGTCTTTGGTTCGATTAAAGATACGTAGCAAGCAAATCCGCAAACCAACTGCCTTCGAGTTCTAACTCCTTCTTGTGGATCTCCAATGATGTTCGATTCCGGATGATCCTTGGAGATTCGTAGCGTTTGTTGAAACAGAGTACTCGGAGGTACACGAGATGATTCCTGCACATCAGATAAACTAGAAGAACCATTAGATGCATCATTAATATTGGAAGTATTATTATGAGAAGATGCACTAGCAGGAGAATCATCATCTAGAGAGATATCGAGGGTAGATTTTTCAGATTCAAAATGAGAAGCTTCATCTACTTTAACATTTATAGATTCTACGATCGTCTTAGATTCAATGTTAAATACTCGATATGCTCTGCTATTCGTAGAATAACCCAAAAAGATCCCTTCATCACTTCGAGAGTCGAACTTTCCAAGATTTTCACGGTCACGTAAGATGTAACATCGACTCCCGAAGATACGAAAGTACTTGATATCCGGTTTTCTACTAAACCACAGCTCATATGGTGTATTCAAGGTTCCTGGGCGCAAATACACTCTGTTAATGACATAGACAGCGGTGTTCACAGCTTCAGCCCAAAAATGTAGCGGTAATTTCCGGCTATGAAGCATCACACGCGCCATCTCTTGAACAACCCTGTTTTTGCGCTCAACAACACCATTCTGCTGAGGTGTATAGGGTGCCGAGAATTCATGTTTAATGCCATTTGAAGTACAAAAGTCAATGAATTTTGAATTTATGAATTCTCCACCCCTATCACTTCTAACACGAATGATCTTTTCATTCTTTTCAATCATAATACGATGGCAAATCTCATGAAAAGAGTCAAACGTATCAGCTTTCTCTCTCAGAAATGCTACCCAAGAAAACCGAGAGAAATCATCAACCAATAAGAAAATATACCATTTACCTCCCAAAGATGGTTGACGAGTTGGCCCCATTAAATCCATGTGCAAAAGTTCCAAAGGCCGTTTTGTACCGATGTGGTTCAAGCTCTTGTGTGCAGTCCTGGACTGTTTTCCCTTTTGACAGCCACCACACACAATGTTTTGTTTAAATAAAAGTTTTGGAATCCCCTTGACCACGTCCTTGTTTGAAATTCTAGTAAGTTCCTTAAAATTTAAGTGACCTAGCCTTTCATGCCAAAGAGTTTCATTATTCAAAGCAGCTAAGTTACAATTTTCAGAAAATTTATTAGGAACAACATAACAATTGTTTTCCGATCTAACCCCTTTTAAAAAGAAGACATGGTCCTTATCAGTTACAACGCATTCAACAGATGAAAAGTTAACTGAAAAACCATTGTCGCAAAGTTGACTTATGCTTATGAGGTTAGTCTTAAGGCCATCAACAAATAAGACGTTTTTCAAAATCGGGCCATCTGGAATAGCTACCGTCCCTTTTCCAACAATTTTGGAAGATCGACCGTCTCCAAAAACAACGTGTCCTCCGGAGATTTTCTCAAGATTTTGAAAACTATTTTTGTCACCGGTCATGTGACGGGAACACCCGCTATCCAGATACCAAGACGAGCTATCATATGCATGCAAGGAAATATTGGAAACAAGACAAGGGAAAATTTCACCTTTGCGCACCCAAACCTTTTTGGAATGCGTCTGTAATGGTCGTGAAGTTTTGTGCCTAGGTGAAAGCGTCTTGTTAAAACGATTGTTGCTCCTTGATGAAGTCGTCTTGCGCGGTGAACTACCAAGTCTCTTTTCATTTGAAAAGTTTTGCTTTGATTTCCGGAAAGGAGCCTTTTTGGTAGTTGATGCAAGAGGTGCTTGAGATGAGCGTTCGACTCCCGTCTTGCAATATCTTCTTATGTGCCCTGAAACACCACAACGAAAACATACCTTAGATCTTGACGATCCCAAAGAGGATGAAGTAGGTTTGTTGTCGTTGTTTGTCTTGAATTCCGGTGTCGGAGGAGGAGATACCGACTGAGGCACAAAAACTGTCTCACTCGAACTTGGACTGTTTCCAGTTTGAGTGTATCCGAGGCCGAACCTATTTGATTGACCAAGACCAAGAAGTCTATCCAACTTACTCCTTCCTGAAGAGAATCGCTGTAAGTCATTCTTGAGTTGGAAAATGGTCTTTGTCATTTCCAGGTTATCCTGTCGAGCCTCGTTGTAGAGCTTTGAAAAGTGATTCGCGTTATCCACCAGATTTGTATGTTCCTTTTCAAGTTGCTCATTGGACTCTTGAAGGGAAGCATTTTCTTTTATCAGGTTTTCCCTTTCCACTTCAAGAGCGTTTGAGAGAGAAGTCGCTCTTTTTGCTTCTTCTTCGAGATCATGCAATCTCCCTCTCAAACTCTTGTTTTGCTTAGCCACTTTCTTTGAGTCCCTCAAAAGTCTGTGGTAGGCTAGAGCAAAATCTTCACCTTCCGAATCATCCGATTCGTTGTCCGTTGCGTTCTTTTCAACAGTGGAGTTGGACAACGACTCAGATGTACTTGCCATAAAGCACATGAAGGGTGAAGATACGGACGCATGGAATGCCGTGGAGCTCTTTTCTTCATCACTCGAAGACGACTCATTTGACGTTGAGTTGTCATCCCAAGTGACGACTTGCATCGCCTTCTTCTTTGCCAGATACTTGTTAGGACACTCCGTTGCAATGTGGCCGTAGCCTCGACATTTGAAGCATTGCAGTTGTCCTTCTGAACTTTTCTTATCCTTTGAGAAGTTCTCCTGCTTTCTTGACTTGTGACTTGGAGTACCCTTGCCTTTGTTCCACTTTCCGAAGGATGGAGATTTGCTTGAATTACCCCTTCGAAAGTTGCGGCGAAAATTCCTTGTCAAGAGAGCGAGCTGCTTCTCAAATTCCTCCATAGAAAGGTTCTCGTCATCGTCCGAGGAGGATGTATCCGCGTCTTCTTCCTTAGTTGTTTTCAACGCATAACCTGAAGACTTAGAAGTGGATGCTTTTCCAGAAGAATTGTTAGTATTAAAAGTCATTTCATAAGTTTGTAATGAACCAACTAATTCTTCTACACGTATTTCGTCCGGGTGTTTAATAGTTTCAATGGCAGTAACCTTTGGGCGAAATCGTTCAGGAAGAGTTCTTAAGATTTTTCTTACAATCTTAAATTCTGGAATCTTCTCTCCCAGATTAGCACATGAGTTTACGATGTCTTGCAATCGTGTATAGTAGTCCGTGAAAGATTCATTTTCTGCCATCAAAATAGAGTCAAACTTGCTCGTAAGCATCTGCAGTTTCTGAATCTTCACGAGGTTAGTTCCCTCATGTGTAACCTGGAGAACATCCCAGATTTCTTTCGCAGTCTCACATGCCGAGACGCGAGAGAATTCAGTTTGAGATAAGGCATTAAAAATAGCATTAATTCCCTTGCCATTGTAAGAAGATAACTCAAACTCTTCCTTGGTCCATTTCGACCTAGGTTTTAAGGTGTGAACATCAGAGATAAGTTCAGTTGGATTAGTCCATCCTGATTCAATTGAATGCCACACCCTTTCGTCGATGGAAGATAAAAAGGCTTTCATCCGTACTTTCCAGTACGCATAATTTGTTCCATCAAAGAAAGGGGGTCGATTGATGTTTCCACCTTCAACCATTATTCACAACCCTATTCCCTCTCTGATACCACTTGTTGGGTCGTATATAATACGGATCTAAATAGGGGAAGAAACACCTAGAGGGGGGTGAATAGGTGTAAACGTATAAACACTCAAAAATCGTTGCGATAAAAAACCCAATGCGGAAATGAAAATAACTCGCAAGATTTTTACGTGGAAAACTCCATCACCGGAGTAAAAAACCACGGGACCGATAACACGGCAGAAATCCACTAGAATTAAAACACGTACAAGGTGATTTACCGTACACACTTACGACTCAACCTTTTCCATACGCTCCTAGAGGATCTTCTCCGCTCGCTCCAGACGCTTCTCGAATCCACGATCTGCGCCCAACGCCGAATCCACGGCGTCCAACGTCGAATCCACGACGTCCGACCGAATCCACGGTCTTCACCCAATAGCACCCTTCGAATCCACGAACGTGCCTCGCTCCGAATCCACGAGAGCGAATGAACCTTGAATCCACAAGGACACGCGAATCCACGCGCCGATTTTGGGGTAATCGTTGTTTTTTGGGTGGTGATGATCCGCCGAATACTTAGATCAAAGATAGATCGGAAATACCATCTAAGTATTCATTAGTTTGATTCAACTCAAGATGTGAGTATGAAAACCTAGAATCAAACTAATCAATATAGATGAAGAAACATAGAGTATTCTCTAATGATTTCCTTTCTTCTCTATATGTGGATCTATAGCCGTATAAGATGATATATGAAAATGACGGCTATGTGGATTGACCCTAGAAAGAAAGACATAGGGTCTATTTATAGGTTAGAAACCCTAGGAAGGAGATAAGAATCAAAAACCTGCCATTTCTGGAATTTTACGGACGGCGATCCGGATCGTAATAACTGAGATCCGGATCGTCATAACGAAACAGCCAATTCCAGAAAAACGAAGGTTCGGGATCCGGATCATGTGACTACGATCCGGATCGTTCATACAGTTCACCAAACATCAACGTTCGGGATCCGGATTGCGAAGCAAGATCCGGATCGTTCAAGGTAGATGGTAAACTCAACGTTCGGGATCCGGATCAAGAGACTACGATCCGGATTGCGACGATGTATGAACGAACCACCTTCGGGATCCGGATCGAACAGCCTGATCCGGATCCTGAACATGTCCCAAGTCCAGTTTTTGATTTTTATGCAATGAAAGATTCTTCCAAGTGTTTCTACACTACAAGAAGTATTCGGATCACACAAATTCTTTAGTTAAACATACCTGATCCTTTTGAATTCTTCTTTCTTGAGATTGAGTTAAATGATCCAACTTTCTTCACCTTCAATCTTCAGGACTTGAAACTTTCACGAAACTACGCCAACTCAAATTCCGTAACACCTGTCATATGTTACATGATATTTGGCCAGACTTTAGAAAACCTTCAACTTGGATATTTTTGACATTTTCTACTTCCTACACTGTTTATTTATATTTTTCTGGACTTATAATTTTTCCACATCCGGATAGTGAGCCGAGTGGTCGGGATAGTGTGGGATACATGTTGCACTCGTGCCTGGAGGCCGAGTGGAGTCTGGTAGCTGAGATTAAACCAGTAATAGAGTGGGGAGCCGTCCGGGCAGACAGTGGTCCCAAGCCTTTGAGTGTTTCAGCTGATGTTGTTAGTGTTGGTTTGTTGTTTCCGATCTGATTGATTGTGGATTTGGATTATAGCCTGCATGAGCCGTCTGGAGCTCGACAGAGATGCGCGGATACTTCCTCGGTAGGGTTGCTCCCCTCTAGTGCCGCTCTGGAGCTGGGCCTGTTACTTTGCTATCGTGACTTGTCGACGCAGTCTGAGTGGGACCCCCTACGTAAATCTCATCCCTGTGGGGATGTGTGGTAGTAGGCTGGCGTAGGTTTGACTGGACCCTATGTGGCAGTCAGTGTGATTGGATTGATTAAGCATATCGAGTAAATGTATTTTATCATCTGTATTCTTCTTTGAGTATGATAGATAGAGACATGATAGTTGTTAAGTTATTTTCAACTTTTTATCACCACCTATACTGCATTGTTATCTTATGCCTCTAATAGACTTAGTGGGCAGACCGTAGTCTTGGAGACGGTACCCACTGAGAACTACTATTTGATGTAGTTCCCATACCCTCTGTGGTGACTTTTTCCAGAGGCATCTACTCCAGTTCCTAATCCTGCTGTTGCTGCTTATACTGACCGAGGTAAGAGAGTCGCGAGCTAGATCCCTGCCCTTTCTTAGAGAGTAGTGGTACCCTTTTTGGAGATTCCAGTACTGTCAATAGATTATTGTATTTACTTTTGAGAGTTTATTCTGAGTGACTTATGTATTGTGAGGACCTGACATGTACTATTTGGAGTTGTATCTTTTATTTCAGTAATTTACTTTCCTCACTCTGATATCTGTTTAGCTATAGTATTATCTTTTGCGGGTTAGACCCTTCGCCTATGCGGGGCTTACCGTATGGACGACGGATCTGTTGGCGAGCCCGGATCGCAGTTTCAATCCCAGAGCGTGACATTAGAGCCGTCAAACTGAAAAACGGACTTTGCCACGACGTCCGGCTCGACGAAACCTATCAAGTAGTGAATTTGGTTCGTTGCGTTAAGATCCAGATAATTTGTAATTCCATCTTACTACAATGGCATTTGCAGTTCGACATACATTTCGATTACTTTGGCTCGTCAAATATAAATTCCGACTGCGCCATTGCGCTCAGAATGTCGAGACCAATCAAATCGAATATCTGGACCGTCGGATTCGGACTCTGAACGGCAGCATTGGCCGACTTCTAATCAGAAGCCGAAAAATTTAGGAGTTACTATTCACGACCTAAGTCATCCACTATTACAGTTGTATTCTATTATACAGTCGTCATGGCCCACTGAAATTTTTTGATACTTGAATTTTTTATTAATTTTGAATTTAAATTTCAAGAATGTTACACAAATAATTATGAAAGTTTAGCGTTCGAATATTGAATTTAAAAAGGGTTTAAGGGCTAAAATAAAACCTGGGAAAAGGGTGAAGGACTACAGTTAGGGATGTAATGTGGAAGTGTGAGATGTGAGACGTCGGTCGGGCACTGCCATAAATTTGGGCTTGTCAGACCGGATTTTTTTATTTTTTTATGTTTTAAAAGTTTTATCCTTAAAATTTTGTATATATATATATATATATATATATATATATATATATTCGAGCTGTTATCGAGCCGAACTCGAGCGAGCTGATCCCAGCTCGTGTTCGGCTCGTTTATTAAACGAGCTGAAAAATTCGGTTCGTATTCGGCTCGTTTACTAAACGAGCGATTCGATCTCGAGCTCATTTCGAACCGAACATGAGCTGGCTCGCGAACAGCGAGCTGGATTGCCATCTCTAGAAGTGGCCATGGTCTCGGGCCATGTCGACCGGCACACGCCAGGCCGTGCCAAGCCACCGGTCAGGACATCAGTCCGGTACTACTGAGGCTCGTTCCGGGCAGTGCCGTTCTTAGCCAACAGGCCTAAATTTGTAGGCTTTAAGGTCGGGCTGAGCCGACACGAGTACTACAGTACTCGTATCGTGCCCAGGTCTGCTCGAGAACCGTGAGCCAACGAGCCTAAATTTGTACGCTTCAGCCAAGCGGAGCCAACACGAATTCTACAATACTCGTGTCGTACCTATGTCTGTGAATCCTTATTTACATTGTTATTTATCTTTGTTTTCAATCGACTGTATTTTTCTTTCCTCCTTTTATTACATCTTCTAAACTTTATCAAATAATTCAATAGATTTTTCTCCTAAAGTAAACTAATAATTATACTATTATTTGGATTGAATTTAATTTATATAATCTTTTTAATAATTAAGTTTGACTTGAACGATCCGGCGCACTAGCAATAATAGCTCGTTGGGCCCAATCATCGGCCCAAAATATTTAAGCCCAGATATTAAATCTCTTATATACCACGTGACGCACAACTCAAGATCACCTAGCGATGTGAAATTTGTTTCACTAGTACTGTCATTTTAATCCAGGCTCAGTCGAACTCATCACACACTTTCGGCTGGTGATTGACTCTGATACCAAATATAACGACCCGAACCACTAACAATAATAACTCGTTGGGTCCAAACTATAATTCAAAATACTTAAATTCAATTATTATTACTAGTATTCATTATCTCTTATATATTCAATCACAATTTCATTCTCATCCGATGTGATACTATTGGAGTGTCACATTGACGATCAAATAAATTGTTGCATCAAATTTCTGTTTTTATCCTTTTACTTATATGTTTGAATACAAAAAATAATTTTTTGTGTTTTGAAGTTTTATAGAACTACATGAAATACATACATTAAAAACAATTGTGTGTTCAATAACTTTTATTAAAGATTGGGGTCTATTGAGTTTAAAAGGTCTACTGTAGAAACTCAAAAATTTTGTAATCTAATAAAAAGGAAAATAATAAAAGCCAAGTTGAATTTTGGATCATAAAAGCACAAGTAGCCAAAATATCCCTTTTCTGCAGTGTATATTGCACAGTTAATGGGCCAGAAATATCACTTTTCAATCCGAGCCTGATCTCGAAAATCCGAGATCACCAGCACGACCGTCTCGTCGAATCGAGTGAAAACCATATTAAGCATGTTCAGATCCGACGGTCGGATATTCCAGAAATCGACGAAGAAGGAAACGGGCCCCACAACTTAAAGTGAATAGTAACCCTGTATTTTAAATGCCCTTTCGACCACTAACGGCCGATTCGCTATCTAGAACCCTGACATAGGGGTATGAGTAGTCAAACTTAGCTAATTTTGACGTTCTGAGCACATTGGCACTGACGGATTTCGCGTTTGGCGACCCGGGTGCATCGGAGTGCGTGCGATGTACCGCACTTTACCGAACTAGATGGCTCGAGATTTTATATGAGCGCCAAATCAAGCAAACAAATATGCTACTTGATAGGTCTCGACGAGCCGGACGTCGTGGCGGTGTCCATTTTTTAGTTTGACAATCCGGTTGTCTCGAAAAGCGTGAAATATGAGAAAAATCGCTGTATTTTGTGAAAAAGTGCATTATTTTATGTGTCGATTTGCACCCAACTTGTAGAGGAGGGACCTAACTGTGAAATGAACATACTGTAAAGGACCCAGCTCTTAATATCAGGAGTTGAGGGTGTAGGTTGCAATTGGGCATAAATACTATATATATATATGCATGCTGTTAGGGTCTTTTGGAAAACCTAAGACCCGTAGCCTAGCCCCAGCCGCAACCCTAAATTCCTCATCTCCCTCTGCATCTCTCCCGAGCTCCTGCGTCGCCGGCCGCCGCCCCTGGTCGCCGGAAAAGCCCAAGAAAACAAATGTTGGGCTCGGGTTTTGGTGGTTGGTGAGGAAACTACCCGAGGAGGTCTCGGTTGCTCCAAACTATTCCTGTGAAGTCCTCTGTGAAGTTGAGACCCAGCCGTGGTGGTCCGGTGCTCCGTCGTGGCCGCGCGACGCCGGGAAGACCCACCTTCTTCTTCCTCGGATCCGACAAGGTGAGGTTTTATTGCTTTTCATTTCTTTTGTAACCTAGACCACTACAGTAGGCTAGTGATGTTGTGGGGATGTCCCATGCTGAGCCCCGACTCTCGGGGTGCTCCCGGTTGCCGGCGGGGAAAAAGGCACCCGCCGGAACCCTAGCTTGCTCCGCCCAAGCCGCTGGCCGCACCCGATGGCCCAACTTTGAAACCAAAATGGTGGGAAAATACTGTAGGGCATAAGGAACCTCTCCATGAAGTTTCATAGCTTCTCATTTAGTGTGCGCTTCGCAGTTCGATGCCCTAGCTTGGGTTATCTCGGGTTCACCCGCGGTTGCTCCGCCGCCGCTGCTGGTTGCCGCCGGCCACCTGCCCAGTTTGCTTCAGCATGTCGAGACGGAGCCAATGCTACCTGTGCGAGCAACCCATGCTGGCCTGTGGAGGTTTCACCATTGTTGAGCTTGTTCCGGCCAAGCTTGCCCCCGCCGCCGCCGCCACCGTGTTGCGCCGCCGGCCGTGAGTCAGCTAGCTTCTTGGAGTCTTGTAGCACCTACTGGTGCTTGTGCTTGAGACCCAGAGCCTAGGTGTAGGGATCCACCATTGTTGTCTTCAAAGGGTTGTGTATTAAGCTTGTTGCACCCTAGGTGTTTGATGAAATGCCTAAGAGAGGTTTGGTTTGGAATTAGGGTTAGAGATGAATATGAAAGTTTTGTTTAATCATCCCCTGAGCTCAGTGCTCACTTCAGATCAAATTAGTTCTGAGTGGATGTGTGTGTGGTGTATTGTCAAAGTGTTAGAGAGCAAAGGACCTGGATCTGGTTGATCCAGCCACTTTGGACTGAAAATAGGGTGAGCCTTGGGGTCCTCGCACTGTCCAGAGACACTTTCATATACAAAGTTTTTCGGTTTGGTGATCGGATTAAAAGTTGTAGTGTAAACAACCTTAAAATGTAATATTTGAACAAAATAATGTTCCGGGCTGTTGGCGAAGCCGCGATAGTGTATTCCTGGCTATTTTGGGGTCACTGGACGCGATGCTCGCGTTAGATTTAGGTTTTGAAGACTCGGAGAAACAAAAATTCATTAAGGCTATGTTAGTAAGGTATTTTATGGCCCGAAGTTTTCCTCGGATCCCGTGCTGCTGCAAATGAGTGAGCACGGTGTTCAGCAAGATAAATGTCACCTGCTGGAAGTGACGGTTCGTCAAAATTAATTTCCAGTTGAAAGAACGAGCGAAAACAGCGCTCAAATGACGCTAAAAATGTGAATTCTAGAAACCCTAGGGGTCTAAATGCAATTTTGGCACTGTATACTGTTTAGAACAATGTATAAATGTTTCCTAAACTTTTCTTTAGGATTCCAACGGTTCTCGTTGACCGGGAATCGGATTTCGATCGATAAATCGGCGATATTCTCCCGTTTAAGCTTCACGTTGCTGTCGTGTCGTCGGGATGGGTTGTACGAGTCTATTACTGATCATGTTTACTTATTCAGGGCCCAGTTATTCAGCACCAGCCTCCCAGTAGCTGTGCGGGAGTTCGAGGATCTGCCTTCATCCAGGTGGGTTATCTTCGGTCCGGGTTTGATCTATTCGGCCCTCTGGTTGCTTTAGTCCAGTCGGACACCCGTTTTTTTTGACCAACCTGCGAATTATACCGATACGACCTATGATGACTGCATATATATATCACATGATCTCCTGATAGACATTGATTCTTTTAGACTCATCACATATACCTGCTGATTTTATCTAGATTAGCCTTGATGATCGTATTGACATGCCCTATGATTAGTCCTGATAGATCTTGATCTACGTGAGACATATCTTACGTACCTGTTTATCAGTTTTTATATTTCTGATAGACCTTGATCTTCATGAGACATACCATATACATATCTGTTCATCAGCTTTTTCAGTATATAGATCTACATGATTTGATGGCACTTGTTGATTCCTTTCAGCCGATTTATTGTTGATATTCCGATATGCATGATTGATTGATCCTGATCGATAGATACTACGCGATGTTCTGATATGCATGATTGATAGATACTACTTGATGTTCCGATATGCATGATAGATTTCGATCGATATGATAGATGATTTCCCTGTTGGGATCTCGGCATGTTGCCGACTACCCGGTCACTAGACCGTGAGATTGATCATTATGATTTGCCCGCACTGCTGTACTTCACGAACATCAGCGGAGTCATGACCCGTGTAGATGTTCTTTACCGGTAAAGTGGTCTTGTGTACGACCCGTGACTCCCAGGTTAGTGCCCAAGGGTGCCGGAGTGATGACTCCCAGGTTAGTGCCCGAGGGTGCCGGAGTATGTCAGCCAGGTTGGTGCCAGGTTTGGCGAGATGTCCCTGAGGTCTTGTTGACCAATATGGTGGCTTTTGATTGGATGTTGATAGTTTCCTTATTGACGCATTTCTTTTACCTTATACTGTTGCTCAGTTTATTTCCAGTATTAGTATCGGTAGACATGCTTTTATCATTTGCAGTTCCTTATGCATGATTATTGTGGATACCTTTGATTTCCAACATACATGATCTACCGCTCTTATGACTGATTATCACTGACATATCCTGATTTACAGTATTTCTTATCTGTAGTCCTGATGATTGATTTCCTGCCTAGTTAGCTTATCTGTGGATTCTGTTGATTAGCAGTAGATCTGCCTTATTTGTTCAGCTTTACCCTATGATTCTTACTATCCGCAGATTTCAGTACCCAGTAGGTACGATTAGCTATTTCTCGGCTCGTCGTGCCCACTGGGATACACTCCGGTGTGTCTCACACCCTCGGGTGACTGTTGCAGGTCTAGCGGGTGGTGAGATGTCGGGACGATCCAGTGAGCCTGTCGCGATAGAGCTGTCCCCCTGATGACATAGATCGATGATTGAGATCCCCGATTATCTGTAGTTGACTTTCATTTATGATTATCTCTGTTGGATGATAGTATGATGTTTGGATTATCCCTGATGATTAGTATTGTAGCAGTTGAGATGTTTATTGCTCTCTGATTGATGATTGGATTAGCCTAGCCGTGCATGTATATGAGAGACCCTATCCCTGTGGATAGGGGATTTTCTATATATGTGGCGGTCTGTTACGCCCGTTTTGCAAACTCTGATTTATTTCAAAAAAAAAAAATTTCAGACCTGATTTTTAAAACTCGGGGCGTGACATCTACTTGCCAAAATTAAACGTTCAGGCCCTTGTTTACATGAAATCTAAAGTGCGGGGGGGTATTTGTACATTTGTTTCCTTTTCATTTGTGTTGATTGCAGGCAGATCTACGACTCTATTAGGATTGTAATCCTACAATTTAGCCCATCTAAAGGCTATAATTAATACATTAGTCTTATCTTTTTTTCTTTTCTAAAAACCAAAATGGGTTATTTAATTTCTATCCACGTTAATAGACATTCTAAGGACATGTTGAAAAGAAATAAACAAGAGGGACCTGATTGTTCAATATTAGTTTCAAACAGTAAATTCTATTTTATATAGTATAATTTAATATTAAATAATTTTAAATAGTAAAACTTAACCGAGAGAGTGTAACTTAGTTTCAAACACTATAATTTCTTCTTTTTTTTTTTTTTTTCTCTGCTTCTTAGTTTTTTCTATAGCGGCCACGACACGCAATGACTTTCTCAGTAGAAGAAATTTTTTTTTTTAATTTATTCTTTTTCTTTCATCCTCTGCATGTTTTTTCGATGCGCTCTCCCTTTTTGTCGTTCTTAAATTCTGTGACACCGTTATCACTATCACCATTCACAGCCATGTAGGGGATTATAATACAATGTTTTTGTGCTTCTTAATCAAAACTAAAGATAGAGGTGCAAAAATAAGATAAACAATAAACTATTAAGTGAAAAAGAAACTTTTCTTGTAGAATGAATGATGGTAATAGAGAATTATATACATACTCTTTACCGCAGTCTTACAGTTGCGATCTGCGCCATATTTGAGCCGGGGTCAATGGAGGTGCGGGCAAGATAAGATAGAGGAGCTAGCTTGGCATTGATGTGGTGGCAGTGGAAAAGAAGGAGGAGAGAGAGAAAACAGAAGGGGAAAGAAAAAAACTAATGACGACGAGGAGGAAAATGATCCGGTGAAAAAAGAAAGAGAACAAAAAAAAAAAAGAAGAAAGAAAAATAACGGTATATATTTTGATTAGTTTATAAAAAAAAAAAATTAGACTGAATCGGCAAAATTCAAAATAATGATTCATTTTTGCAAAACGCAAAACCAGTAGATTTTTCATGCAAAAAGACCTAATATATCTATTAAATATACTTAATTTTAAATTTATATAAAAAATTTTAAAATTATTTTATTCATATTTTCCCTAATTTTTTTTTTTTCACACGTGCCTTTATAAATTAATTTGATTACTAATAAATTCTTATAAAATTTTATGTCACACATATACCAATTTAAATTATTTTATTTAAATTAATTAAATTATTGAATTACTTTTATTTAAACTGATTTAATTAATAATCAGACTAATATATTAATATTAAAAATATTAACATTTTAATTAAAATTTATTATTAAAACATTTTGTATTCGTAGTATAGCAAGGGGACTTCACTGGTGCATAAATGGAAGTTGAGGCTAAATTGTAAGACATGAAAGATCATATGAAATGATCCTTCACAAAATACACACATTTAGTGCAAATGGTTAATCCTATAAATAGGCCACACATATTAATTATTACCTAATTTCTTCGTACATTTTATTAAATAGTTAAAATATTATTTTTTTCCTAATTAATTGCTGAAAAAGTTGAATTTTGCCATAGAAAAATGGAGGAAAAATTTGTTAATTATTACATTAATCTCCTTGCAACTGAAATTGAAATGATAGTGATTTATAAGGCACAAAGTCAACATCAATGGTTTCGATATGATAGGAAGAATCAGTAATAAAGGAAATACTACATTACCTACCAAGTCGATCACTCTAATTAATATGATATTATCTATCAAAAATAATTTTTTCATATGAGAACCAGATAGTTCATAGCCATCAAATCGATTTTATAGAAAATACTACGCTGCCCAGCAAATTGATCACTCTAACACGACATTACCTATCAAAAATAATTTTTTCATATGAGAACCAAATGGTCTATAGCCATCAAATCAATCTTATAGAAAATACTGGTTACCCATCAAATTGATCACTCTAATACGACATTACCTACCAAACATAATTTTTTTATATGAGAACCAAATGGCTTATAGCCATCAAATCGATCTCATAGAAAATACTGTATTACCCACCAAATTGATCACTCTAATACGGCATTACCCACCAAATCGATATAATAGAAAAAAATTCAGGAAAAGTCTAACATATATGAATGTACATTTTCTATGGAAAAACCTACAATTTTAGGATTTTTCTCTTCCATCTAAATCAAAAGAAAATTTAAATATACATGATTAATTCAAAATAAAACTCAAAATTGAAAAAGAAATCAGAATAAACGGGAATTGGAAATAGAACAGCGGATCCTCCTCATATGTTAGTTTAATGTAGCAAAGCAATCCAAATTGAAATGGCATTCATATTTTTTATTGTTTGGTTGGGAGAGAAAATTGTGCTACCAATACAGTAATTTAAACAATATTCATATTCAAATTTTTAATATTGAAATTAATTTAGAATTTATTGTAGTATACCGGACTTTACAAATTATTAAGGCCCAATATAAAATATTTTACAATGCCTTTTGAGAAGTTTTAAAAGAGTTGGAGATGAGTTGAAATTAATTTGGTGCGAAAAACGAAATTTCTAAAATAACCTCTAGTTTGGGCCAATTCTCGTTTCGGTACCCGCTATGATCACTTTGAAAATATATTACCCATCAAATCAACACTCTTACCATATATTTATATTTTTCTTAGTAAGACCCACAATCTTGTGTTTTTTCCTCTCACATGTGCAACGTAAAGGATTCTTATGACACTCATTTGATAGGACCATATAAATTAAGTTGATAATTTCATAGAATAGTAAAATTTTCCCGTAATAATTCAAAGTAAACCAATCAAGTAGATATTTTTAAAAGATTCTAAGGGCTTTTAGGATATATTTGGTTCACACGACTTATTTGAATTCGTAAAAATCCAATAAATAATACAGTGTTCAAATAATACAGTGTTCGCGCGAATAATACAACTATGGAAATTCTAAGAAATTTTTATAATGCAAACCAAACGCACCCAAAAGTCGACACACGTGGAACATCACCATAAATACTAATCTAATTCATGATGCTTATTTAGTAGGCCCATATTAATTAAGATAACAACTTGTAATTGTTAAAATCTCCATAATCATTCACACTAAACCAGCCAATTAGTTACTGTTACGATATATTTAGTATTATCTTTATTGTTTCTATACTATATATTACTTACCATCTATAGCGTAGGATTATATAGCATGTAATCCTAGTTATATTATTACTATGGTTGTTATACTATATATTACTTACCATCTATAGCGTAGGATTATATAGCATGTAATTCTAGTTATATTATTACTATGGTTGTTATACTATATATTACTTACCATCTATAGCGTAGGATTATATAGCATGTAATCCTAGTTATATTATTACTATGGTTGTCATTGTTACCATAGAAATACCTTCTCATGTACTATATAATTGATGTTAATACAAACCATAGAATAGGCCCTTTTGCCCATCTTTCATGGTATCAGAGCAGAATCCGTAGAGGCCAGTAAGGAGGTAGACTCAGTTAAACCCTTAGTCATAGATCGAGTGCGCATAGGATGTATGCGGGGAGGTGAAGAACGCTCAGACGGCACTATAGTAGGCTGGGGGGAGGGCGGACGATCAGAGGTGGACGGTGGTGGTTCAACAATAGTAGGTGTAGTAGCAGCAGATCGTGTAATGTGTCGTCTGGTATAGACACGGAGTTCTGATGGACCAACGGCAGTGGCATCGTTCCCATTCCTAACCTGTGAGTCATCAGAATTCAAGGTAGAAGGAAACGTTGATAAATTCTCAGACGGTGAAACAGGTGGACGTGTACCGTAACCACTCTCAGCAGAGGGGCGTGTGAAGGAGAAGCCAGAGATTGCATCAATGGTAGAAGGATTCTCACCCAGCAAAGGAGGATTTGAAATAAATTTTTGAAACATATCAAGGTTGGAAAAAGTAGAGGAAGGAGAAGAAGAGAATTTAGAAAGACTAGAAAACGGAAAAACAGTTTCCACAAAGGTAACATGTCGAGAAATAAAAACTTTGCCAGTGCTGGGATGGAGACATCGAAAACCTTTATGTTTATCAGAGAGTCCTAAGAAGACGCAAGGAAGTGACCGAGGAGAGAGCTTGTGAGCTGCAATATCCTGCACATCAGGATAACACAAACATCCAAAAACTTTGACAAGTTGCAAGTCAGGGGAAGAGCAACCATGCAGAATTTCATATGGCGATTGTCCTTTTAAAACAGTAAGAGAGGGAATTCGATTCACAAGAAATATAGCAGTTTGAATGGCATCAGCCCAAAAACGATGAGGCATACAAGCTTGAAATAGTAAACTTCTAACAACGTTAGTTAAATGTCTATGCTTCCTTTCGGCGAGGCCGTTTTGTTGAGGAGTATAAGGACAAGAAAAACGGTGAAAAATTCTATTTTGTGAACAAAGGTTGGAAAACTTATCATTTACAAACTCCGTACCATTATCAGATTGGAAAATCTTGATTGAGCTATGAAATCTGTTTTCCACCATTGCTTTAAATTCGAGAAATTTGTCAAAAACTTCGTGTTTAAATTTCAAAAGGTAAAGCCAAGAAAACCGAGAATAATCATCAATAAATATAACATAATATTTATAACCAGAAACAGATGGAACAGGTGATTGCCACACATCAGAATGCACAATATGAAAGGGAAAAGCAGATTTAGATTCCGAATCAGAAAATGAGAGTTTAACATGTTTTCCCATGTTACAAGCATTACAAATAGATAATGTCAAAGCAGAATTACCATCAGAAACAATGTTATTATTTTTAATAAATGCCGAAAGAACAGGAAGACTGGGATGACCTAATCGTCTATGCCAAACATCACTACTAAATCTAGATGCAACAAGACCAATATGTTGCTTATTCCCTACACTTGCAACTTTAGAAGGAATTGGATAGAGTGATGTTCCCGAGCTAGGGCAGTGCAGAAGCTCCGTCCTTGTTACCTTGTCCTTCACAGAAAAACCAGAAGAGTCAAATTCAAGAACAGAATTATTGTCACGACAGAATTGACGCACCGAAAGTAAATTTCTCTTGATGGAAGGAACAACAAGAACATTTTTAAGAGCAAAGAATTTAGAAGATGTATTCAATTGAGTTTCACCTGTCTGAGTAATATCAAGTAAATTTCCATTACCAACTAGAATTTTCTCATGCCCAGTATAAGGTTTGGAAGAGGAAAGAATACCAGAATTCGCGGTCATGTGATTGGAAGCTCCAGGGTCTGGATACCATACTTCCTCAGCAGGTTCATAGAGATTCATAGCAGCAAAAGTTTGAGGGACATCATCGGCCACAAATGATTGATTGAAGCGTTGTCTGCATTGAAGAGCAGAATGGTTGTACTTTCCACAGATCTGACACTGTGTGCCAGACTTCGAAAAATAAGATTGTTGATTTGGAGTATAAGGTTGAGGAAGATTATTGGGTGAAGAATGTGGATAGATTCCAGGAGATCCACGACCATGATATGAGTTGTGTCTACCGCGATGTCCTTGACCACCGCGATATCTGCCTCCACGACCTCCACGATTTCCTCGTCCACGATTTGCATAGAGAGCTTCGCTGTCGATAGTGGGAATGGCAGGTGATGTTGTTGAACTAGTACCACTACAAAAAAAATGTGATTTAGCGGCATTCTGTAATTGCCGCCTAAAGGTCAAAAAGTGCCGTAAAAATAATTAGTGGCATTTAGCAATTAGTGCCGCCTAAAGTCGTGTTGCTGATTCTTCTACCGGCATTTAATTAAATTGCCGTTAAAATTAAATAATTAGTAGCATTAAATAAATACCGTTATAGATGTGGTTATTAGCGATATTATTAAATGCCAGTATTTTTTAATTATCTACAACACTAATAAATGCCGGTAATTATTAGTTTATTTGCAATATTATACAAATATTGGTAATCTGTTGTTAATTCCGGCATTAATAAATGCCGCTAATTCTAAATATTTTTAAATTATATTTTTAAATAAATAAAAATAATATAAATTATTATTTGCACTATCATAAAATAATTAAATCTTATCAATTTCAAAAAATACAAATTCAATGGATAATATGAGATTTCAATATTTTCAATATTTATGCATAAATCGTACATAACAAAATAACAAAAATAATTTACTAAGCTCATTTTCAATTAAACAAACAATAAGTTAAAATCTTCAGTACATTCAACATCCAAAAAAATAACAAACGACTACAAAATATTTCTAAACACAAAAGTACCAATACGTACATAAATAACGCATCCAAATAGGTCAGTACACGACATAAAGTTGTTTGCGAATATAACAATACAGCTTAGAATTGTTTAAATTGTCTTGAATTCCAAAGGTGGCATTACCTGCGTTGAACCTGTCAAAAAAAGAATACGTTAAAAGTTAGTTTTAACGAGTCAAAAGTCTATATATTAAATAATTAAATTGACGAAAGGATAAAAATATAGGTCTTATACAAATGTAAAGGGCCAAGCCACAGATGCTCCAACAGCATCTCCAATTGTTTGAAAACCTCCATATGATCTTAATAATGGCTCGTTATGCTCTATTGGAACATTTATTTGCACCTCCCAGCATTGTGATCCTAACTCGACACCACCTAATTTCGTTGTTGGATTTGTACTCAACAAAAAACCTTGCGCAACATGCTTGTGAGGTTTTCTCAAGCTCTTCAAATATACTTCAATTCCGCCCTAATATTGAGTAAAAATAAGTAAATACAGTTAAACTTTTAAAGTGCAATAAGTAATTTGTACTAGTCTTTATATTGAAATAATATTAAATAATAACTAAAAAAATAAAATAAAACTTGTGATTTATATATATTAGAAATAAGTAATAAAAAAATTCAGAATAAGAAATAGAAGGTACCCCATTATCTAAAGTATGGACATCCTTTCCAACAACTTTTGCTCGATAACCCTGCATTCAAATATAGTATATATTGGATATCTATATTGATCTTAAGTACATATAAATTTATACAAAACAATTAAGATAAATTAATTACAAAAAAATTACCTGATTTCGTGGTACTTCAAAGCTAGATTCAGAAGATTGTATTTCATTACTCGGCGGTTCTTCAAAGGTAATGTTATTATTATTACCATTCTGCAAAAAAAAAAAAAAAAAAAGATTAGATAATTTATCACCGGGCTCTCTGGAACAGCACCGGGAACAGTCACGGATATTTGGCATCACAAATTAATCACCGCAATTGTGACACCCCCGGAATTTGGATTAGTCCTCTATATAAATGATATAATAGGACTAAATCTCTAACCCGGCTATAGCATTTTGGATGGTAGCAAAATCCAAGAGGAACATGAGAGTTAAGCGTGCTAGAGCTAGAGTAGTTCTAGGATGGGTGACCCCCTGGGAAGTGGGGCGTCACAGTTGGTATCAGAGCCATTCACCAGCCGGAAATGTGAGATGAGTCTCGGCTGAGCCAGGGTTATATAGCGGGTAGAGCGAGGCTCCCCGGCTAATGACCGTTGTGAGTGGAGTGCAGCTCCTCACAAGGTCGGCTAAGGCTAGCGAGACGAGTCTCACATCGCCTGGTGCTTGTGAATGTGCTTGAGCCTGACGTGGACGTCAGGGCTTAAAGGGGGGAAGAATGTGACACCCCCGGAATTTGGATTAGTCCTCTATATAAATGATATAATAGGACTAAAATCTCAATGTGACACCCCCGGAATTTGGATTAGTCCTCTATATAAATGATATAATAGGACTAAATCTCTAACCCGGCTATAGCATTTTGGATGGTAGCAAAATCCAAGAGGAACATGAGAGTTAAGCGTGCTAGAGCTAGAAGCGTGCTAGAGCTAGAGTAGTTCTAGGATGGGTGACCCCCTGGGAAGTGGGGCGTCACAGTTGGTATCAGAGCCATTCACCAGCCGGAAATGTGAGATGAGTCTCGGCTGAGCTAGGGTTATATAGCGGGTAGAGCGAGGCTCCCCGGCTAATGACCGTTGTGAGTGGAGTGCAGCTCCTCACAAGGTCGGCTAAGGCTAGCGAGACGAGTCTCACATCGCCTGGTGCTTGTGAGTGTGCTTGAGCCTGACGTGGACGTCAGGGCTTAAAGGGGGGAAGAATGTGACACCCCCGGAATTTGGATTAGTCCTCTATATAAATGATATAATAGGACTAAATCTTTAACCCGGCTATAGCATTTTGGATGGTAGCAAAATCCAAGAGGAACATGAGAGTTAAGCGTGCTAGAGCTAGAGTAGTTCTAGGATGGGTGACCCCCTGGGAAGTGGGGCGTCACAGCAATTTCTTGAATTGCATGATTACCGCCTAATCGTCGTTAAACCGGCGATTTTGCCGATTTACGATTCGATATCCAAACCCCGCTCAACGAAAGCCGTTGGACCTCTAACGAAAGGTTTAGAGACCACGTGCACACTGTCTACAGGAGCCTACCAGGCTACATTTACAAAATAACCCCTAGGGTTTTACCAAATTGCATAAAAGCATGCAATTTCATGCCTTTTTCACTTGCATTTAATTTCGAAGTGCTATTTTAACGAACTGACACCACCAGCAGGTGGCCCTCGACTTGCTGGACACCGTGCTCACCATTTGCAGTAGCAAGAAACCCGAGGAAAACATCGGGCCATACTATACCTCTCTAACATAGCTTAAACGCATTTTTGTTTCTTCGGCTCAACGAAACCGAAATCCGACGCGAGCATCGCGTCTAGTGACCCCAAATTAGCCAAGAGCTCACTGTCACGGCTTCACAAACAACCCAAAACCAGGACTTAAGCCAAACACTAGTCCTAGAGCTTGACAATACCATAACTTTAAATTTCTTATGCCAAATTCAAAAATGCTTGAGCCTTTTGCTCAATACACTTCAAGAACCCAGGGGCTTGCCCTAGTGCAGCCCAGAAGCTGCTGGATCACAAGATCCAACACCCTCGCTTACTAACATGTTCACAATGCTCCATTTTAAAATCCACACAGATCCTGTTTGATCTGAAGTGAGCACCAAGCTCAGGAAACAAAATGAAGCATCTTTCATTTTATACTTGAAACCAAATTCCAAACAAAACCTCTCTTAGGCATTTCATCAAACACCTAGTGGGCACACTCCATTAACAACTAGCCAAGCTTTTGCCCAAGCTTGTTCTCAGTAGAGAAGCAGCCTGGGAGCTTCTAATATGGATGGAAATGATCCTCAAGGTTGCAGGAGAATCCCCAGCAAGTCTGGGTCCATCTTGCTTCCCCGATTGCCGAGAAACAAGAAGAGAAAAAGGAAGAAGATGAGCTCGGATACCCATTAATGGTGATTTTTCATCAATGGGTTTTGGGCCTCTCCCAACAGCACAAAAAGGTGCCTCTCATCCACACCAAGCTTCTTGAACCCGTGCCCGGCAACAGGACACGGCGGCGGCGACGGACCAACCCTGGCCAAGCTTCCAATGGCCACTAATGGCTCATCAATAACCGATCAGCATGGGTCTCATGCAAAGGCATCCTTGGGTCCTTCTCGACCATAGGAAGACAACTGGAGCCTTGGCCGGCGACGAGAAGCCGCGGCGGCGCCGGAGCAACAAGCTCGGCCGGAGCAAAGTAAGTCCAAAACTAGGGCTAAAATCTGCGATTTGCACACTACTCCAAAAGCGATGAAACTTCATGGGGAGGTTCTACAGGCCCTACAGAAGGTGACCATCATTTTGGTTTCGAAGTTGAGCCATCGGGTGCGGCGCAAGCAAGGGGCGGAGCAATTTAGGGTTTCGGCGGGCTTCTTGCTACCGCCGGCAACCGGGAGCACCCCGAGGGTCGGAGCTCTGCATGGGGCATCCCCATGGCGTAAAGGAAACACTGCAATGACCTAGGTTGCAAAAGAAAACACGGAGGAAAAGCACTCACCTTGGTCGGATCCGAGGAAGAAAGATTGGTCTTCCCGGCGTCGCGCGGCCACGGCGGTGCACCGGACCACCACGGCCTATCTTCTGGACGCTGCAGATGATCGCAGAAAGGCCTGGGCAACAGTCTATGGCTTGGGTGCTTCTCCTTCTCCTACAAACCGAGAATCAAGGTTGCTTCTTGAAGCTTCTTGCTTTTCCGGCGACCAGGGGCGGCGGCCGGCGGCGCAGGAGCTCGGAAACCTCACAGAGGAGTTGTGGGGGTCGTGGGTGCGGCTGCAGTTACAAGAACCAGGAGGCTAGGGTTCCTTCCTTGAACCCTAAGTTGCTTTAAATTTAATTGCCCAAAATGCTAGTTAGCCCCCGAACTTGCATCCTTTACATCTAGGTCCCTCACTGTAGAACACATTTGTGACAAAGAACCTCTCCAAAAAGTTTGGATTAAATTGACACATAAAATATAGGGCTTTTTCACAAAATACTATGAATTTTTACATATTTCACGCTTTTCGATACAACCGGGTTGTCAAACTGAAAAACAGACAGCACCACGACGTTCGGCTCGACGAAATCTATTAGGTAGCGATTTTGGTTCGCTAAAATTTGTTACGGAATTTGAGTTGGCGTAGTTTCGTGAAAATCTCAAGTCTTGAAGATTGAAGGTGAATAAAGTTGGATCATTTAACTCAATCTCAAGAAAGAAGAATTCAAAAGGATCAGGTATGTTTAACTAAAGATTTTGTGTGATCCGAATACTTCTTGTAGTGTAGAAACACTTGGAAGAATCTTTCATTGCATAAAAATCAAAAACTGGACTTGGGACATGTTCAGGATCCGGATCAGGTTGTTCGATCCGGATCCCGAAGGTGGTTCGTTCATACACCAGTTCAATCCGGATCGTAGCCTCTCTTGATCCGGATCCAGAACACTGAGTTTACCATATTCCTTGAACGATCCGGATCAGGCTTCGCAATCCGGATCCCGAACGTTGATGTTTGGTGAACTGTATGAACGATCCGGATCAAGCACTTCGATCCGGATCCCGAACCTTCGTTTTTCTGGAACTACCTGACTCGTTACGACGATCCGGATCACAGCTAATCCGATCCGGATCGCCGTCCGTAAAATTTTCAGAAATATTAGGTTTTTGATTCTTATCTCCTTCCTAGGGTTTCTAACCTATAAATAGACCCTATGACTCTTTTTCTAGGGTTAATCCACATAGCCGTCATTTTCATATATCATTTCATACGGCCCTAGATCCACATATAGAGAAGAAAGGAAATCATTAGAGAATACTCTATGTTTCTTCATCTATATTGATTAGTTTGATTCTAGGTATTCATACTCACATCTTGAGTTGAATCAAACTAATGAATACTTAGATGGTATTTCCGATCTATCTTTGATCTAAGTATTCGGCGGATCATCACCACCCTAAAAACAACGATTTACCCCAAAAATCGGCGCGTGGATTCGCGTGTCCTTGTGGATTCAAGGTTCAACCACTCTCGTGGATTCGGAGCGAGGCACATTCGTGGATTCGAAGGGTGCTATTGGGTGAAGACCGTGGATTCGGTCGGACATCGTGGATTCGACGTTGGACGCCGTGGATTCGGCGTTGGGCGCAGATCGTGGATTCGAGAAGCGTCGCGGAGCGAGCGGAGAAGATCCTCTAGGAGCGTATGGAAAAGGTTGAGTCGTAAGTGTGTACGGTAAATCACCTTGTACGTGTTTTAATTCTAGTGGATTTCTGTCGTGTTATCGGTCCCGTGGTTTTTTACTCCGGTGATGGAGTTTTCCACGTAAAAATCTTGCGAGTTAATTTTTATTTCCGCATTGGGTTTTTATCGCAACGATTTTTGAGTGTTTATACGTTTACACCTATTCACCCCCCTCTAGGTGTTTTTTCCCCTATTTGGATCCTTATTTCATATAACCCAACAAGTGGTATCAGAGAGGGAATAGGGTTGTAAACAATGGTTGAAGGTGGAAACATCAACCGACCCCCGTTCTTCGATGGAACAAATTATGCGTACTGGAAAGTGCGGATGAAAGCCTTTTTAGTTTCCATCGACGAACGGGTGTGGCAATCGATTGAATTAGGATGGTCTAATCCAACTGAATTTATTGGTGATGTCCACACCTTAAACCCTAGGTCGAAATGGACCAAGGAAGAGTTAGACTCATCTTCTTACAATGGCAAGGGAATTAATGCTTTTTTTAATGCCTTATCTCAAACTGAGTTCTCTCGCGTCTCAGCATGTGAGACTGCGAAAGAAATCTGGGATGTTCTTCAGGTTACACATGAGGGAACTAACCTCGTGAAGATTCAGAAACTGCAAATGCTTACGAGCAAGTTTGACTCTATCTTGATGGTAGAAAATGAATCTTTCACGGACTACTATACACGATTGTAAGACATCGTAAACTCATGTGCTAACCTGGGAGAGAAGATTCCAGAATTTAAGATTGTAAGAAAGATCTTAAGAACTCTTCCTGAACGATTTCGCCCAAAGGTTACTGCCATTGAAACTATTAAACACCCGGACGAAATACGTGTAGAAGAATTAGTTGGTTCATTACAAACTTATGAAATGACATTTACTACTAACAATTCTTCTGGAAAAGCATCCTCTTCTAAGTCTTCAGGTTATGCGTTGAAAACAACTAAGGAAGAAGACGCGGATACATCCTCCTCAGACGATGACGAGAACCTTTCAATAGAGGAATTTGAGAAGCAGCTCGCTCTCTTGACAAGGAAGTTTCGCCGCAACTTTCGAAGGGGTAATTCAAGTAAATCTCCATCCTTCGGAAAGTCGAACAAAGGCAAGGGTACTTCAAGTTACAAGTCAAGAAAGCAAGAGAACCTCTCAAAGGATAAGAAAAGTTTAGAGGGACAACTACAATGCTTCAAATGTCGAGGCTACGGCCACATTGCAACGGAGTGTCCCAACAAGTATCCGGCAAAGAAGAAGGCGATGCAAGTCGTCACTTGGGATGACAACTCAACGTCAAATGAGTCGTCTTCGAGTGATGAAGAAAAGAGCTCCACGGCATTCCACGCGTCCATATCTTCACCCTTCATGTGCTTTATGGCAAGTACATCCGAGTCGTTGTCCAACTCCACTGTTGAAAAGAATGCAACGGACAATGAATCGGATGATTCGGAAGGTGAAGATTTTGCTTTAGCCTATCACAGACCTTTACGGGATTCAAAGAAACCGGCTAAGCAAAACAAGGGGTTGAGAGGGAGATTGCAGGATCTCGAAGAAGAAGTAAAAAGGGTAACTTCTCTCTCGACCGATCTTGAAGTGGAAAGGGATAATTTGATAAGAGCAAATGTTTCCCTTCAAGAGTCCAATGAGCAACTCGAGAAGAATTATATAGATATGGTGAACAAAGCGAACTACTTCTTGAAGCTCTACGGCGAGGCCCGACGGGAAAAATTGGAAATGACAGAGACCATTTGCCAACTCAAGGATGACTTACAGCAATTTTCTTCTGGAAGGAGTAAGTTGGATAAACTTCTTGGTCTTGGTCAAACAAACAAGTTCGGCCTCGGATACACTCAAACTGGAAACAGTCCAAGTTCGAGTGGGACAGTCTTTGTGCCTCAGTCGGTGTAGTGGCCCAAATTCCCATGCAGCGTTCTTCCGATGAATCCACTGTTAGAGCACCTAGCGTTGGTGTATCTGGCCCATGGTGCGTCAATGGGATGCCACAGATGGACCCTGTGTGTTATTATCAGCTGTGTAGGCCTTCGGCTGAGTTTGCCGAAATTTCGGAAAAGAATTAGGCCCAACAGAGGTCGGAAATGGATTCAGCACGGAAAAACGCTTGAAAACGGCTATTTGCTTGTTTATTTCTGAGTCCGGATGCCCAAAAACGGACTCCCGGAAGTTTTCAGTGGAAAATGGTGCATGGGAGGGGCCGTAGACCGTCGGGATGCCACGTGGCGGCCTGTCATTGGCCGGTTCAGGATGCGCGGTCCACAGAGCTGTGCGGCGGGGTGCACAGACCCAGCGCATGGACACGTGGCACCGCCTGATTGGCGGGCGCAAGGCGCGCGGTCTACCGGGTGAGCGCGGCGGTGCATGGACCAATGCGGGGCCACGTGGCAGCCTCCGGTTGGTCGGTGCATGCGGCGCGGTCCACAGAATTCCAGTTGAATGCGTGGACCGGGTGTAGGGGACACGTGTCGCCCTCTGGTTCGCGGGCGCACCGTGCGCGGCGCACGGAGTCGGGGTCGGTGCCTCGGGGCGCGTGCCCACGTCGGGGCCATGCCGCGCGCCCGGCGCGGCCGCCGACCGGTCAGCGGGTCAACCGGGGAGGACACGTGTCGCCCGCTGATTGGCGGGCGCCAACCGCCTCACTGTGCGGGGGCGGGCCACGTGGCAGCCGGTGGGTGGGCCGAACAGCTGTTTGCTGTTCGGCGGGCCACGTGGCGGCTCCTGGTGGATTCGGGCGTGAACAGTGTTGGGCCGGCCCAACACTGTAGCCGCCCGAATGTTCCGGGCGCCCGAAATTTTGGGCCCAAAGCCCATTGACTTGTTTTTCCGGGCTGTTTCGGGTGAGGCCTATAAAAAGGCCTCAAGGGGCCTCGTTTTGAAGCTTTTCCCGAAAGCTTTTCACTTGGAGCCCTTCACCAATTCTCTTCCTCTCCCTCTTGTGCATCTTTTGGCAAAGGTTCAGAATTTTTGGAGGCCGCGACGACGGCGACTTCTACATCGGGGTGCGGAGCGACGATCTACTGTTGGAGGCCCATTTCCGTCGCAGTTTAGTCCGGGAGGTCTACCGGGCTACTCCGACATTATTTTTGGACGATTTCTGCGGTGACGGTTTCGTAAGAGGTAAATCTACATTTTTCGTGTTGGACACTTTTTCTGGATCCGAGCTTTTCTTGGGGTTCTGGGTACATTTTTAACCCCCTTTGCGACTGTTGGTTGATTTGGACAGCACCTACTTGTCGGATTTTTATCCCCTCATCCGGACATCAGAATTCGACGTTTCAGGACTCTATCGACATCTACTCTTCGCGAGGATCGCCGTCATATTTTTATTGGAATTTTTTGAGGAAGTTTTTCAGGTGAAAATTTCGTGTTAATGGGACTGTTCACCACAGATTTTGGGAATGTGGAATTTGTGTGAATTAAAGTGTAATTTTGGTGTATGTTTGTACCCAGGAGTTTGTGAGCACTTCTACCGTGTTGTTGGCTTGGTGGGATTTGTGATTTGACAGTTGTGGGCTTTCTCAGCTGTGCGATTTTGGACAGTTAGCACTTTCAGGTGGGTGACCTTGCTTCCAAGAACTCTGGACTGTGTACTAATTCTATGTGTGTAGGATCATGCATGTTAGAAATTGGAGTATTAGCATGTGTAAAACTGTATGTTGTATCTTGTATATCAGTTGTTGAATCTTTTGATTCCTGCACTATGTTAAGTAATGAAATCTTGGAATTTGACCTAGCACCCCTGTCATATGTATCATGTTCAGCCAGTCTGTAGAAAAACTCCAACTTGGGCTAGGTTTTATTGCTCTAGACATTCCACATCACGATACTTCATTTCACTATGGACTTAGCTTTTCCTCGCCCGAGTTGTGGGCCGAGAGGTCGGTTGGTTGTGGGATGCATTTGCACTCGTGTCTGGGGACCGAGTGGAGTTGATAGCAGTCTATAGATTTGATTTCTTTGGGAGAGTGATAGTGATGGTAGATCTGGGTTCTTGGAAACTGTCAGAGAGACAGTGGGTTTCAGCTGCGTAGATTCCAGCTAGTGTGTGAGTCAGTGATTTGTTTGGTAGTCGATCTTATTGATCGAGGATTGGATCATAGCCTGCATGAGCCACATTTGAGCTTTACAGTGATACTATACAGTGATACTTATGGGTTACTTTGACTCGAGCGGGTCGCTCCCCTCGAGGGCCACTCCGGA
Source organism: Tillandsia leiboldiana (assembly GCA_029204045.2). Classification (NCBI taxonomy): domain Eukaryota; kingdom Viridiplantae; phylum Streptophyta; class Magnoliopsida; order Poales; family Bromeliaceae; genus Tillandsia; species Tillandsia leiboldiana. The sequence goes on along the minus strand of CM055071.1, from coordinate 40,167,152 downwards.
GTAGGCGAGACCGGGTTGTGTACCGGTGTGAGTTTGAGATGTTCTTTAGCGACTTGTTGTTGCAGTGGTCCCTCTGGCTGTGCTTTTGTTGGCAGCCACGGACGCCCTACGTAAGTCCGCTCCTCCGGGACGTAACGGCAGTAGGTTGGCACAGGTTTGACTGGACCCGATGTGGCAGTCAGTTTTGATTGGGTGATCAGGGAGGAGAGTTAGTTGTGGCATTATGTTCTTTCTGTTCCACTGTTGAGCATCTAGATAGAGGCATAGTAGCTGTAGAGTTACCTTTCCCAGCTTTCCTTATAGCACTGCATATGTTACCTTTGCCTATGGTAGACTTAGTGGGCAGACCGTCGGGCTTGTTGGCGGCACCCACTGAGAACTACTGTGGGATGTAGTTCTCACACCCGTCGTGGTGTTTTCTCCCCAGGGACTTCTGCTCCGGTTCCTGCAGCTCCTGTTGCTGATCCAGCTCCTTCTGACCGAGGTAAGGGCGTCGCGAGATAGATCCCCTCCTGTCGTCTTCTGTGTGTGAGTAGATGTACCCCAGTTCCATTTTGGTGTGTGTTATGTCGAGTGACTTTTGTAGTGAGGTTTTGAGTTGTACCTTCCTTTCCTGCTTTTATGAGAGACTCCTGTATTCTGGTGAGGATGGTCTGTATATTTAAGAGTTGTAGTTTTATTTTATGTATTTCTTTCCAGCTTTTCTCTTTCAGCTCTGATATCTGCTAGTGTAGATGTTTCCTTGCAGGTTAGTCGCTACGCCTATACGGGGCTTCCCGTATGGGCGGCGGATCTGTTGGCGAGCCGGGGCGCAGTATCGCCCCGGGGCGTGACAGATTAGAGTGGTATCAGAGCCTAGGATGTAGGTCTTGGAGGACTTAGGAACCCTAGGCTTGTGGTTGGACCCTAGGATGACTCGCGTGAGAGCCGTGATTTTAGCGAGAGTCCTGATTGGATTTCTAACTCTCCCGAGCGGTTCGGGGTGAGCGATTGACATGTCTTCCTTCGGTGGCAACTATGTTGGCTGCAGACAACATAGTACTTCGGAAAGGGGGACATACCTTCTGACTTTCGCTAGATTGGGTCGAGAGATGATTTGGGTTCTGATTGTTTGCCTTGTCCCTCAGGTGGGGATGCCTCCTCGACGCTCGATGGTGACGCGTTCGCAGCCTTCGTCCTCTGAGCCCGAGCAGGAGGACTCGGGGCAGGGACAGGAGAGCGAGGTTTTGGAGCTCCGTGCCCAGGTGGCACAGTTGACTGAGGCGTCTCGACGCCAGGAGGAGGCTGTGAGTCGGTTGACGCTCTTGTTGGAGCAGAGAGCGCAGCCGGCGGTGGTACCCCCTGAGAGTTCTCCGGTGCCTTCTTCCCCTGTTGTGGCACCCCCGGTTGTGCAGCCTGCACCAGCAGTTCCGGCTGAGCCTGTCTCCAGTAGGCTACCGTCTGGGACGACGGGATCTTTGACTTTGGCAGAGCAGCAGGTTTTGGTGGGTCTTTTGTTGAGGTTTCGCAAGTTCGATCCACCCCGCTTTTCGGGCATGAGTGCTGAGCCGTGGGCGGCTGAGTCTTGGGTTACAGCTATGGAGCGCCATTTCGAGAGCCTTTTTATTGATGAGAGGTTTCGAGTTCTGTTGGCTACTCATTTTCTGGAGAGCAACGCCGAGGCATGGTGGCGGCGTGTGCGACCCGCAGGTCCGCCTGGGACCCAGTTTATCTCTTGGGCAGAGTTTCGCGGTATGCTTCTTGGGGCCTTCTTTCCCGAGAGTGTTCGACAGAGCTTGGAGGAGCAGCTGAGGAATCTCCGCCAGGGAGATAGGCCCGTACATGCGTACATAGCCGATTTCAATCGGCTGTTGGCTAGTATGCCCCACGTGGCCAGAGATGAGACCCACCGGATCTACATGTTCGAGAGAGGGTTGCGTCGGGACATTTATCAGTTGGTCCGCTCCCTCAGATTACAGACTTTAGAGGCCTCGATGGAGCAGGCACTTTATGTGGAGGGTGGTGAGGCCGTGATGGCAGAGGTGACTCCAGCCCCCGTTGTGACTTCTGGGGCGAAGCGCCCGGCGCAGTTTGAGGAGGGGCAGTCGAGTAGACAGGGACCCCCGAGACCACCCCGTTTCCACTCTCAGGGACGGGGGTATCAGGGGCGGCAGAGATCTGGGGGATCTCGTCAGTTCCAGCAGCAGCAGCAGCAGCGTCGACCACCTCGACAGCAGCAGTCTTCGCAGCAGCAGCAGACTTCGCGGCAGCCGCGCCCCGACCGTTGTATCATCTGTGGAGGACCGCACTCACCAGCCCAGTGCCCGCAGGGTCGGGACCGCTGCTTCCGTTGCGGGCAGACCGGTCACTTCGCGAGGGCGTGCCCCAGGGCAGGTTACCCAGCTCCTTCATCAGCTTCTGCATCCTTCGTTCCTCGTCAGTCAGCAGGACCTTCGGCGACCTCCGGTAGGCCAGATTTTGCTCCATCGTCCTCGCGACAGCCAGAGCGACATCCCCCGGCGCCGAGCGGTCGAGTCTATGCCGCTCAGGTAGAGGATGCTACAGCAGCAGAGCATGTCGTCGCAGGTATTATTTTGATTTCTGCAGTTCGTACTCGTACTCTCTTTGATACCGGTGCATCGCATTCTTTTATCAGTAGAGCATTTGCATCCCTTCATGGTATAGAGGTAGTTTCTTTATCGCATGCATTAGAGGTTCAGATACCAGATCATGTCTTGCATGTCGAGGAGTATTGTAGGGATTGCCCTGTGCAGTTGGGATCCTGGATTTTGCCGGCAGACTTGCTTGTCTTGCGGCAGCTCCAGGATTTCGACGTCGTGCTAGGTATGGATTGGTTGTCGAGGTACTATGCTGTTATAGACTGCAGAGAGAGGACGGTGACCCTCCGCGAGCCTGGACAGGAGGAGTTTGTCTTCAGAGGCTGCCAGAGCACCTTCTTTGCGATGACTGTTTCTTCGGCGAGGGCTAGGCGGATGATTAGTAGGGGCTGCACCGCTTTCTTAGCGACGATTGTGGAGGTGCCTACGGCGGCACTGGGACTCGAGGATATTCCTGTTGTCCGCGAGTTCCCAGATGTGTTTCCCCCTGAGTTGACGACGATGCCGCCGGAGAGGGAGGTGGAGTTTGTGATTGATGTGGTACCGGGAACCGCACCAATCTCGAAGGCGCCTTATAGGATGGCACCTGCCGAGTTGAGGGAGTTGAAGGCCCAGCTTCAGGATCTTATGGATAGGGGCTTTGTCAGGCCTAGTGTTTCTCCGTGGGGAGCGCCAGTTTTATTTGTGAAGAAGAAGGATGGGTCGCTTCGTTTGTGTGTGGATTATCGGGAGTTGAATAAAGTGACCATCCGGAACAAGTACCCTCTTCCACGGATAGATGATTTATTTGATCAGTTGCAGGGAGCCACAGTGTTTTCGAAGATTGATCTTCAGTCAGGTTACCACCAGTTGAGGGTGAGGGCCGAGGACATCCCTAAGACGGCTTTTCGATCCCGGTATGGGCATTATGAGTTTACGGTTATGCCGTTTGGTTTGACTAATGCCCCAGCTGCTTTCATGGATTTGATGAACCGGGTATTTCAGCCGTACTTAGACTTGTTTGTGGTTGTGTTCATTGATGATATCTTGATCTACTCCCGGAGCGATGTGGATCATGAGGAGCACTTGAGGATAGTGCTGCAGCTTCTACGTGAGAAGAAGCTGTATGCCAAGCTTAAGAAGTGCGAGTTTTGGCTTCGGGAGGTTGCATTCTTGGGCCACTTGGTATCAGCCGCAGGAGTAGCAGTTGACCCGACGAAGATTGATACAGTTCGGGATTGGCCGAGACCGACGACGGTGACTGAGGTCCGGAGCTTTCTGGGCTTGGCAGGCTACTACCGTCGGTTTGTAGAGGGCTTTGCGAAGCTCTCTACTCCCCTGACCTGTTTGACTAGGAAGGGGATGAGGTTCATTTGGACTGAGCAGTGTCAGCGGAGTTTTGAGGAGCTGAAGAGGAGACTGATTTCAGCACCAGTTCTTACACTGCCAGTGATGGGTGATGGCTACGTGATTTATAGTGACGCCTCGCACAGCGGTTTGGGTTGTGTCTTGATGCAGCATGGGAGGGTAATTGCTTATGCTTCACGGCA
>CM055071.1:40091358-40162926 GCA_029204045.2 Tillandsia leiboldiana | reverse complement strand
CGGTGCCACGTGGCGGCCTGTCATTGGCCGGTTCAGGATGCGCGGTCCACAGAGCTGCGCGGTGGGGTCGCACGACCCGGAGCATGGACACGTGGCACCGCCTGATTGGCGGGCGCAAGGCGCTGCGGTCTACGGGTGAAGCGCGGCGGTGCAGGACCAATGCGGGGCCACGTGGCAGCCTCCGGTTGGTCGGTTGCATGCGGCGCGGTCCACAGATTCCAGTTGAATGCGTGGACAGGGTGTAGGGGACACGTGTCGCCCTCTGGTTCGCTGGGCGCACCTGTGTCGCGCACGGGAGTCGGGGTCGGTGCCTCGGGGGCGCGTGCCACGTCGGGGCCATGCCGCGCGCCCGGCGCGGCCGCCGACCGGTCAGCGGGTCAACGGGGAGGACACGTGTCGCCCGCTGATTGGGCGGGCGCCAACCGCCTCACTGTGCGGGGGCGGGCCACGTGGCAGCCAGTGGGTGGCCGAACAGCTGTTTGCTGTTCGGCGGGCCACGTGGCGGCTCCTGGTGGATTCGGGCGTGAACAGTGTTGGGCCGGCCCAACACTGTAGCCGCCCGAATGTTCCGGGCGCCCGAAATTTGGGCCCAAAGCCCATTGACTTGTTTTTCCGGGCTGTTTCGGGTGAGGCCTATAAAAAGGCCTCAAGGGGACTCGTTTTGAAGCTTTTCCGAAAGCTTTTCACTTGGAGCCCTTCACCAATTCTCTTCCTTCCTCTTGTGCATCTTTTGGCAAAGGTTCAGAATTTTTGGAGGCCGCGACGACGGCGACTTCTACATCGGGGTGCGGAGCGACGATCTACTGTTGGAGGCCCATTTCGTCGCAGTTTAGTCAGGAGGTCTACCGGGCTACCCGACATTATTTTTGGACGATTTCTGCGGTGACGGTTTCGTAAGAGGTAAATCTACATTTTTCGTGTGGACACTTTTCTGGATCCGAGCTTTTCTTGGGGTTCTGGGTACATTTTTAACCCCTTTGCGACTGTTGGTTGATTTGGACAGCACCTACTTGTCGGATTTTTATCTCCTCATCCGGACATCGGAATTCGACGTTTCAGGACTCTATCGACATCTACTCTTCGCGAGGATCGCCGTCATATTTTTATTGGAATTTTTGGAGGAAGTTTTTCAGGTGAAAATTTCGTGTTAATGGGACTGTTCACCACAGATTTGGGAATGTGGAATTTGTGTGAATTAAAGTGTAATTTTGGTGTATGTTTGTACCCAGGAGTTTGTGAGCACTTCTACCGTGTTGTTGGGCTTGGTGGATTTGTGATTTGATAGTTGTGGGCTTTCTCAGCTGTGCGATTTTGGACAGTTAGCACTTTCAGGTGGGTGACCTTGCTTCCAAGAACTCTGGACTGTGTACTAATTCTATGTGTGTAGGATCATGCATGTTAGAATTGGAGTATTAGCATGTGTAAAACTGTATGTTGTTATCTTGTATGTCAGTTGTTGAATCTTTTGATTCCTGCACTATGTTAAGTAATGAAATCTTGGAATTTGACCTAGCACCCCTGTCATATGTATCATGTTCAGCCAGTCTGTAGAAAAATTCCCAACTTGGGCTAGGTTTTATTGCTCTAGACATTCCACATCACGATACTTCATTTCACTATGGACTTAGCTTTTCCTCGCCCGAGTTGTGGGCCGAGAGGTCGGTTGGTTGTGGGATGCATTTGCACTCGTGTCTGGGGACCGAGTGGAGTTGATAGCAGTTTATAGATTTGATTTCTTTGGGAGAGTGATAGTGATGGTAGATCTGGGTTCTTGGAAACTGTCAGAGAGACAGTGGGTTTCAGCTGCGTAGATTCCAGCTAGTGTGTGAGTCAGTGATTTGTTTGGTAGTCGATCTTATTGATCGAGGATTGGATCATAGCCTGCATGAGCCACATTTGAGCTTTACAGTGATACTATACAGTGATACTTATGGGTTACTTTGACTCGAGCGGGTCGCTCCCCTCGAGGGCCACTCCGGAGTAGGCGAGACCGGGTTGTGTACCGGTGTGAGTTTGAGATGTTCTTTAGCGACTTGTTGTTGCAGTGGTCCCTCTGGCTGTGCTTTTGTTGGCAGCCACGGACGCCCTACGTAAGTCCGCTCCTCCGGGACGTAACGGCAGTAGGTTGGCGCAGGTTTGACTGGACCCGATGTGGCAGTCAGTTTTGATTGGGTGATCAGGGAGGAGAGTTAGTTGTGGCATTATGTTCTTTCTGTTCCACTGTTGAGCATCTAGATAGAGGCATAGTAGCTGTAGAGTTACCTTTCCCAGCTTTCCTTATAGCACTGCATATGTTACCTTTGCCTCTGGTAGACTTAGTGGACAGACCGTCGGGCTTGTGGCGGCAACCCACTGAGAACTACTGTGGGATGTAGTTCTCACAACCCGTCGTGGTGTTTTCTCCCCAGGGACTTCTGCTCCGGTTCCTGCAGCTCCTGTTGCTGATCCAGCTCCTTCTGACCGAGGTAAGGGCGTCGCGAGATAGATCCCCTCCTGTCGTCTTCTGTGTGTGAGTAGATGTACCCCAGTTCCATTTTGGTGTGTGTTATGTCGAGTGACTTTTGTAGTGAGGTTTTGAGTTGTACCTTCCTTTCCTGCTTTTATGAGAGACTCCTGTATTCTGGTGAGGATGGTCTGTATATTTAAGAGTTGTAGTTTTATTTTATGTATTTCTTTCCAGCTTTTCTCTTTCAGCTCTGATATCTGCTAGTGTAGATGTTTCCTTGCAGGTTAGTCGCTACGCCTATACGGGGCTTCCCGTATGGGCGGCGGATCTGTTGGCGAGCCGGGGCGCAGTATCGCCCCGGGGCGTGACAGTCGGTATCTCCTCCTCCAACACCGGAATTCATGACAACCAACGACAACAAGCCTACTTCATCCTCTTCAGAATCGTCAAGCACAAAGGTATGTTTTCGTTGTAATTTTGCAGGGCACATTGAAAGAAATTGCAAGATTGGAGCTCAAAGATCAAATCAACCACATCTTGCAACTGCTACCAATAAGTTCACTCCCCGGAATTCAAAGAAGGATTTTCCTAAAGAAAAGGACATTGGTAGTACTTCAAACAAGACGATGACAAAAGAAAAAGACCAATCATGCAAGACGTCTTCATCAAGGAAAACTTCTCAACCATTGCCAACATACTCCAAAACTCAAAAGGTTTGGGTATGCAAAGGTGAAACCCTCCTTGTCTTTAATCGTTCTACGATTAAATGTTGTGTAGTTTATGTAGACTATTTTTCTTTCTTTTGGCCGACCCGTCAACCATCTTTGGGAGGGTAAATGGTATATTTTTTTATTGGTTGATGATTTCTCTCGGTTTTCTTGGGTAGCATTTTTAAAAGAGAAAGCTGATACTTTTGATTCTTTTCACGAGATTTGCCTTCGTATTATGATTGAAAAGAATGAAAAGATCATTCGTGTTAGAAGTGATAGAGGTGGAGAATTCATTAATTCAAAATTCACTGACTTTTGTACTTCAAACGGTATTAAGCACGAATTCTCTGCACCCTATACACCTCAACAGAATGGTGTTGTCGAGCGCAAGAACAGGGTTGTTCAAGAGATGGCGCGTGTGATGCTTCATAGCCGGAATTTACCGCTACATTTTTGGGCTGAAGCTGTGAACACCGCCATCTATGTCATTAATCGTGTGTTCTTGCGCCCGGGAACGTTAAATACACCATATGAACTATGGTGTGGTAGAAAACCCAACATCAAATATTTTCGCATCTTCGGGAGTCGGTGTTACATTTTACGTGACCGTGAAAATCTTGGAAAGTTTGACTCACGAAGTGACGAAGGGATTTTCTTGGGGTATTCTACTAATAGTAGAGCATATCGAGTATTTAACTTGGAATCTAAGACGATCGTAGAATCTATAAATGTTAAAGTAGATGAAGCTTTTCACTTTGCATCTGAAAAATCTACCCTCGATATCTCTCTAGATGATGATTCTCCTGCTATTGCATCTTCTCATAATAATACTCCCAATATTAATGATGCTTCTAATGGGTCTTCAAGTTTATCTAATGTGCAGGAATCATCTCATATATCTCCGAGTACTCCGTTTCAACAAACGCTACGAATCTCCAAGGATCATCCGGAATCGAATATTATTGGAGATCCACAAGAAGGAGTTAGAACTCGGAGGCAGTTGGTTTGTGGATTCGCTTGCTACGTATCTTTAATCGAACCAAAGAATATAGATGAAGCTCTTAAGGATTACTACTGGATTAAAGCAATGCAGGAAGAGCTCCATCAATTTGAGCGAAACAAAGTCTGGGAATTAACGAAGCCTCCACAGCAACACAATGTGATAGGTACCAAATGGATCTTCAAGAACAAGAAAAATGAGGATGGTACTATCATCAGGAATAAGGCACGATTAGTTGCTCAAGGCTACTCTCAAGTAGAAGGTATAGACTTTGACGAAACATTCGCCCCTGTAGCTAGACTCGAGTCCATTCGTATACTGTTTGCCATTGCTTGTCATTTTAAAATCAAATTATTTCAAATGGACGTTAAGAGCGCATTTCTAAATGGGTTTTTAAATGAGGAAGTTTATGTGGCTCAACCGAAAGGTTTTGTAGACCATAAACAACCTAACCATGTTTTTCGTTTGAAAAAGGCTCTTTACGGTCTGAAACAAGCACCGCGAGCATGGTACGAAAGGTTGACAAAGCACCTTTTGGAGAAGGGCTATACTCGAGGGGGAGCTGACAGGACTCTCTTTGTGAAGCATTATCAAAGCAATTTCATTGTAGCACAAATCTATGTCGATGACATTGTATTTGGCGCAACAAGAGATAATGATGCTTCTAAATTCGCGGAGACCATGGAAAGCGAATTTGAGATGTCCATGATGGGCGAATTGACTTACTTCCTTGGATTGCAAATTAAACAAAATGATGAAGGTATTCACTTGAGTCAATCCAAGTATGCAATGGAGTTGGTTAAAAAGTTTGATCTTGAAAATTCGAAGGATTTTCCGACTCCAATGGGAACTAGCCACAAGGGACTTGGAAGTGAATCACAAAGTGAGAATGTAGACGAGAAACTGTATCGAAGTATGATTGGAAGTCTACTTTACCTCACGGCTAGTCGCCCGGATATATCTTTTGGTGTTGGGATCTGCGCGAGATATCAATCTGCACCAAAGGAGGTTCACCTGAAAGCGGTGAAAAGGATCATCCGGTATATCAAAGGATCAATTAATTTTGGAATTTGGTATCCTATGGGAACAAGTTTGGATATTGTTGGATACTCAGATGCCGATTGGGCAGGATCAGTGGATGATCGGAAAAGCACGAGTGGTGCATGCTTCTATCTTGGCCATTGCCTTGTTGCATGGCACAGTAAAAAGAAGAATTGCATAGCACTCTCGACTGCCGAAGCGGAATACATTTCAGCTGGAAGTTGCTCAACTCAACTCATTTGGATGAAAAGCGTATTGAACGACTTCCGGATTTCAGCATCTTCGGTAACAATTCTTTGTGACAACACAAGTGCAATCAACATTTCTAAAAACCCTGTGTTGCACTCTAGAACAAAACATATTGAACTTAGATATCATTTTCTTAGAGAGCTAGTTGAATCAAATACTCTTCAACTTTCATATATTTCAACTGAGGATCAATTAGCTGACATTCTAACAAAACCTTTGGATCAAAAACGTTTTATTCATTTGCGAAAAGCAATTGGAATGCTTTCCTTGAAATAAACTTCTTTTTGAAACCTTTGCTTAGGATAGGTTTTGTCTTTGTTTTGTTTTGTTCATTATCTATGTCTGTACATAGGACATTAATTGAGCATAGATCATAATTAACTTTAATTGCATCTTTTCGCACATTTAGAAATTTATTATGCTTTTGCCATCATAATATTTCACTGTTGCAATGATCATTTATGTTAATTAAATCATCTTCTGAGTGATCAAAGTCAATTTCTCTCTCTCAATGATCTCTTGGTATAGTCATTATCTTATTTGACTGTTTAGTCGAGTATGAAATCGAGATCAATTTTTGGTTGAATACTTTATATCTTAAATAATTGATAGCCAATTGAGGGGGAGTCAAAGAAATGTAAAATGCTCAAAAGATGTGGAAAGAGTTACATCCCAATGAGGAGTGTGAAAACTACCACCACATGGAGGAAAGAGCTACCACCTCGGTCGTCCGAGTATTGTGTGCAGCTACCACATGTATACCAAGCATGGTTGTTCAAATTTTGATTAAGTAAAATGCATGTTGAAATACTTGACTCCGTCAAATTTCAAGGTTGGTATAAGGTGGGTTTTTAAAGAAAGATGCTCAAAGAGCCACTCTCTTCAACAGATTGTCTAGATACATTATCTACTATATTTGGGATTTCAAACATCTATTGATCTTTGTATTTCATTTTCTTTACTGAATTGATGATTTGATAAAGGCATTACTCATAAGATCAAGTTAGATGTAATTGAAGGTGTTCAACTTTAAGGGATTTAATTTTTGTAAATTCTCGTTTCATTTTTGGATATTATTGATAGATTTGGCATAATCTAATTCTTGTTGTATGAAACGATGATTTCTGTTTAAAGTTGATACACATTTGTGCTTACAATCTTTTTCTGGTTTTTCTTAAATTTCTCTGAAATTTTCTAAAGAAAAAGTTGGAGCCGATCCGGATCGGGCAAGATGATCCGGATCCCGAACGCAGGTATTCTTCTGCGGGCTGACGATCCGGATTGGACCTGCCGATCCGGATCCCGAACGCAGTTTCTCACTGCGGGTAGCCGATCCGGATCGCAATCATGAACTGATCCGGATCGCGGCTAGGGTTTTATAAAGAACAAAAGGGTTTTGATTTCTTTTACTCCAATCTTTTGTTCCTAAGTTTCCAGAGCCTCTCTCTCTAGATTTCATCCTTCCTGGAAGCCTTCAAACTCAAGTTCTTCAACTCCAAGTAAGTTTTATTGATCAAAATCTCGGTTTTTCACCGTTTTTCTCTATTCCTCCTCAAACGTGATGAATTTCTTGGATCAATTTAGTTTGTGGATGGTTTTTGATCAAATTTCTTTTGAAATAAGAACTCTGGGTAGATTAGTTTTGATTATATGCTAGGTATTCTCCTGATTAACGGATTTTTAGGCTTCGATTTCTAAAATTTCGGTTTTAGGGCATATAATAAGGATTTTCGAAAATCATGCAATTGATCTATTTTTAAAAGTCCTTTTGCAAAACTAATTTGATTCTTAGTCTCTCTACATGATTATGATTGTTTGGGTACATTTTTTCGAATCTTTGAAAATTAACAATTTTTCATGTGTTCTTGAGTTGTTGCTCACAGGATTTCTTTTCTCAAGAGACCAATAGCAATGGTGATCACTTCGATTGTTTTCCTACTTGCTGCTATGGTACTTACGAGAGACACTGCCAAGAGGGCTAAAAAGGATGAAGTCAATTGGGATGAGTTATCAGATGATGAAACACATCCTGGAGAATCGCCACAGAAAACCTCTGTTGCATCGAAAGGGAAAGCCCATGCAGAGACATCAACGGAAAAGGCTCCGCTCACTACTGCGGAAAAAGGAAAAGCACCAATGACCTCTTCATCCATTTTTTCAAAAAGAAAAAGACTTGCTCGACGACCTGGACGAGCTCGAGGAATTGAAATAAATGAACCATGTCAAGAGAACCCAAGGAATATCTCTCAAATTGACACTGAATCAGAAGACGAAGAAGATTGGGACACATTTCTTGACGAAGTACAACACGGTATTGATGAAGAAAATAAGGCTTACCTAAAGAAAAAGAAGCTACCGAAGTCTTCCTCAATACTTAAGCAACAAGCAAAGAAAAAGAATGTGCCAAGCAATCCACCCTTTTTGCCAAGACGATCTCCTCGGAATGAAGGTCAGACTGCTCCGTCAATCGTCACACAACGTTCTTCAACTTCCAGAAGAACTGACCAAAAGGGAAACCTAGAGTCTTCCATAAAACAAGAACAAGATAAAATGGCTCTAGAACTCAGAAAGATGTCCAAGGACATACATCAGATGAAGCAAGAGTGTACTACGATCTCGGGAATGCTTAAAGGAATTTTGAAAAAGCTGGGTTGCACGAGCTCTGAAGACTCCGCCTCGGTTGACTCAGATTCAGATGCCTGAATCGTCTGACTAACAATTCTCTTATACAGGAACTTTAGATTTTTAATCCTTTCTTGTGCAGGTTTTTCAGTTTTTAGGACTTACTCTTAGTTCTAGTTCTTATATTACGGAACATTTTCTATGAAATTTTTAACTCTCCTTCAATTTTTGGTAATTTTTGGCTTTGTTTGTGACAAAAAGGGGGAGAGAGTTTAGAGAACTTGAACAATGATGATGTGAAAATTGTGAAAATTGTGAAAATCTTGTATACATCAAGGTACAATGATGAACAATGATGACTGCATCAAGGTACAATGATGAACAATGCTGATGTGAAAATTTTGTATACATCAAGGTAAGTATCACTTCAACTTCAACTTTGGTTTTTATCTTGTGATTGTTTGCATGTCTCTACTAACTATTCGACTAACTATTTGGGCATGTATTATGACTAACAAGTTGATGTTGGACTAACATTTTGTGACATTTGGTTTTTAATTGCATAGAAGATATGTTGGTTTTTGACTATAATTCTCTTACATATCTGAATTCTCAAATGTCATGATGATCAGATAAACTCTATCTCTGTACTAGGTTTTGAATGCTAAATATTCTTGAGGTATCTAACGATCTCTTTTTGTCAAGAATGATTTCTTTGTGCAGAGAGTACAGATGTCTAAGTCTAGAGTCTGTTTTAGGAGTTTATCTCATGTTTTTAAATTTTCGGATCTCCATTGTAAATTTTTGTTGTATGGTGATAGCAACAAAAATATCTTTTTGAATTTTCTTGAGTGGATCTGTGTTTTGTCACGAAACCGCCAAAGGGGGAGATTGTTACGGAATTTGAGTTGGCGTAGTTTCGTGAAAGTCTCAAGTCTTGAAGATTGACGGTGAAGAAAGTTGGATCATTTAACTCAATCTCAAGAAAGAAGAATTCAAAAGGATCAGGTATGTTTAACTAAAGATTTTGTGTGATCCGAATACTTCTTGTAGTGTAGAAACACTTGGAAGAATCTTTCATTGCATAAAAATCAAAAACTGGACTTGGGACATGTTCAGGATCCGGATCAGGTTGTTCGATCCGGATCCCGAAGGTGGTTCGTTCATACACCAGTTCAATCCGGATCGTAGCCTCTCTTGATCCGGATCCAGAACACTGAGTTTACCATCTTCCTTGAACGATCCGGATCAGGCTTCGCAATCCGGATCCCGAACGTTGATGTTTGGTGAACTGTATGAACGATCCGGATCAAGCACTTCGATCCGGATCCCGAACCTTCGTTTTTCTGGAACTACCTGACTTGTTACGACGATCCGGATCACAGCTAATCCGATCCGGATCGCCGTCCGTAAAATTTCCAGAAATATTAGGTTTTTGATTCTTATCTCCTTCCTAGGGTTTCTAACCTATAAATAGACCCTATGACTCTTTTTCTAGGGTTAATCCACATAGCCGTCATTTTCATATATCATTTCATACGGCCCTAGATCCACATATAGAGAAGAAAGGAAATCATTAGAGAATACTCTATGTTTCTTCATCTATATTGATTAGTTTGATTCTAGGTATTCATACTCACATCTTGAGTTGAATCAAACTAATGAATACTTAGATGGTATTTCCGATCTATTTTTGATCTAAGTATTCGGCGGATCATCACCACCCTAAAAATAACGATTTACCCCAAAAATCGGCGCGTGGATTCGCGTGTCCTTGTGGATTCAAGGTTCAACCGCTCTCGTGGATTCGGAGCGAGGCACATTCGTGGATTCGAAGGGTGCTATTGGGTGAAGACCGTGGATTCGGTCGGACGTCGTGGATTCGACGTTGGACGCCGTGGATTCGGCGTTGGGCGCAGATCGTGGATTCGAGAAGCGTCGCGGAGTGAGCGGAGAAGATCCTCTAGGAGCGTATGGAAAAGGTTGAGTCGTAAGTGTGTACGGTAAATCACCTTGTACGTGTTTTAATTCTAGTGGATTTCTGCCGTGTTATCGGTCCCGTGGTTTTTTACTCCGGTGATGGAGTTTTCCACGTAAAAATCTTGCGAGTTAATTTTTATTTCCGCATTGGGTTTTTATCGCAACGATTTTTGAGTGTTTATACGTTTACACCTATTCACCCCCCTCTAGGTTTTTTTTTTTTTCCCCTATTTGGATCCTTATTTCATATAACCCAACAAAATTGAGCTTCATAATTTTTAAAATCCATCTTATACTGTAAATTATACAGTTCAACACGCTTTACGATACTTTAGGCTCGTCAAATACAAATTTCATCAGCGCCACAGTGCTCAGAACGACGATGCCCATCAAATCGACTACCTGAATCGTCATATTCGGACTCCAGACGGTCGATCGGCTGACGTTGGCCGGCGAGGAAATTAAATCCGGGGCTACTATTCATTGGCACTATTCACTTAAGTCGCGGGTCCCACCCGTAACTTCGCTGATTTCTGGACAATCCGACCGTCGGATCGAAAATCAGTTTATATCATTTTCAATCGATTCGACGAGACGGTCGCACTGGCGATTTCAGATTTTTGAGATCAGATTCGGATCTGAAAGGCAAACATAGTGCTTCGAAAACTGTGCAATTTGCACACCGATATACAACCACTTAGGTTCAATTTTGCATTACTTTATTCATATTGACATTTTAATTCTTCAAATTCAAATTTGAGTTCTTGGGTACTACATCAAATGTAAATTTCGTCAGCGCCACTGCGCTCAGAATGACGAAGCGGTTAAAATCGACTACCTGAACCGTTAGATTCGGTCACTAGACAGTGAATCGGCTGACGTTCACCGCCGAAAAAACCGAATCAGGGGTTACTATTCATCAGTACTATTAACTTAAGTTGCGGGTCCCACCAACAACTTCGCTGATTTCTGGACAATCTGACCGTCTGATCGAAAAACGGTCTATACCATTTTCAATCGGTTCGACGTGACGGTCATACTGGCAATTTCAGATTTTCGAGATCAAACTTGGATCTAAAAGGTGAACAAATATTGCTCTGAAAAATGTGTAATTTGCAGGAATAAATCTAATATTATTTATTTATATCTTAAGTAAGAATTTAAGATCTTTTACCAATATTTGCTTTTAAATTACATAATAAAGTTTTTAGTGGCATTAAAAGTAATTACCGGTATTTAAACTATCTTTTACCAGCATTTAAAAATAAATATAGCTAAATATTCATATTTACCAACAATAATTTGTAAATATCGATAAATGATATATTTAGCAACAATTTTTAATAAATGCCTGTATATTTTGTATCTAACAACATTTACTTAAATATTGCAACGAATAGTGCCGCTGTATGTCATATTCACCAACAATAATTTGTAAATATCGATAAATGATATATTTAGCAACAATTTTTAATAAATGCCTGTATATTTTATATTTAGCAACATTTACTTAAATATTGCAACGAATAGTGCCGCTGTATGTCAAATTTCTAGTAGTGTACGATGTTGTACTTCTGTTTCTTCTTGCATCAGAAGTGGACGAAGTTGATCAAAAGTAGGATTGTTTCGGTGTGTATTAAGGGCACTGACGAAACCTCTATATTCTTCTGGTAACCCGAGAAGAACAGTCATGACTGTTGGCTATTTATTTATGGGTTAAAAATAGGTCCAACTTCCTGCCCGTGACAATAGGCCCAAGAGACTAATAAGTTGAGTTGGGTGAGCCCAATAAGTTGAGTGGGGCTGCGGTCCACAATAGACCTAACGGCAAGAGACCCAACAATAGACCCAACGTCCAGGTGGGTTGAGTCCGGTCGAGACCCGTGGGCGCTGTGTCTGTACGCTTTAAGTGAATTGGTTGCGTATTTCTAACAGCTCGAGCTTTTGGAATTAATGGTTAGCGCCAACGATCCTACAAGTGGTATCAGAGCCAGTGGCACGGGTTCGATTCCCACACGGTGCAGGTGTTGGGGGGGGGGGGATTGTTGGCTATTTATTTATGGGTTAAAAATAGGTCCAACTTCCTGCCCGTGACAATAGGCCCAGGAGACTAATAAGTTGAGTTGGGTGAGCCCAATAAGTTGAGTGGGGCTGCGGTCCACAATAGACCTAACGGCAAGAGACCCAACAATAGACCCAACGTCCAGGTGGGTTGAGTTCGGTCGAGACCCGTGGGCGCTGTGTCTGTACGCTTTAAGTGAATTGATTGCGTATTTCTAACAACTCGAGCTTTTGGAATTAATGGTTAGCGCCAACGATCCTACAATGACCAAGTTATGGTCTGACTCAGTTTCACCAATCGCTTGTAGGGCATCGCCAATAGATTTAATCTTTTGCATATAATCGGTCATATTCATTGAACCTTTCTTGATGCTTCATAATTCAGACTTTAGATAGAAAGCGGTGGAAGCAGTTTTATCAAGAAAATATGTTTCGATAATTTTCCAAGCATCATACGCAGTTTTAGGAGAGCTAGAAACAATCATCTGTAATATGCTAAGCGAAAGGGTGGCATTAATCCACGAGAGTATAGTGGTGTCTTCTTTTTTCCAATTTAGATATTCCGGGTTCATAATTGTTTTCTTTTCAGAAGTGCCAATAGTCTGAGGCGGTATAATACCAGTTCCGTCCACATGTGGAGTAACACCAAAACTCTCCAAAACATTAAGAAATATTTGTTTCCACACAAGATATGTGGAATCTGTTAGTTCAAGTGGTATGAGAGTTTTGATATTAACCACTGGTAAATTTGAGAAAGAAGACATGTTACCACAAAAAGAAAATATCACCACGAGAGAGTAACCGAGGCAAATCCGACGAGTAAAAAAAAATACCAAGTAGTCACAAATCCAGAATAAAGATAAGTAAGTCAGATTAGAACCCGATGGGAAAAGCTGAATGAATCAAAGTTGACCTTGATTGCACGAGAGAAGAACCAAGCTACACCAGGGAGCAAGTACGCATCTGAACGACACCAGAATAATGAAGAGAGGCCGAAATTACTGTAGCGCTGGTACTGTAGTGCCGGTACTGTAGCGCCGGTACTGTAGCAGCGGCACTGTAGCAGCGGCACTGTAGCAGTAGTTGTGATGGAGAGAGAAATCCAAAGAGAAAAAAAAAATTATGGAAGAAGATGAGACTCGTGGCAGATGGTGGCTAAGGATCGATCTTCGTGTTTTTCTCTGGCGACCTATTAGCATCTACTGTGATAATCTAAGCACTACTTATCTAGCGGCAAATCCTGTTCTTCATGCTCGCACAAAGCATATTGAACTTGATCATCAATTCTTGCGCGAAAAAGTTCAGACTGGTGATTTAGAGTTGGTTCATATCTCTTCTGATAAACAACTTGCTGATATTTTCACCAAGCCCTTGCCACCCTCTCGGTTTTCGATATTACGGCTCAATCTTCGCATCCGTCCACCTGATGCTTAGCTTGCGGGGGAATGTTACGATATATTTAGTATTATCTTTATTGTTTCTATACTATATATTACTTACCATCTATAGCGTAGGATTATATAGCATGTAATCCTAGTTATATTATTACTATGGTTGTTATACTATATATTACTTACCATCTATAGCGTAGGATTATATAGCATGTAATCCTAGTTATATTATTACTATGGTTGTCATTGTTACCATAGAAATACCTTCTCATGTACTATATAATTGATGTTAATACAAACCATAGAATAGGCCCTTTTGCCCATCTTTCAGTTACTTTTGGAAGTCTATAAGCTTTTATAAGTCCAAGCACCAGGGCCATCACTATATATAATCCAGTTTTGATGATCAATTCATAGCCTTCAGAGGAGGAAAAAAAAAAAAAAAAAGTGAGACAATATGGCTTCTCCAATTTCTTTTCTGCTTTTGACCATAGGGATCCAAGCACTTGCCGCAAGCGGGTGCTTCGAGATTGAGAGAAATGCACTGCTAGCTTTCAAAGCAGATCTAAATGATCCTCGCAACCGCTTAGCCTCTTGGGAAAGCCAAAACTGCTGTAAATGGAAGGGAGTCATTTGCAGTAATACAACTGGTCACATTTTAAAGCTCAACCTGCGAAACTCCTACGACAATATTGATAATTACTTTTACTATAGTAAAAGATCGTCAGCTTTGAATGGTAACATTAGTCCATCTTTGCTTCTCTTAAATCATTTGGAGCACTTAGATCTCAGTTTGAACAACTTCAACGGGATTCACATCCCAGTGTACTTTGGTTCTTTGAAAAATTTGAGGTATCTTAACCTTTCTGGAGCTTGTTTCGGTGGAACGGTACCTCCTCAACTCGGAAATCTCTCACACCTTCATTATCTTGACATAAGTTATATCGATTGTGATGCTTACAATATCAGAGTAGATAACTTCTGGTGGCTTGCCCATCTACATTCTTTGCATTATCTCGATATAAGTTTTGTCAACATGAGTTTTGCTACAGATTGGTTTCAAGCAACAAACATGCTGCCATCGTTGAAACATCTTGATATGAGCTGGACTAGTCTTCCCACAATTCCCATTTCTCTACCATTTATTAATACTACAACTCTTAGAGTTCTCAAAATTGCAGGCAACAACATCAACTCCACCTTACCTAGATGGCTATGGAATCTTACTAGCATTACTTATCTTGACCTTTCTTTCAATGAGTTTTATGGCTATATTACTGATGAATTGAGATGCATGCCGAGCTACGTGCAACAAAATTTACAAATTTTGTATTTTGAGGGTAACAAGTTAAGCGGTAATTTGTCTGGTTGGCTAGAGCACATGACCAACCTAGCTGAAATAGACCTTTCTGGAAACTCTCTAAATGGGACCATTCCAATTGAAGTATGGAGGCTTCATAGCTTAACAAGATTATATCTCGATAGTAATTTCTTTGAGGGTACTATAACAGAAGTCCAACTTTCTCACTTACAGAGGCTAAAATGGTTAGACCATTCATATAACTCCTTTAATGTGCGAATTAGTCGTGATTGGATTCCTCCTTTTCAGTTAAAAAGACTTCACTTGGCTTCTTGCAATTTGGGACCTAAATTTCCTACTTGGCTTCAAGGACAGACACAACTGGAAGAACTTGGCTTATCAAAAAATGGAATTGTCGATACCCTTCCCAATTGGCTTTGGAATATTTCCAGCTCCTTAGGTTTTGTAGATATTCCCAGTAACCAAATCAAAGGAAAATTACCATTGTCACTGGACCATGTCATGCTACACTATTTAAATTTGAGCTCAAACCAACTTGATGGCCCATTGCCAGCTCTCCCGCAAACTCTTTCTATCTTGGATTTGTCCAACAATTTTTTTACGGGACCTATACCGAACTCTACGTTATTAAGTTTAGAATATTTTCTTCTTTCCGATAATAATTTCGACGGCAGTATACCATTCTCTTTATGTGAATCAACTTCATTACTAGTTCTTGATATATCAAACAACAAGCTATCGGGAAAAATTCCTTCGTGTCTAGGGATGTTGCAAGATCAACTTCTTGTTATTGATATGACGAACAATAATTTATCTGGAAATGTTCCTACCTCCCTCGGCGAACAAAGGGCTCTTTTGATACTGGATTTAAGCAACAATAGCTTGTCAGCGAAAATTCCTTCTTCTTTGCAGTATTGTACACAGTTAGTTAATCTTAATTAACCTTGGATACAATAATTTTTCTGGAACAATTCCTGAATGGATTGGAGAAAGCTTACCGGTTCTCATGGTGCTCAGCTTGCACTACTCAAACGGGTTTTCGGGTGGCATCCCGTCGCAAATTGCACAACTCGGATATCTACGAGTCTTAGATCTTTCGCACAACAACTTATCTGGATCCATACCCCAATCTATTGGAAAATTTAGTTGGAAAAAAGGAGTTCCTCCAGATCACAAGCTATTTTTTCAATATGGAAGCTTTGATGTCTCAGCTGGCACTGTATATTTAGTTGTAAAAGGAAAGGCACGGGAATATTCAAAACTTCTTTATCTTTTCGAAAGCATTGACCTTTCCTGTAATAATCTATATGGAGAGATCCCCGACGAGATTGTTAATTTACATGCACTACAGAATCTAAACTTATCCATGAATCATTTGACAGGATATATTCCAGAGAAAATCGGTATGATGCAATCATTGGAGTCCCTTCATGTGGCAATGAACAAGCTTTTCGGCACTATTCCTCTAAGTCTTGCTACACTTTATTATTTAAGCAGCTTAAATGTGTCGTATAATAATCTATCAGGAAAAATTCCGTCAGGATATCAAATGCAAACTCTCGACTATCCATCTATATACATCGGCAATCCATATCTGTGTGGGCCACCGACTACGCAGAGTTGCTCCACTAATAATACAATTCAAAGTTTTAGCAAAGTGCATCAAGATCAGTTTGAAAGATTATGGCTATACGTTGGTGTGTTATTAGGATTTATAATGGGATTTTGGATTTTTTACGGTGTTCTTTTGTTAAGTAGATCAATGAGAAATGCGTATTTCTCTGCGATCGACCGCACGCACGATAGGCTTTATGTTGCTGTAGCATTAACACTAATTAGATTAAGAAGGAGACGTGGGGAAATGTAGTTTGAGTAGTTTTATTTTATGATGCTCTAAAACTGAATGGTATGTTAATAATTTACGAAGTCTATTAATTAGCATGCTATATATGATGATATAATTGCTGGTTTTTGGAATCACTGGAGCTGTGTTTAATTTGGGTGTGTAAATTGCAATACTAGTCCTTGAACTTTTGACAAGTTCCATTTTGCTCCTATAATTTTTGTGCTCCCTAATTGAAATCCAAAACTCTTGAAAAGTGTTTAGTTTACTTCTTATCCATTACAACTGTGTAAGTGAAATAATTATGAAAGTTTAGTGTTCGAACTTGAATTTAAAAAAATTTAAGGGCTAGAATAAAATGTGCTGGAAAGTTGAAGGACTTGTAGTGATGAATGTGATGTTGGCCGTGCCGATTTTTTGGACCCTAGGCCTGGCACGGCCCTCAGTTTGGATGGAACGGACTATGTTGGGCCTAATATTATTTTTTTATTTTTTTATGTTTTAAATTTTTTATCTTTAAAAATTTACAAAAATAAAATATTCTAATTTTTTTTAACTATTAGAAGGCTATTATGGTTAAAGAAAAATTTGAAGTTTTAAATTTTTTTCTAAAAAACTTAAAACTTAAAAATATTTATGCAAAAATTTTAATTTTAAAAATTATTTGAATAAAAGTTTACAAAATTTATAAATCTTTAAAAATTATTTGGACAAAACTTAAAAAATTAGATTTAAAATATTTTTGATAAAATTGTAAAAAATTACAAAATATTTGAACAATTTTAAAGTTAAAACTATCTTCTTCTTCTTCTTCTTCTTCTTCTTCTTCTTCTTCTTCTTTTAGACCTAGACCTAGGTCTAGCTCCTCTAGGAGTTGGAAAAAGTGGCCCAAGGCCTCTAGAAAGCATGGGCTTTGGAGTCGGGCCATGTTGTCCCAGCCATAGTTAGTTAATTCGGATTCGGCAAAAATTCGGTACGGATATAATACGGATAAAATTCGTATCATAATTTTAAAATTCGTTGAAAAATTCGGCTAAAAAACGGGCTCGTCAATTATTCGGATACGTGATTTATACGAAAATAATATGTTCACTAATTAAAAATTCGGGATTAAAAATTCGGCTATTAAATTTAAAAAAATTAAAAAATTTATATTATTAGTATAAACAATTATAATTTTTTAAAATAATTTAATCAATTTATTTAGAAATAAATAAAATATTCATTTAGAACAAAAAAAGTATAATTTTAAATTATTCCCGATAAATAATTTTAATTCGGATTTTCAATAATTCGCGAATAATTCGCGAATTAACTAACTATGCTTTGAAAAAGAACGATTTTTTCACCCAAAAATTCGTAATTCGTGAATAATTCGCGAATAATACTTTTTGATTCAAAAATTCACGAATTATTCTAAATTTTTAGAAAAAATCAGAAACGGCACGTTTAATTCGGATTCTCAATAATTCGCGAATAATTCACGAATTAACTAACTATGGTACCAGCAAAGGCGAGGCCGTGCGGAGCCAGGCCATCAACTGTCCAGGCCAATTCCGGGCAGTGCCGTTTGAAGCCAATGAGTCTAAATCTGTAGGCTTTTCAAGCAAGGCTGAGCCGACAAGGATTCTACAGTACTCGTGTCGTGCCCAGGTTCGGCCGAGAGAAATGCCAAGCCAAGCGGCTCGTGTAAATTCTTAATACACTACGATCTACTTGGTCTTATCATGTACTAGCAATAATAACTTATTTGGTCCAAACCACAACCTAAAATACTTAAGGCTAGTTATTATTACTAAGGGCTTTTTTTGAAATTGGCCTCCTAAAAATTTTTAATTTTAAAAATAGCCCCATAAATTTTATAATTGCAGAATTGGCCCTATTAGTGCCACTGGGCGCCACGTGTGCGCCAAGTGGGCGCTGAGGTGGGGTAGTTGAACACGCGTTCTCAGAGTGCGTGTTTAAAACACGCACTCTAAAAACGCGTGTTTAGACGCGTTTAAATTTTTTTAAATTTTTTTTAATTTTTTTTAATTTTTTTTTATTTATAAATTTGATTATTTCTCAAACAAACGGATTTATTTTTTTTAAAAAAAAAAAATAAGTCCAAAAATATCTATCTAGAAAAAATAAATTTTACATTCTAATTTTTATTTTTTTATTTATTAAATATTTATATATTTTTTTTTTCAGTACGAAAAAAATAAAATAAAATATTCGTTTGTTTTAGAAACCCACCGAATATTTTTTTTTTTCTCAGAAAACACACGGATATTTTATTTCATTTTTTTCTTGGTACTGCAAAAAGAAATTTATTTTTATTCTTTGGTGAAAAAAAATAATGTTTTTATTTATTAAATATTTATATAGTATTTTATATATTTTTTATATTTTAAAATTTTTTTAAACGAACTGATATTTTATTTTATTTTTTTTCATACCGCAAAAAAAATTTATTTTTATCTTTTGGCGAAATTTTTTTTTTCCCGTCAAAAAATGAAAATAAATTTTTTTTTACGGTAAGAAAATAATAATAAAAAATTCTATTTATTTGAGATAATTTAAAAATATAAAAATATATAAAATAATATATAAATATTTAATAAATAAAAAAATAAAAATTAGAATGTGAAATTTATTTTTTCTAGGTAGATATTTTTTGACTTATTATTTTTTAAAAAAAAAATAAATCCGTTTGTTTGAGAAATAATCAAATTTATAAAAAAAAATAAAAAATAAAAAAAAAAAAAAAAAAAAATTTAAACGCGTCTAAACACGCGTTCTCAGAGTGCGTGTTTTAAACACGCACTCTGAGAACGCGTGTTCAACTACTCCACCTCAGCGCCCACTTGGCGCACACGTGGCGCCCAGTGGCACTAATAAGGCCAATTCTGCAATTATAAAATTTATAGGGCTATTTTTAAAAATAAAAATTTTTAGGAGGCCAATTTCAAAAAAAGCCCTTGTGGCGCCCCACTTCCCAGGGGGTCACCCATCCTAGAACTACTCTAGCTCTAGCACGCTTAACTCTCATGTTCCTCTTGGATTTTGCTACCATCCAAAATGCTATAGCCGAGTTAGAGATTTTAGTCCTATTATATCATTTATATAGAGGACTAATCCAAATTCCGGGGGTGTCACATTCTTCCCCCCTTTAAGCCCTGACGTCCACGTCAGGCTCAAGCACATTCACAAGCACCAGGCGATGTGAGACTCGTCTCGCTAGCCTTAGCCGACCTTGTGAGGAGCTGCACTCCACTCACAACGGTCATTAGCCGGGGAGCCTCGCTCTACCCGCTAAATAACCCTGGCTCAACCGAGACTCATCTCACATTTCCGGCTGGTGAATGGCTCTGATACCAACTGTGGCGCCCCACTTCCCAGGGGGTCACCCATCCTAGAACTACTCTAGCTCTAGCACGCTTAACTCTCATGTTCCTCTTGGATTTTGCTACCATCCAAAATGCTATAGCCGGGTTAGAGATTTTAGTCCTATTATATCATTTATATAGAGGACTAATCCAAATTCCGGGGGTGTCACAGCCCTATTACTAATGATCAAGTCTCATATATACCCAATCACAAATTCAATCCCATCCGATGTGGGATTATTGGGGTATCACAAACTCTCCCTATTTAGGTTTCACAGCCTAAAATGCTTAAGCCCAGTTATTATTATTAGTGATCATGTCTCATATATACCCAATCACAAATTCAATCACATCCGATGTGGGATTATTGGGGTGTCACAAACTCCCCCGTTAAGGTCTGACGTCCTCATTAGCCCAAACACACACAGCCCAAGATCAACAGATGATGTGAAACTTGTCTCATTAGCCCTGTCATCTAGATCCAGGCTCAGTCGAGATTCATCTCACACTTTTGACTAATTATTGGCTCTGATACCAAATGTAACGACCCGACCACTAACAATAATAACTTGTTGGGCCCAAACCACAGCCCAAAATGCTTAAGCCCAATTATTAGTGTCCATATCTCTTATATATCCAATCACAACTCCATTTCCATCCGATGTGGGACTATTGGTGTCACGCCCCGGGTGTAAACCAGAACCCGGGCCCGTCTACAGATCCACCGTGCTCACGGTATTTCCCGTGTACACGAAGCGCCAAACCTGCTCAGATATAAGAGATAATAATAAAAGAGCAATAAAAACAGAGCTGAACTAAAAACTAATACATCTCAGACTGAAGCTGGAAATAAAATACAATACATCTGTATAAATGATACATCTATCTCTCCCAGCTCACCAAAATAAATACAACCTGCTGGCAAAAGCCAGTCCCAAATGTAAAAGTACAACCGTCTGAGGAAACCTGGGTACACCAACAGTCCAGCTAACACGCTCAACCTGCCTCCAGATCTACCTACTCAGCCGTCCTCTCTCCTCGACCCGCCGCTGAAAGCCCAGCAGCACCCGCAGAAGACACTGCAAAACAAGGAAGAAGAAAAAGAGGAAAGAAGAATGGGGGTGAGAACTACTAGTAAACCAGTAGCCTCCCCTAGTGGGTAAAACCTCAAACTCTGACACACCCACAAGGCCTACCAGAGGCAAAAAGGAAAGAAGAGTGGTAAGAAATGAAACCGCTGCCAAAAGGAAAATCTACCACTACTATGCCTCTAAAATGCAGTCCTAGACTGGAATAACCATATGCCACAATAACCAACCGTCCCAGATGAACCCAATCTGTACCGCCCTCATCATCGGGCAAGAAAGCCGCGCCGATGTGATAGCAAAATTACTGCTGCCGCCCTCATCATCGGGCAAATAAGCCGCGCCGATGTGATAGCAAACCTGTCCATAACTGTCCAGCCCCGGCCTCCGAAGGGGATCTCGAGGGGAGCTACCCACACGAGTAAAGCATCACCGGGCAATAACCGCGCCGGTGTAATAAAAGCATCACCGGGCAATAACCGCGCCGGTGATAAAAGCAGGATTGGATCACAACTATAAAGCCCCAGTGGAACACAACCCTCCACTAAAAGAAAACTGATTCCCCAATCAGATGCAAAAGTAACCATCCGGTCAATCGCCCAATATCTGCGATTGCCGCAATACCCCACAATCCACGACCAGGTCTCACCACCGACCTCCGGTCAACCACCCAACATCCGCGGTCGCCGGAATAACCCACAATCACAAACATGTCCCACATCCGACATCTGGTCAACCGCCTACTATCCGCGGTTGCCACAAAACCCTCTAGTCCATAATCATGCCCTATCACCGATGTCCTATAACCGACATCCGGTCAACCGCCCAATATCCGCGGTCGCCGCCAAAACCCATGATCCATAATCCAGGCCCCGGCTACACTATCCCAAACCCCTGCTCAAACCCGAGCAAACCTACCTGACTAACGAAAAGGAGAAAGAAGCAAACAAGGTTTCTCCTAAGTCAAGTTCCAGCAAGAAAGTGTAGCGATAAAAGATGGCCTACCTAGATGTCCAAACAAGTATGCAAGTGTTCTCAAGGAAATAAAGTAAAAGGTGTCCAATAGTGGTTCCACATGTGTAACAATTAATAACTCCGCATAGATATAACCATCATGCTAAAACATTATCCAACCACACATGTCTATGATCCATGATAAAGCATCACTATCCACCTATGCATGTCATAAAGTCCTCAAATAGTACCAACCACTAACAGGATAATCATAAAGCCCAAAATAAATAACCCAATCCACATGCAAGGTTAACCGCTAACATTCCATCCATACCAACATGTATAAGTCCCAACCACTATCAAATATCCACAATAGTAATTTCCATATGAAGGGCTCACAATTTTATATCACTTAAGCATGCATGTCCAAATAAAGGGATCACTCTAATATTCCTAGTGAGCATGTCAAAATAGAGGTAAACAACAACCACCCACCTCGATCGCTAATTCCAAGTCCAAAAAGTGCTCTCGCCCAAACCGATAAGCCGCCGCGATCGCTGTACAAAAATTCCCAAAAGAACATACATAATTAACATACAATGCTCACACAAAACTGTCCCAAACACAACAGTCCACAGTTTCCCTGTTTTTACCTGCGAGAAATGCCCGGAAAATTCCAAGAAAAATACTGTCACGATCCTCGCGACGAACCCGTCGAAACGACTATCTGCACACTCAAATCCGAGTTTCCTACACTGAGAAACAAATCCGACAAGAGAACCACCTCGAAACAAACTGCTCACAAAAACTGAACCACAAGGTTCTGTAAACAGGGATATTCACCTTCGGGGAAAAATTCAGAAAATTCCAAGAAAATTTGGGGATATTCCTCGTAATGTGTAGATACAAAACGTCTCTTGAATCGCCCCAATCCGATGCCTGTACGCGAAGATATGGCCGAAATACCGAACCGCTGTCCAAAACTCCGCCCAAGAAAAAGGGTCAAATGGAAGCTCAGGGAACTCCAAGATAAACTCGAAATGAGGAGGAGCTCAAAACACGAAGATCAAATCCCTACCTGTCATGAGTCCAACGGCGCAAGAATCGCCTCATTCGGAGGTCGGAGTAAGCCGGGGGAGTCCTCGCACCAAAATGCGACGAAGAAGATCACAAACGAACGAGCGTCGCGCCGCGCCGTAAAAATGGAAACCTCGGGATGCGTGCCGCTGAAAAATCTGGAAATCTGCAGATGGAATCGTCACAGGGAGAGGAGGATTTCTTGTGAAGGTTGCACAGTGAAGGGATGAACAGGGAGAAAGATTTTCGGACTTGAACAGGGCCTTTAAATACAAGCTGGAAACAAATCAGATAATTCCCATTAAGTCCCAATTTCCGGGCGCTCCCACTTTCGGGCGGCTACAGTGTTGGGCCCGGCCCAACACTGTGCGCGCCCGAAAGCCCACCGGGCCTCCACGTCGCCCCCCGCACAGCGGACAGCCATCCTGGCCATCCACTGCGCGACGCGTGGACCAACGCGGCGACGACACGTGGCGCGCACCCGGTCAACGGCCCGCCTGCCGCGCCCACGTGCTCGCCTGACGCCCCTGCCAGGCACGGAACCCGAGGCCACCCGCACCCGTTTGGTGCACCGAGCGCCCAACACCGCACCAACCACCGACCGCCACGTGTCCACCCCGGTCCACCGTGCGCCCCGCGCTCTCCGTAGACCGCGCCCACAACACCGTCCAATCCAGTAATGCCACGTGTCCAACCCCTGGTGCACGACGGCCCGTGGACCGCGCGCCTGCCCGTGCACCCGCGCGCCTGCCCGCGCCTGCCCGCGCCCGCGCGCTGCCCGCGGCCGCTCCGCCGCCTGCCCGAGCCCGTCCGCCGTGCTCCGCCACTGCCCCCCGCCGCCGCCGCTGCCCGCCGGCGGCCGGAAACACTGTTCCGGCATGAACAGTACCCGATGCTCAAAAATAACAAGTGGGTAGTCCGTTTTGACCATTTTCGCGCGCTGAATCCGAATTTGATGTCCATTTTGCCAAATTCCAACCCCAAAATTTACCGAAGGCATCCGGAAAGGTAATCCTTGGTCCAAACTTCGCGCTGAATCCATTTTTAATATCCGCATCGCGCAAAACCACTTCTAACGACCCGACGGAGTCCATTGATCACCCACGTGATCCAATAAGCCCGAAGTCCGCCACTTGTGTCCAATTGGTGCACAAACACCTCCAACACACAGTACACGCTCCCCAGATGTCACCAATGACTCTACCACAGCTCTGCAAAGATCCAGGTCATCACAATTGGGGTGTCACGGACTCCTCCCGTTTAGGTCAGACGTCCTCGTCAATCCAAACATACACACAACCCAAGATCACCAGGCGATATGAGATTTATCTCGCTCGCCCTATTATCTAGACCCAGGCTCAGCCGAGACTCGTCACATACTTCCGGCTGAGGGCTTTTTTTGAAATTGGCCTCCTAAAAATTTTTATTTTTAAAAATAGCCCCATAAATTTTATAATTGCAGAATTGGCCCTATTAGTGCCACTGGGCGCCACGTGTGCGCCAAGTGGGCGCTGAGGTGGAGTAGTTGAACACGCGTTCTCAGAGTGCGTGTTTAAAACACGCACTCTGAGAGTGCGTGTTTAAAACACGCACTCTGAGAACGCGTGTTTAGACGCGTTTAAATTTTTTTTTTTTTTTTTTTTTTTTTTTTTTTTTTTTTTTTTTTATAAATTTGATTATTTCTCAAACAAACGGATTTATTTTAAAAAAAAAATAATAAGTCAAAAAATATCTACCTAGAAAAAATAAATTTCACATTCTAATTTTTATTTTTTTATTTATTAAATATTTATATATTATTTTATATATTTTTATATTTTTAAATTATCTCAAATAAATAGAATTTTTTATTATTATTTTCTTACCGCAAAAAAAAAATTATTTTCATCTTTTGACGGGAAAAAAAAAAATTTCGCCAAAAGATAAAAATAAATTTTTTTTTGCGGTATGAAAAAAAAATAAAATAAAATATCAGTTCGTTTAAAAAAATTTAAAAATATATAAAATATATAAAATAATATATAAATATTTAATAAATAAAAACATTATTTTTTTTCACCAAAGAATAAAAATAAATTTCTTTTTGCAGTACCAAAAAAAAATGAAATAAAATATCCGTGTGTTTTCTGAGAAAAAAAAAAATATTCGGTGGGTTTCTAAAACAAACGGATATTTTATTTTATTTTTTTCGTACTGCAAAAAAAATATATAAATATTTAATAAATAAAAAAATAAAAATTAGAATGTAAAATTTATTTTTTCTAGATAGATATTTTTGGACTTATTTTTTTTTAAAAAAAAAAATAAATCCGTTTGTTTGAGAAATAATCAAATTTATAAATAAAAAAAATTTAAAAAAAATTAAAAAAAATTTAAACGCGTCTAAACACGCATTTTTAGGGTGCGTGTTTTAAACACGCACTCTGAGAGTGCGTGTTTTAAACACGCACTCTGAGAACGCGTGTTCAACTACCCCACCTCAGCGCCCACTTGGCGCACACGTGGCGCCCAGTGGCACTAATAGGGCCAATTCTGTAATTATAAAATTTATGGGGCTATTTTTAAAAATAAAAATTTTTAGGGGGCCAATTTCAAAAAAAGCCCTCCGGCTGATGATTGGCTCTGATACCAAATGTAACGACCCGACCCACTAGTAATAATAACTGAGCTTAAATATTTTAGGCTGTGGTTTGAGCTCAACGAGTTATTATTGCTAGTGAGTCGAGTCGTTACATTTGGTATCAGAGCCAATCATTTATTGAAAGTGTGTGACGAATCTCGGCTAAGCCTAGGTTTAGATGACAGGGCTAGCTACCGAGACAAGTCTCATATCGCCTGGTGATCCTGGGCTATGTGTTTTTTTGAGTTGACGAGGATATCAGACCTAAATGGGAGAGTCTGTGACACTCCAATAGTCCCACATCGGATGGGAATGGAGTTGTGAATAGGTATATAAAAGATATGGACACTAATAATTAGATTTAAATATTTTAAACTGTGGTTTGAGCCCAACGAATTATTATATTACTAGTGGAGCGGGTCGTTACACATCCTACTCTATTTTTTTTTATTTTATTACATTTCCTATCCTTCATAAAATAGTTCAATAGACCCCTCGCCTAAAGTGATCAACTGTCATTTATATAATTCTAGAAGACTTCAAAATATAAAGGAATCTATTTTTTTTCTTTTTTGTTTTGTGACTCTTGTGATGAGATTAAGCGATTCGGTAGCAAAAGGATCCGCTCAACTAGCTAGATTCTCTCTCAATGCGCCAAAGCACTTTGTAGATAAGTCGAGAATTGAGTCAGCTCAAACTAGAGCCAAATTAATTATTTTTCATTAAGCAAAGCGTTTGAAAGCTACAAGGGAAATAACATTAGGGCTCAAATTAGAAGAAACTAAAGGCTAAAAACTCTAAAATTAGTAGCTATTCCTAGAAAGTTATAAATGTTGGGGAGTAGAGTTTATATGTTTTCAAAAATTTGTAATTTTTTTTATTATTAGATTTGTATTAAAATTCGTGCTATTATATATATATATATATATATATATATATATATATATATATATATATATATATATATATTTAGTTGACTTTATAATAGCACAAATTTTAATACAAATTTTATAATAAAAAATTTACAAACATATTCGGCCTAGTACTTTTTAAAATATATAAGCTCTACTCAATGTTGATAATGGAAAAAAATTAAAAACAAGTCTTTGTTCTTAAAAAAAAAAGCCTCAATTGCAGACAACTTCTTGCTATTTATAGACTCTCTACCATCCATTTGTCTTTGGGCTTTCTTTCCAAGCTCTTGAGGTACCACGTGTCATTTTTCTATTAAATCACGTGAGCCGACTATCAGTTGGCATTACATTTTCTTGTGCCAACAAAATGTTTAAAAATAATAAATAGAAGTTTTTTTTTTTTTTTTTTTTTTTTTTTTTCTTTTTTTTTTTTTTGATAATGATACTATCTATTATTGTTGCTATCTAAAGAAAAACAAATGAGTTTGCGAGTCCGATATTTTGTCAGACCCGCTACCACATTTTTTTCTTTTGTGTTCGCCTATTAATCCTCCATGTTTTATTGTGGGCCTACATCCTTTTTGTTGACCCTACTTTGAGGTCAACTGGCCCCAAAGTTCGGTCAAAGAACCAATCAATGAAAGGCCTCTCGTTCTTTCATTGGTTTACATCGGTGGGGTCCACTG
This sequence comes from Tillandsia leiboldiana, assembly GCA_029204045.2. Taxonomy (NCBI): domain Eukaryota; kingdom Viridiplantae; phylum Streptophyta; class Magnoliopsida; order Poales; family Bromeliaceae; genus Tillandsia; species Tillandsia leiboldiana. Next base: position 40,135,555 of record CM055071.1, on the reverse strand, counting down.
CTTGCCATGCATTTATATTTTTGGTAGAAAGACCGACAATCATATGATTTTTCCTCTCACATGTTCACCAGAAAACGATCTCAATGGCTACATTCAAGAAATTAAGTATCGCTTTGTGCTGTACAGCTGATGTTGCTGAATGTCCACACAAGCACAGTATAATATTTTTTTTTCTATTTTTTTTATTATTTTTCCTTTTTTTTGGGTTTCTGGTATAGACATTTGTCCCTTTCATCTCTTCTCTACTCTTCATTTTTATAATTTTTTCTCTTTTGCACATTTCGCTGAATGTCCACACAAGAACAGTATTTTTTTTTTTTTTTTTTATTACTTCGTCATTTTTTTTTTGGGTTTCTGGTATAGATCTTCGTCCCTTTCATCTCTTCTCTACTCTTCATTTCTATAATTTTTTTTGCACATGTTGCTGAATGTCCACACAAGAACAGTATTTTTTCTTTTATTTTTTTTATGACTTCATCATTTTTTTTTTGGGTTTCTGGTATAAATCTTTGTCCCTTTCATCTCTTCCCTGTTCTTCGCTGAATGTCCACACAAGAACAGTATTTTTTTCTTTTATTTTTTTTATTACTTTGTCATTTTTTTTTTGGGTTTCTGGTATAGACCTTTGTCCCTTTCATCTCTTCCCTATTCTTCACTTCCACAGTTTTTTCTCTTCTGCGCTATCTTTTCTTTCCTGTCATGTCGCTTTCTTTATTTTTTTTTCCTTTTTATTTTTTCCTCATCTTTTTTCCCATAATTTTTCTTTTAAATTCTTTTTCTCAACCCCTTATTACTTTTTGGTTACTTCAATCTTTAAAAAAAAATAATAATAATAACAAAATCGAAAATCTATTTATTACGTAAGTCAAGATATTTGCAACTTAATTTTTTTTCTATATGTTTTGAATAAATTTAATTTGTAAAGTTTATTTTGTAAAGAAATATGAAATTATAAAAATATGAAAATATATACAACTTGATCTAGTCATTATATGGCCCATTTTAATTTTTTTTAGATGAATGTTGTATTTTTTGTGAAATTTACGATATTTTTAACTTTGAAAATTTTATTATTGAAAACATGAAAATTCTAATAAAATCAAAAACAAAATAGAAATAATTAATATTTAAATTTACTTAATATATAGTTAAATTTTTATAAATAAATCAAACAACTTTTCTTATTTAATTTTTAAAAAAATAATTTTTTTTAGATGAATCTGACCAATTTTATATAATTTCTTTTTAAAAAAAAATTTCTCTTATTTGTATTTTATAATTTTTTTAAAAAAATAAAAGATAAATCAAAAAAACTTAAAGATTAATTAATTTTTATCGTAAATTTGCTTAATTTGTACATTATATGATTTATTATTAAATTTTTATGAACAAATTTTATATTTTTTTAAAAAAAAATTAGAAAAAATATTGCTCTTTAATTTTTCCATAAATATTCTTTAAAAAAATTAAAAATAAAAATGAATATAAAGAATATCACTACTATATTAAGTTATTAACTAGTAAATTAGTAAACTATTATTAATAATTGATAAAGACAAATCAATATATAGCCAAAAATTATAATTATTATTCTAAAATTTTTATAAAATATCATTATAAGGTTTTATTGAACAAAAAAAAAAACCTAAAATAAAATCGTGTCAAAATGTACCAAGAGGTTGTGTGTGCTCGTCAATACATAAGCATGGCATGTGTTTGCACCCAAGCATACCTGCAATATAGCAGACAATGATTGGCAGGCAGCGTGCCACGACATTTTAATTAAGAGCAATGCTACCTGTACACCCCGGATGGGGTGTACATCCTACACCCCACTTCATCCTGGGGTGAGGCTCTTTTTACTGGTCACATCATGTGACCAGTGGAATTCACCCCACCCCAGGATGGGGTGGAGTGTAAGATGTACACCCCGGATGGGGTGTACAGGTAGCATTTTCCTTTAATTAATCCTTGGCTACATTTCCTTAGAAAGGCCCGCAATCTTATGTTTTGCATCTAGATTAGTCTACATTATGATGCTCATTTGATTGGGCCATATTAATTAAGTCAACAATTGATTGGGCCATATTAATTAAGTCAACAATTTCGTAGAATAGTACAATTTCCTGTAATAATTCAAAGAAAACCAACCAAATAGGTGTTTTTGAAAGAGTCTAAAGATTCATTAGAGTTAAAGGTTCACACTAGTTATCTAAATTCATAAAAGTTCATTAAATATAATACTGTTCAAATAATACAACTGTAACGATACGACCTGCTAACAATAATAACTCGTTGGGCCCAAACCACAGTCCAATCACAATCTCATTCTCACCCAATATGACTTCTCCCATTTATGAGCCCAAACCACAGTCCAATCACAATCTCATTTTCATCCGATATAACTTTTCCTATTTACGAATGACATTCTTATCCGACGTGATTTTCTCCATTTAGACCTGACATCCTCATCAGCCTAAACACACACACAATAGCCCAAAATCACCAGGCGATGTGATCCAAACTCAGCCGAGACTCGTCACACACTTTCGACTGGTTATTGGCTCTAATACCAACTGTAACGATCCGTTGCACTAGAATTTTTATTGAATTTAGAATTAAACTCAGAATTGAAATTAAGAGCTAAACAAACATTTTGAATTCTACATTTGAGATCATTCCATTTGAGTTTAATTTTTAAATTTAAATATATTTTCTTTTGGTTGAATTATTGAAAGTCCTTCAAATTTAAAAATTAAACTCAAATTTGAATTCAAGAGTTGAGAATACAATTTGAAATTAATATTTGAGTTAAAGATTTATATTTGAAATTAGGTTTAAATTTAAATTTATTTAGATATAAATAGATTTCTTAAAATCTCTTGTGTTCGAAAATTAAATTCAAATGTGAATAAAATTTAGCCATAAAATTTAATTTACAAATTTTAATTAAATTTAAATTTAAATTTTATTAAGGTATACAATTTAATTTAGAAATTTAAACTCAAACACGAATTGAAATGTTAAGCCAACAACACATCTAACAAATTTACCATTGATACTTTTTTTAAAATTTCAAAATCACAATTTCCACAAGTTTTGATTTATATATTAATTTTATTTTATATTGTAATGGTAAATAATGCCTTTATGGATAAATAAAATTTTATATTATAGGAAATCTAATGGTTAAACGAAACACTAAAATTCTATACTCCTAATCATCTAAGATAAGATTACTGCACAAATCAAACTTAAGAATATTGTATTTCCAGTAATCTAGTTCTTAGAAATGAAATTCTTCGTAATCTAGTAATCCTAAGAAATTTTGATTCCACAAACCAAATGCACCCAAAAGTCCACACACCTGGAACATCACCATAAATGCAGATCTTTCAGTAATAAAAAGTCTCCATTTACATTCAAAGTTTTTATATGTCCAAGCACCAGGGCCATCACTATATATTCTCCAGTTTTGATGATCAATTCATAGCTTTCCAACTTGATTAGTTGCCATTAGTTTAAAACAAAAAGAAAAAAAAAAAAAAAAGGTGAGACAACATGGCTCCTCTATTTGCTTTTCTGCTTTTGATCATAGCAACCCAAGCATTTGTAGCAAACGGGTGCTTCGAGATTGAGAGAAATGCATTGCTAGCATTCAAAGCAGATCTAATCGATCCTCGCAACCGTTTGGCCTCGTGGAAAAGCCAAAACTGCTGTAAATGGAAGGGAGTCGTTTGTAGCAATACAACTGGTCACATTTTGAAGCTCAACCTGCGAAACTCCTACGACAATATTGATTACTTTCCTTATGGTAAAAGACCGTCAGCTTTGGGTGGTAAGATTAGTCCATCTTTGCTTCTCTTAAATCATTTGGAGCGCTTAGATCTCAGTTTGAACAACTTCAACGGGATTCACATCCCGGAGTACTTTGGTTCTTTAAAAAAATTGAGATATCTTAACCTCTCTGAAGCTTGTTTCAGTGGAACGGTGCCTCCTCAATTTGGAAATCTCTCAAAACTTCATTATCTCGACCTCAGTTCTTTGGATTGTCATGCTTACAATATCGGAGTAGATAGCTTCTGGTGGCTTGCCCATCTGCATTCTTTGCATTATCTAGATATAAGTTTTGTCAACATGAGTTTTGCTACAGATTGGTTTCAAGCAATAAACATGTTGCCATCATTGGAATATCTTGATATGAGTGGAACTAGTCTTTCTACAATTCCCATTGCTCTACCATTTATCAATATTACAACTCTTAGAGTTCTCAAAATTGCAGACAACAGCATCAACTCTACCTTACCTAGATGGCTATGGAATCTTACTAGCATCACTCATCTTGACCTTTCCTTCAATCTATTCCATGGCTTCATTCCTGATGAATTGAGTTGCCTGAAGTCCTTGAATGTTCTTTCTTTAGGATCCAATAATTTGAAAGGCATGTCACCAAAAGCATTTAGTAATCTTTGTCGCTTGAATACTTTGGATTTGAGTAGAGTTGGTTTTAGTGGAGAAATAAATAAATGGGTGGAAGGACTGCCGAGCTGCATGCTACAAAATTTACAAATTTTGTATTTCGAGTATAACAAGTTTAGGGGTAATTTGTCAGGTTGGCTAGAGTACATGACCAGCCTAGCTGAAATAGACCTCATTGGCAACGCGCTAAATGGGACCATCCCAATTGGAGTATGGAGGCTTCCTAACTTAACTAAATTATATCTGGAAAGAAATTTCTTTGAGGGTACTATAACAGAAGTCCAACTCTCTCACTTACAGAAAATAAAATGGTTAGACCTTGCATATAACTCCTTCAACATGCAAATTAGTCATGATTGGATTCCTCCTTTTCAGCTAAAAACACTTCACTTGGCTTCTTGCAATCTGGGACCTAAATTTCCTACTTGGCTTCAAGGACAGACACAACTGGAAGAACTTGGCTTATCAAACAATGGAATTGTTGATACAATTCCCAATTGGTTTTGGAATATTTCCAGCTCCTTAAATTATGTACATATTTCCAGTAACCAATTCAAAGGAAAATTACCATTGTCACTGGACCATGTCATGCTACAGTATTTAAATTTGAGCTCAAACCAACTTGAAGGCCCATTGCCAGCTCTCCCACAAACTCTTTCTATCTTGGATTTGTCCAACAATTTTTTTACGGGACCGATACCGAACTCTACGTTATCAAGTTTACAGTATTTGCTCCTTTCTAAAAATAGTTTTGACGGCAATGTACCATTCTCTTTATGTGAATCAACTTCATTACTAGTTCTTGATATATCAAACAACAAGCTATCAGGAGAAATTCCCTCATGTTTAGGGAAGTTGCAAGATCAACTTCTTGTTCTTGATATGATGAACAATAGTTTATCTGGAAACGTTCCTACCTCCCTCGGCGAACAACGGGCTCTTTCGATACTAGATTTAAGCTATAATAGCTTGTCAGGGGAAATTCCTTCTTCTTTGCAATATTGTATACAGTTAGTTAATCTTAATCTTGGATATAATAATTTTTCGGGAACAATACCTGAATGGATTGGAGAAAGCTTATTGGTTCTCATGGTGCTCAGCTTGCGCTCAAACACGTTTTCAGGTAGCATACCTTCACAAATCGTACAACTTGGATTTCTTCGGGTCTTAGATATTTCTTACAACAACTTATCTGGATCTATACCCCAATCTATCGGAAAATTAAGTTGGAAAAATGGAGTTCCTACAGGTCATATGCTATTTTTTAAGTATGGAAGCTTTGATGTCTCAGCTGGCACTGTATATTTAGTTGTAAAAGGAGAGGCACGGGAATATTCAAAACTACTTTATCTTTTCGAATTCATTGATCTTTCCTGTAATAATCTATATGGAGAGATCCCCGATGAGATCGTTAATTTACAGGCACTGCACAGTCTAAACTTATCCATGAATCATTTGACAGGACATATTCCAGAGAAAATCGGCATGATGCAATCATTGGAATCCCTTGATGTATCAATGAACAAGCTTTCTGGCACTATTCCTCTAAGTCTTGCTACACTGAACTATTTGAGCAGCTTAAATGTGTCGTATAATAATCTGTCAGGAAAAATTCCGTCAGGATATCAAATGCAGACTCTCGACTATCCATCTATATACATGGGCAATCCATATTTGTGTGGGCCACCAACTACGCGGAGTTGCTCCACTAATAATACAATTCAAAGTTTTAGCAAAGACCACCGGTTTGAAAGATTATGGCAATACGTTGGTGTGCTGTTAGGATTTATAATGGGATTTTGGATATTTTGCGGTGTTCTTTTGTTAAGTAGATCACTGAGAAATGCATATTTCTCTACGATCGACCGCGCGTACGATAGGTTTTATGTTGCTGTTGCATTAATACTAATTAGATTAAGAAAGAGAAGTGAGGAAATGTAGTTTGAGTAGTTTTATTTTATGATGCTCTAAAACTGAATGGTATTTTATGATGAAATAATTGCTGGTTTTTTGAATCACTGGAGCTGTGTTTTTTGTGGAAAATGCTTGATGTACAATTCAAAATAGGTGTATATTTTATATCCCATCCATTCTAGAATGGAATGAATTTCATCCATCACTTCGAAGTAATGGGTGGAGAAGCCCCACTCTTGGATAGGTGGCGTGTAAGATGTACATCTAAAAATGGATATACAGATAGCATTGCTGGTGTTTTATTTGGGTGTGTAAATTATAATTTTAGTCTCTGAACTTTTGGCGAGTTCCATTTTTTTAACTTAGTTTATTCCACGACTATGAAAACAGTTTCTTAATAAGGCTATTTGATTCTGGTTAATTTACATCAATGCTTTCCAACTTTTATCTAACTTTTTTTTATGTGCTAAAATTTTTATCTTTTACTCTATATTAATTTTCAATACATATACTGACGTGGCAACATTTTTTATTTTTGAGATTTTTTTTTTATGTTCTTCAGCTGTCTCTTTACTTTTCCACCTCCCTTCATCTTCTCCCCCACTCTCTCTTTTTCGTGTCAGTTCCCTACGCATCTCCCATCCCACTCTCTCTATCTCTCTCCGTGCCACCCACATGTCCTCTCTACCGCGCTCTAGAGATTTAATCTCTTACAGAAGTTGATGAATTAAAACTCTCGAGGTATAGGCGGCAGCGACCACCACGGCGGCAAAGACCACGGTCATCGGCGCCGAGGGCGGGGAGGCCGTAGAGGGCAGCTTCGGGCAAACCATGGCAAGGATCGTGCGCATGGCGGTATTCTGATACTTCGCCTCCAAAGTCTTCGCCTCCAAGGGGCCCTCTGAATTTTTGGTGCTCATCTTCAACCTCTTCCGAAAGGGCAAGATTCTGGTGAGTGCTCCAAATTTATCGTAGGATTATCTCATTTCGCGATTTAGTATTAAATTGATCTATTCGAGATCTTAGAACAATTTATTTATATTGTTGTGATAAATTAAGCATGAGTTTAACTAGAATAGCATCCACCACTATATCGCGCGAGTGATTACACTAGTTTAGCACTAAAGTTAAGAAAAAAATTTAATTCGGAAATATGGGCTCGGAAAAATTATTTCGTCCGCTCTAAAATACGGTCCGGTCGGATATGAAAATTCGCTTTAAAATACGGGTCGGGTCAGATATGAAAATTCGGGCAACCCGGTCAACAACGCTATTTCATATTAATAAAGTTAAATTATATTGAATTATATTTAAACTTCAAATAAATTAATTTATATAAATATATAAAATATCTCAACGATTCCAATATTCGTTTCGCATACAGATTTTAAATATATCTTTAATTTTTTTAAAAAAATTTGGTTTGAAATCGGGTCTCACAAGTTTTGAATCTGGACATATGATTTTAAACCAGGTCCAAATTCGTACACAACCCGGTTTTAATTTAGATCCGGGTTTTAAGCTGGGTCAACTGGCTTAATATAATTTAAGATCGAGAGCAAAGTTTTGAAATTGAAAAGATAAAGGGCACAAATTATTGAAAATGAAAGGATTAAACGGCACCTACAATGTATAATAAAATACACAATTAATTAACATAATTAATACATTACATAGCTTGTATGCATTAGGGAGGTCGACTTCTGAATCAATAATATGCTCGATTAGACTTGGAATTCTGAATCGTCGATCAGCTCGATTAAACTTGATTTAAAACATTTAAAATATTTAGAAAATATATTTTACTATTTTTTTATATTATTTGTCCAATAATAAAAATGGTTCAAAATCAACGACTGAAAATAAAAATTTCATAAAATATAATCATATGATATTAAAATTTTAAACCAAAAATATTAATCTTATTTTATATAGTATAAAAAATTTTCTATCAAAATTTTTTAGTAAGCGGCTAACCACGACAATTAAAATTAATAATTTTGTGCCCTTTTGATCACTAGATAAATAATATTAACAAATTATAATATATTTTAGATCAAATTTAACCGAACCAATCATTAATTCGCAAGTCCTAATATCAAAACTAATTTATAAGCACCGAGAATTCCGTACTTGTAAATGCATACCAACCTAACTTTTATTATCTCACACACACACACACACAAAATTTTATGTTTTGAAATTTTACAAAATTATGTAAAAAATATGTGACCAAAATGGCTGTTGAGTTAGTAAAAAACTTCACTTTAGAGAAAATCCAATTGAACTATTACTTAGTTGAGAACATGGAAAGTCCAAGGTGCTACATGTAAAACTGCTAGTCATTGATTTGGACCAAAGCAAGAACAGTGACTTTTAATTTCCAAAGTTCATGGTAATTTTTCATGCAGTTTAATGGAAGAATAAAAGAATTACACAATGTTAACAACTCTCATCTAAGCAAAAAAGATATAAATTATTCATCTATTTCTCACATCTACAGCTTTTATGTTATCATCATTTGGTGCCAAACAAACAACAGAAATAGAACTTGATGAACTTTAATTTCACAGCAATACAAACAAACCAAAAAGTCAAATTAAATCTGAACTTCACCTTTAGTGAAATAAACAAACTGTAGGTAGAGTTAAGGACATAGTTGTGCAGAAAATAAAAGGATCTTAACTGCAACAGCTAGATTGTGGGAGATGCAGAAGCTTTAACCACCAAGAATAGAGTAAATAGCAAGTTTGTTTTGAGCTTAATAACTTTGGCTCAATTATAGCTTTGGATCAAAAATCTAATAGCAATATTTTCTTTCTACAAACATCAGAGTTTCAAAAAAAAAAAACAAACAAACACAAAGCAAGAGAGGCAATTAGATGCTCACAGTTAGGCGAGTGGCTACATGTAATGAAATTTTCCAAACTTCATAGAATAACTCAAATCATAAAAATGTAGTTACGCGACCATTTCAAATTGGCCGAGATACATATTTACCGAAGAAAAAAATAAAGAGCTAGTCACGAGTAGTTCACGAATCTCGACTGTGCGCAAAAAGAAAATCAGAACTGACACAATCATACGACGAACAAAAGACAAGTAAAAAACATGGTAAAGGCCAATCAAACATGCTATACATAAAAACATAATTTTGAATTTCGTATTACCGAAACAACAAAACAAATTTCTTGTCACATAATCACCAAAATTTTTATACCACAGCTCGAATATTGGCCATAATGTATACAACAAAAGTATGCGTACAAATACAAAGCAAAAAAAGAAGATTACAAAAAAAAACTGGATTTTTCTTTTCTAATTCGAACTCCGAGATCCAGATATCCAGATATGCTAGTGAGAATTGAACAGACAATCAAGACAGATAAAAATATATCGCACAATCTGGATGTAGATTGGATTGTTATTCATGAGGAACCAACTCTAAGTTAGCCTATTAAAAAAATTAAAGACAACCAAACAAAGGCCAACGCTGATTTTAAATATAAAGTTTCATTTGGATTACCAAATATTAATTGCATCCACTGGTCACTAAATTTCAGGCGAAATGATTCATTTAGGTCGCTGATCTTCAATTTGTTTCAATTGTGCACTGAATTTCAATTTCTATTTTATTCAGGTCACACATGCTAAACTCCTATAAATTTTCAAACAAAACGATGAACTGGTACTTAATTCAGTTGCTACACTATCTCTTGGAGATGATATGGATATCAAACTCTCTCGGAGATCATTTGACTGTCATTTAAGTTGCCAAATTTATCTCTTTACAACAATGTAATAGATGAATAATACTAGCCTTTAAATGTTGTGGCTGCTGAATTTACTAGCAGCCATAACTATCTCATCTCATGGCAGCTAAATCAGCTGTCACAACATCAGTGTATCAAAAATAATTAACTACAGTTTGATGAGTAACCCAATTGAGAAGGAAATTAAAGTTTAATGCTTTGATAGAAACAAATTGAAGTTCGGTGACCTAAATGAAATGAAATTTTACCGTAAGTTCAATGACCGATGGTTAATTTTACCCTATGAAATTATGCATCAAGACAACTACAGTGAGCCGCTAGTTTTGAAGTTTATTGATCTTAAAATAATAAGAAATCTGCGACTTTCTGTTATCATCAAAAAAGCCCTGGCAAGGAGTTTTGTTACCAGTCGAGTCACTTAGACATGGATCGCACTGTTAGGTGAACCAATACTTGAACCACTTGCAGGGAGTTTAGCATGGAAAGCAGATTGTCTCCCCGACTTATGAAGCACTTCAAGTGAGAGAGGCGAAACGTGGTTTTCAGCACTGGATTTTCCTCCTAGACTCAATTGGGACATACCAACAAGGTCATCGACATTTAGAGGAGCCTTTGAATGCACCGCTGTTGGTTTGATTATTTGATGTGCCTTCTCCACAGTTTCTGCTGATCCATAGATGGGCCAACTTGGGTACGGAAAAGTAACTACTGGGGGGAAATAAGCAGGAAATATCACCGGATAAGCCCCGGAAAAATTTTCTGCCTTTGGAAAATCTATTTCTCCATCATTTGAACTTGAACCAGTTGAAATGTGTTCGTCCTGATGAACTAAAGGTGCAGGTTGTGAGTTGATTCCATTTTCTTCCAGTTCTTGTGAAGTGGTACGATGTAGCTGAATGTCAGCAGGCCGAATTAAAAACAAAACAAAATGTAAGACCAAAAAAGTCAGCAAATGTTCTAGACACACAGAAGATAGAGTGCATATACCCATCACAGGAAGCTACATAAGATATACATGAAATCTAGAAACAGTAAGAGCACATAACACACATACATATGTGGCACCAACATTCATTTAGGGCTTCACAGCAATAGGAAAAAAAGAATATACACAACATGATGCTCCTTATTATTGGGATAATTCAATGTGAACATCATGTGATAGATACAAACATGTACATGTAATAAAAAAGGCAACATTTATATTTATACATGGAATGACGAAGACAACATCTATATCTAGATCTGTTCTCTATACCAATATCGATGTCTATACTTATATCTGGATCTTTATCTATATCTATCTACATCTCCGTCTATGGCTATGCATATATCTGTCTCTATGTCCATATCTATTTATCTGCTTGTTTCTGTCAGATTCATGTGATAGATACATAATATAATATTATATACACATACCCACATAAAGAAATGCTAGCACCGGCAGACCTCGGGCTAGCACCGCAGCAAACTCTCGCGAACACTCTCGCTCGACGGTTCGGGGGTTACTCTCACGATTTTTTTGTTGCACGATTTCGTGATCATCCTGCCTGGATGGGTCTCGGCGGAGACCCTTATCAGAAGACACCTCATCACCTTGGAGGAGATTTGGCTGCGGTGCTACAACTGGGGACCCAGTTGGAACGCTCGTCCTCACAGGGTGCGTTTTTCGGCGTGGATCCAGTTACGCAACGTCCCGTTTAAATGCTGGACGACTGCAAGAATTGCAGCCATGGTAAGTGGGTTCGGCCGCTTTATTCGAGCGGATGAGTCAAGCAAGGAGATGTCGGATCTCCGGGCATATAGGTGCCGGATTGTGGTCGATGACGTCCAGGAGATCCCCCTTCGCCTTTCCATTGTCCTGGGGAACGAGGTCGTTGACATCCAGGTCCATCTGGAGAGCTCGGAACGGTTTGGGGAGGGTGGGGGTGACCAGCCACCCCCACCGGCGTCGAATGAGCCGAATGACGAGGCCCGGGACAACGGTCCGGGTGGCCGGGCGAGAGCGGAAGGGGGGGAGGCTGCTGGTGAGGAGGGGGGGGGGGGGGGGGGGGGGACGCCGGGGGGGGACGCCGGGGGGGACGGAGGCGATACTTTGGACCAGGACCGGAGTTCGGTGATTTCCGACAACCGAGCAGATAGAAGGCGGTGCGGGGAGGTTGTCGTGCTGCAGGCGGATGCGGGCGTTTTTCCGAGGTCGGGTTCCTGCAGGCCGGTGCGGTGGCCGGTGTCCGGGTGGTCGGGAGGCGAAGGTACGGTGGTCTTCGAGGGGGTGGCACGCAGCACGAGAGTGTTTGGCGCGGGGTTAGAGGCGGCGCTAGGTGGCGATCTTGGGCGTCGCCCAGGTTGGCCTGGGTGCGCGTGCATAGCGATGCGCTGGCACAGGCGAAGGTTCATTGGGGTGCAGGCTTCGAGGCTGCGGGGGGAGACGGCAGGCGGGGTTGCACCGTTCAGGGCCCAGGGGACCGTGGGGTCGAGATGAGGGTGGTACCTGCTTACCCAAAGAGGGAAGGCACTCCAACGGGAGGGTTGGGCAACTTTAATGGCTTGAGGGGTTGGGTGGGCTCTTGGCCCGAGGTGTTAGGAGGGTTTTTGGGGCAGATGGTGACGTGTGGGGAGGGTGTTGGTGTTAATTTTGGGTTGGAGTGTGGGAAGTTGGACTTGGTCAAAGTGGCATTAATTGCTTCTGGGGTGTTGGTGGATGTGGGTGGATGTAGGTGGGCCTTGACGTGGGCTGGGTGCTTTGAGGTGGATTCGTGTTGGAAGGGTTGGGTTGGTGGGCTTTTGGTGGACCGTTTTAGGGGGCTGCGGGGTGTGGAAGTTGCTGCTGAGGTGGATTTTCTGTTTCGGGGAACTGGTGGCTCGGGTCTGTGTGTTCGCCCGAGCACACCCAGTTTCGGCGTTGTCAGCGCTTTTGGCTTGCTGAGAGGGAGAGGACTGGCCCAAGTGGGCGCGGGGGGTGTGAGCGCAGGGGTTTCGGCTTGCGACTTGGGGATCGGGGAAGTGGGAGCTACCGCGTCGCCCGTCCGGTGCAGCCTTCGACTAGCTAATAGGGATGCTACGTCGGCACTGGATAAAGCTGTCGCAAGGAAAGCCCGTCTTCTGGATTCCGGCGAAAAGGGGGGGGGGGTGAAGGAAGCGCTTGGCGGTTAGTTGCAGGAAGGTCCTGGATACAAACCTGAAGTGTGGGGTGCGGTTAAGTGAGGGGGAGGCGAATTCTTTTTTGAAATTCGTGTCCCACGTCAGTTAGATGTGTTCTGGGCTGTATTGGGGGGGGGGGGGGGATCCCGACTGGGGATTTTTAGGGTTTCATTGGTGCTGTCGTTATGGCAGGCTTGTTGGGGTGCTGGTGTGGAGCCCGTCAGGGGGCCTTTTGGGGTAGCATCAGGTTGCCGTGTGTGGTGTTATTTTGGATTGGGGGCCTAGTTCGTCCTGGGTGTGTCTGGTGTTTCGATGTTTAAAATTTGTAGCTGGAATGTTCGGGGGCTTAACAACCCCTCTAAGCGCAACGCTGTGCACCTTGTCATTTCTTCTTTTCGTAGTGCTGTGGTGTGTTTGCAAGAAACTAAAGTTCAGTCTGTATCTTGCTCTTTCCTTAGAAGTATTGTTGGTTCCTTTTTGGACAAGCGGCAGAGTGTCGAGGCCAATAGTGCCTCTGGGGGTTTACTTACGTGCTAGAGCTCTAGAATTTTTGAGTGTTCTGATGTTATCGTTCGTAATTTCTCCATCACTGTTCGGCTATCTCACCGGGTCAGTGGAGTGTGTTTCTTCCTAACGAACGTGTATGGCCCGGCGACGTGGGATGGGAAAGAGGGAAAGAGGCCTTTTGCGCAGAGCTCGCCTTGCTTAAGAACTGTTGCGAGGGCAACTGGGTGATGTGCGGGGATTTCAATCTAACCAGAGCCGAGGAGGTCGTAGTGGTGGGAGGCCGGGCAATAGAGCGACCCGGTTATTCAACGGACTTATCCACGAGCTTGTTCTTATCGATTTGCCGATGAAGAATCAACGTTTTACCTGGTCGAACTTGCAGCGGCCCCCGTCTCTCGCGAAGTTAGATCGCTTCCTAGTCTCGACAGAGTGGGACTCAACCTTCCCGTTTTCGATGGTAGAGGCGTTATCGAGAGTAACTTCGGACCACTGCCCTATCGTACTTACCTCGGTTAGTAATGGCATTACGCGTCGGAAACTTTTCAGGTTTGAGGAGGTTTGGCAAAAGTCGGAGGACTTTGTGTCGTGTGTTCCCACCTGGTGGTTGGAAACCGGGAATAGTGAATCCGAAGTGCTAAAGTTTATGGCTAAGCTTAGACACTGCCGTAAAAGAATTAAAAGCTGGTGCGCCACACGGTTCTATAGTGTGAAGGAAACGAAGAGGAAGATCTTGGTCGATGTTCAGGAGCTTGATAGGTTGGAAGAAGGGTGTGTGCTTACAGCCGAGTTATTTGATAAAAGGGAAGAGTTGAAGGTTAGGCTCAACAAGGTGCTGGACGACGAGGAATTGATCTAGAAAACTAGAGCTAAACAACGGTGGTTGAAAGAGGGGGACGAGAATACCAAATTCTTTCATGCTTGCGCGAATGGGAGGAGGCGGTCTAATCAGGTAGGGACAATTGCGGACGACGGGAGAGTCTATAGCTTTGAGGACGAGAAGGTGTATTTCGAGCGGAAATTCAAAAAGCTCTTCTCCCCCGGGGACACTGGGCCGACTTCGTTCGGGGATTGGAGTGTTTTGTTCCAGTCAAGGCGACTCGCTGATGTAGATCGTGGAAATCTGATCGCACCTTTCAGCTTGGAAGAGATTAAGGCGGCGATCTTTCAGCTGGGTGGGAACAAAGCCCCGGGGCCGGATGGTTTCCCCCTTCGCTTTTATCAAGTCTTCTGGGATTCACTGAAGGAGGACATTGGCAGAATTTTTCAGGAGTTGCATGAGGGCCGTATCTCCACGGGCCCGATTGACTACTCCTATGTGTGTCTGGTCCCAAAAAAAAAAAATACTAGGAAAGCAAGTGAGTTTAGACCCATTAGTCTGCTTAATGAGGTGCAAAAAATTATCTCCAAAGTCCTCGCGAACATATTAGCTTCGGTTCTCCATAACTTGATTTCCCACGCTCAATCTGCCTTCCTCAAGGGGAGGAGCATCGCCGATGCGGTCGTGACAGCCTGCGAGCTAATCGGTTGGAGCAGTAGGTCTCATTGCGAGGGAGTGGGGGTGAAGGTGGACTTCGAAAAGGCGTACGATAGGCCTAGTTGGGCTTTTTTGAATAGAATACTGCTGTGGTGGGGTTTTGACACCAAATGGTGTGAGTGGATTCAGCAGTGTATCGGTAATGCGAAGGTGGCGGTGCTTGTTAATGGGGAAGCTACTAATTGGATTAAGAGCAAGAGAGAGGTGAGGCAAGGGGACCCCCTTTCGCCTTACCTGTTTATCATGGTGGCGGAGAGTTTAGCTCGTATGACGGACGAGGCGGTCAGGAACAAGCTATTCAAGGGGTTAGGCCCGTCTGAGGACTGTCGGGTGTCTCTAATCCAGTACGCGGACGATACGTTCTTTTTCTGCGAAGCCCGGTCAAAACAGATTAGGAATCTAAGATTCATCTGGCGTTTGCTGGAGTGGGCTTCTGGGCTTAAAGTGAACAAGGAGAAAACGGACCTGTTCTACACTGGTAGGGTAGTGGGCAAGGGGAGCAGGCTGGCGAACATTGTGGGGTGTAAAGTAGGGGCATTTCCGACGACCTATCTCGGCCTGCCCCTGTCCAATAAGAGGTTGAGGAAGGAGGATTGGAGAAGGTTTATCGATAAAAGTCATAGAAGAATCGATGGGTGGAAGGCTAAGCTACTCTCGAGAAGTGGTAGACTTACACTGGTTAACGCAGTTCTGTCCAACCTACCCTTGTATTTCTTCTCTATCTTCAAGGCGCCGAAATGGGTCACCAATCGTATTGAGGCTCTTAGACGAGACTTTTTTTGGGCTGGTACCCTATACCTACGTGGGTGGGGACGGCTCGTTGCTTGGAGAAATGTCTGCAGGAGTAAGATAGAGGGGGGGCTGGGTATCTTGGATTTGTGCGGTATGAATGATGCCCTTCTCTGCAAATAGTGGTGGAGGTTTTTCTCTAACACCAATCTCCAATGGGTTAAACTTATTAGAGGGCTTTATTACGTGAAGAGACTCCCCCTGTGGGAGAGGAGTTCCTTTAGACCGGCTTCTCAATGGTGGAGAAACGTTATGGGCACCGGAGAGATTTTTAAAGGGGGGGTCTTACTCGCTTGGCGTTGGGAGATCTATTAATTTCTGGAATGATAGATGGTGCGGCGAGGTCACCCTACGATCCCTCTTCCCTGGGGTGTACAATGAGGTGGTAAGGAAGGCGATCTAGGTCAGCTCCTGCTTAGACCGCAACAGATGGAGGTGGAGGAGAATCTTACGAGGCGCACGTATGGGGGATAGGAGGACTAAGGATTGTGTGAATCGTTTGAAGGTAATTGTGGGGGGTGCCTCGCCGGAGGAGAGGGAGGATAGGGCGGTCTGGAGATGGCATGATAAGGGGATTTTTACGATCAATGCGACGTATAGGGTTATATGCGACGGGGTCTGCGGGATCCTACTTCCTTTGCCTTACGGAGATTGCGAATCCCAACCAAGGTTAAGATTTTCGTCTGGCTCGTACTTAAGAATCGAATCCTTACGGCAAACAATCTTGAGAAGAGAGGATGGACGGGAAATAATCTGTGTGTGCTATGCGGCTCACTTGTTGAGATGGTCGATCATCTACTTTTGAGCTATGTTTTTGCACGATTTGTGTTAGGGTCCGGGGAAGGGGCTGTTGGGTTCGAGGTGTTAGGGGCCAACGTACGTGGGGTGTGGGAGAAATGGATAGGGGGTGAGACCGCTACAGTGGAACAGAGCACTTACCTTTTTGGCGGCAAATTGGTGGGTGATTTAGAATGTCAGGAACAGAGCCATTTTCCAGATGTCAAACACTGACCCCCCTGTATGTCGTCAGTTGGGTCAGGAGGGAGCTGTCGCACTGGAAGGACTTAGGTTGAGAGACCTTCGCTGAGTGGTGTCTTTCGGTGGTTGACCTTATTTTTTCTTTTTCTTTTTAGTACTACTGTTGTCTTTTGGTTTTTTCTTTTTATGCTTTTTGCTTTTTCTTCCGGAGACCTTGCTGTCTCACTCTTATTAGCTGAATTCACTCTCACGCTACCTTTTTCTCAAAAAAAGAAATGCTCCCACCACACACACACACACACACACACACACACATAGAGAGAGAGAGAGAGGGCACTAACTTCATCGGCGACCATATCAAAAAGGCTTGATCTTCTCTTCCTTCTACTTGAATTCGATTGACGAATAAAATACTTTTGAGCATGGCTTGCAACTTGAGTAGGCGTCCTTGTTATGACAAAATTACGAGATATCCCTCGCCAATCACCTTTTCCAAGCTTATGTAGGCCCACCAGAAACATTCTATGCTCCTCTTCGGTCCATGCCACACCTTCAAGTTTGAAAATTACATTAGGGACATGAAAGACAAAGCATAGTAGCACATGTTGATAGAAGAATTGACCAAACTGTTATACCAAATATACATAAACAAGATCATAAAACAGAAGGTTAGGTATACTTATAAACTTAAAAATGGGTGGAAGTTTTACAAGAGCAACAAACGTAGAACTATGATATTCCATGAGCACATGGAAGCCTCCCAATGCTTAAATTCATCTGAAATTACATGACATGGCATAAGAATGGCAAGAAATAATCTGTTGGAATACAAAATTATCCATAAACAATCAATCAATCATCAATCAAAAGGCAAGCATAAATATCATGGCCTAAAACCAATATTGCTCTGAGTCCTGAACCATTTGCTGTTAAAAATGTTAGATTTTCACATCCCACCATATGTGGTTATGCATATTTACCTTTCCTCCAGATGATGAATATTTTGTCTGTACTTTCATCGAATAACCAAAATTTCTCAAGATGTACAATGCAATAGAATAATGGCTTCAGTATAAAACCCTCCACGACAATCAATTATCTGTATCCAGCTTCATATACAAACAGGGTCATTTAGCACAAGGATATGTTAGGATTTCTGGATCCTAACTATAGCTCCAGAACCAATTTGTAAGGATTCCCAAATTCTAAAGTAATCCTCTCATACCAAATTGCTAAGGTTTGGTTGCTCTCTAACACTTGTCGTGATTTTTCGAGGGGTCACGATGCCTCCATTAATTAAATTACATCTACTCCTACAATTATTCTAAATTACTTTGCCAAAGCATGGAAATTTAGAAATTTTTATACCTCTATAAATGCATCTCCATCCAATGTGCTTTATTACAAGTACAAACAAATAACGGCAAATTCTGCAAACCATAGCTTCAAAACTCAACTTTGCTACTCCTCCCTTTGTTTAGTTTCAAAATAGCACAAAAAGGACTTTAAAGTGCATAAGAATCTCTTTATTTAGGAGAAGACAGCAACATGTTATTCGAGAACATGAAATCATAAGACAGTAGTAACACTAATATTACCCCTTATGTATAGTATGATAAAATTGTACCGAAACTTCTACTTTGGATTGGCAGAACATTCCTAAAGAAGTTCTACTTTAAGGGCCCATTTGACACCGGAAATTGACTAAAATAGTATAAGACGAGAGACCGATGTTGGAAGTAAAAGGAGGGTTTTGCAACTCAGAGGCATCGGCATTGTGAGTGTGAAGCCCCACTACCCATGGGGTCACCCATCCTAGAACTACTCTAGTCCTAGCATGTTTAACCCTCTTAACCTCTTGGGCCTAATCACCATCCAAAATACTATAGCCGGATTAAAAGATTTAGTCCTAGTATATCTAATATATAGAACTATTTAAAATTCTGGAGTGTCACATTCTCCCCCCCTTTAAGCCATAACGTCCTCATCAGGCTCAAGCACACTCACAAGCGCGATGTGAGATTTGTCTCGCTAGCTTTAACCGACCTTATGAAGAGCCCCGCTCCACCCACAACGATCATCAGCCAAGGAGCTGCGATCTGCCCGCTGTATCACCCTAGGTTCAGCCGAGACACATCTCATATTTCCGACTGGTGATTGGCTCTGATATCAACTGTAAAGCTCCACCGCCCAGGGAATCACCCGTCCTAGAAATACTCTAATCCTAGCACGCTTAACCCTCTTAACTTCTTAGATCTAGCCACCACCCAAAATGCTATAGCCCGAATTAAGAGATTTAGTAATATTATATCTGATATATATAGGAATATTTTAAATTCTGGAGTGTCCCGGTGAGATACAATGATTATCAAATCAGGCAGGGCCAAATGGTCCCGAAATGGCAGGATTAATCAGCATTGTATTCAAAATACCAAGTCATACCTCACCAGGCCTATCCCCTAAACATTCTGAGCTCAATACCTCCGAATCACTAAATCCCAAAGATTGCTATGTCATCTTATCAAATCCAATTTCAATCTCAGGTGCCAAATGTTCTGCAAACACAAGAAGCACGCATATTTCTCTTCGATAATTCCTATAAACAATATTATACTACCTACACTGCAAACAGCAAATTTTAACATACAAACAACCAAAATTAAACAAAATAAAACGCCCACAATCCCCAAACTATAAACATTCATATCACGAAACGAATTAAACAAACAAACAAGCAAGCAAATGAATCGACCCTTTCACCTTTCTTTCGCTCGCGCCGCGCGGAGGCGTTCCCCCCATCGAATCCCTCCGACGCGTACCCGTCCCCGCACTCCGCCGCCGCCGCCGCCGCCGCGGCGTTGGCGGCGTAGTGGGAGATGTTCCCCATGCTCGCGCTCTTCCGTATGGACCCCTCGGCTATCCGCACCCCGAAGAGCCTCACCCCACGCCCGGGGCAGGTGCGCGCGTTGTGCCCGTTGTGCCCGCACTGCGAGCACCGCCGCATCGCGCCGTCACCTCCACTGTCGCCTCTCATCGGAGGCGAAGATCGTAGGTGGAGCACCAAAACCCTAGAATAGGGAGAGAGAGAGAGTGGGAGAAGGATCTCTATATATAGATATATATATATAAATATAACGTCGGAATAGGAGGAAATGGAGAATAGAGGTCCCGTTATTAGACGATTTAAGTAACGCTGTGATATATGTGGAGTATATGGAATGGAATAATAAATAGTGTGTATGCATTGGATTTGGGAATAAAATAGGAAAGAATAAATGCACATATACACGAGGGGATAAGGTCGGTGGTGGGATAAGAGAAATGAATACACGTGATTTGTACGGAGTATATTCAGTAGATCCATTTGGGGATAGTCCTATGTTAATATTAGACTAAATAAAAAATTAAAAAAAATTATACATTCCTTAAGGGTCCGTTTGGAAACGGGTTAAGATAGAACTAGCTAATCCTGGGATAAGTATAAAGTACGGAACTAAAGTAAAAAAACGTTTGGAATGGTTTTAGGGATAAGAGATTTTGTGTTTGGTTTAATAATAAGGAATAAGAAGAATAAAGAGGTTAAGTTGGGTAAATTAACTTTTTGCCCTCAATAGTTAATATGTGATAAAAGTTATTAAAATCTAATTAGTTCGTTTAATTAATGGATTAATGGTTTAAAAAAAATAAAAATAAATTTAAAATCATAATTAAATTATATTATTTAAAAATAATATTTAATTTAACATTTTATTTTCTCAAATTAAATTTAAAATTTAAAATATAAAATTTCAATATTTAAATTTTAAGATTTAAAATTTTATAATATTAATTTTAAATTATAAATTTTTAACATAAAATTTTTAAAAATTTTGCTAAAATCGTATATTTGCTAAATATTTAGAAATTTTTGCCCTCAATTTTTATTATGTGATAAAATCGTTTTTCTCGTTTTAATTAATGAATTAAAATCTTACAAAAAATAAGATAAAATCATAATAAAAATTAAATTAAATTTTATGAAAATAATATTTATTTGCAAATGTCATTTGATCTAAATTTTTAATTAAAAAAAAAATTCATCATATTTTTCGAAAAATATTTTGTTTAATGGAGCGCAAGGTCGGCCTAGCTCGGGGGGCCGGGGATGATGCTTGCGAGCTTATTGATGAGCCAACAATGGCGAACACCGGCTGGGAAGAAGAAAGCGCGAGAGAGAAGAGAGAGCTGCTAGCGGAGAAGAAAGAGAGAGAGGAGGAGGGAGCTGCTAATGGAGAAGAAAGAGAGAGAGAGAGAGAGAGAGGAGAGAGCTGGGAGCATTGATGGCCTCGGGAAGAGAAAAAGGGAGCATTGATGGGAGAGGAGAGAGCTGGGAGAGAAGAAAGAGAGAGAGAGGAGGGAGCATTGATGACCTCGGGAAGAGGAAAGAGGGGGGGGGGAGGAGAGAGAGAGAGGAGATAGCTGGGAGAATAAAGAGAGAGAGGAGAGAGTTTTGATGGTGTTTGTCTTGGAAAGAGAAAAAGTGAAGGTAGGAGGATAAAATAGTAAAAAAAAATATTAAAATAATATATAAAATTTACTGTACTAATTATTCTAATTGTACTGGGATAAACAATACAGATTGATTCCAGTTGTATTTGGTAGAATAAGAGGAATATCCCCCTTATTTCCTATTCCATCCCGTTTCCAAACGACCCCTAATAGTATTTATTCACATTCATTTCAAATTCCTTGTATGAATATTTGAATAGTATTATTCTAGGCAGTATTTGGTATTGGATATAAGGAGAGGGGGATAAGGGGTTATCCCCTCTTTTATACTCAAACACTAATTTTGAATTGGAGAACAGTTATTTTTCCCATACCAGATTATCTCGGTATAAGGATGAAATAGCCGTTCCACCCCACAGGTGGAACAGCTGTTCCACCTGTTACTTATTATTTTTTTAAAATTATAAGATATTTAAATTTATAAAATTTAATTTTTTTTTAATTTTATTTTATAAATTTTGATCCTCTCTATCCTTCTTATTCCTTTTTAATTTATCAAACACAATTTTTTTTATTCCCGGTACAACTCCTATACTCAATCAAACACAAAATTACTTAGTAATTCCTGCTTGTACCTGAACTTATATCTATCACATGAATAATCAATTTTTGCTTATACCCGATCCAAACGCAAAATGATGCATTTCGTCGGAGGATGAGAGAAAACTAGTTGTTCCAAAGATAAATATAAATTTTAGAACAAGTTGAAATTATTGTATAAATGTGTTTGGTTATAAATAAATTTATATTTGGTGTGATAATAGAGAATAAGAGGAATAAAGAATAGTAGTTGTATAAAATATGACGAAATTATTCTCAACCATAATAATTTTTTAAAATAAATAAAAATTTTGCTGGTGTGATTTTAAATATTTATTAAAAAAATTATTAAATTTTATATTTTACTTATATATAAAAAAAAATTATTTAAAAATTTTTAAATTTTGAAAATTTATAAATTTTTAAAAATTCAAAATTTTGTATATAAAAATTAGTATAAATTTTAAAATTTTAAAAAATTTTAAATTTTTAAATTTATTAAAAATTAAAGTTAAAAACTTAAAAATTTGTATAATTAATTCTCTAAATTTAAAAATTTAAAATTTTAAAAAACTATAAAATTTTAAAAAATAAATAAATTTATAAATTTATAAATATTAAAAAATTAAAATTTAATTGTCTCAAAAAATTGTATTTAAATTTTAATTGCCTTCAAATTTTATAAATTTAAATATCTTAAAATTTAAAAAAATTTTATTTAAATTTTTTAAAAAATAAAATGTGGAGATGAAGGAATCGGAGAGGAGAGAAGGATGGCCTCGAATAGCGTGAGAGGGCATAGATGAGAAAGGGGCTTAGGTGTGGAACAGTTATTCCACCCAGGGTGGGAACAACTGTTCCACCCTTACTAGTTATTCCACCCAAAGGTGGGATAACCCGTTAGGTAAAACCCCAAGAAATATTTGGGGAAATAAGGGGGATATCCCCCTTATCCCCCATATAGTTTCTATGCCAAATAATACCTAAGGCTCCATTTGGTTCCAGAATAAATTTAAAAGATATAAATTTTTTTATCCCTTAGATAGGTATAAGTTCAGGAATAAGCAGGAATAAAATCAATTTTACGTTTGGATAAAAATTAGGTTGTTCTTGAGAATAAGAAAAATAGAGTTTGGATAGTTAGATTAGAATAGTGAGAATAAGATTAATTATAATTTTAAAATAATAATATTTTATCTAATTAATTAATATAAAATATTAATTAAATAACAATTAATATTTGTATAAATTAAAGTTTATATTTTAGTAAATAATAACGTTTAATTTTTTAAAAATTATTAAATAATAATTAATATTTGTATAAATTAAAGTTTATATTTTAGTAAATAATACCATTTAATTTTTTTAAAATTAAAGTTAAAAATTTTAAAATTTGTATAAATTTATTAAATTTATAAATTTATTAAAAATTAAAATAAAATTTTAAAAATTATAAAATTTAAACTTTTTCTAAATTTAAAATTTAAAATTTTAATTATCTCGAAAAACATGTAAAAGATGATAAAGTTTAAAAATTTTAATTGTCAAAATTAAAAATTCATACATCTATTCGCAAAAGAGTTGAAGTTTAGGGAGTGTTTCTACATTTTTTTTTTCTTCAGATTAGTCGTATGGTTGATGCCCCAACTTTTTAGTTTTAGAATTATTGATTAGTACCAAATGATCCTACGAGTGATATCGGAGTCAGAGATTACGAATTCGATTCTTACATATTGTAAATTTGTACAGATACACCTTGGAAGATTGTTGGTCATGAATTTGATTTTCACATATTGTAAATTTATACAGATTGCTGATCACAAATTCGATTCCCACATGTTGTAAATTTGTACAGGTGTATCTGAAAAAAGATTATCGACTTAAAGAATCCAGCATCCCTTCTTGTGGTAGGAGACTAAGTTGGGCCAAATTATAAATCGTGATTCGTAGACATTATATCTATACACTTCAGTAAATTAATTACATCTTTATAATAACTCAAATTTTTAAAATTAATAGACAGTACCAAACGGCCCTCTACAGAATTCCTTTTAGGGGGCGTTTGGATCGGATTATCTTGGCAGGATTACGGGTAATCTTGTCATGATTACTGTGTTTGGGGAATCCTGCCTGTAATCTGTTCGGTAATATAAGATTCCGAAAGGTGCAGGATTAACCCCAAAACATTACTGGAGGGAGGGGTATATGTTGCATTACTGGAAGCGGGTAATGTTGTAGTTAATATAAAATGACAAGTTTACCCTCGAGTACCCCCAAACCCTAAACAGGATATCATTCCATCTCCTCTTCTCACGATCGCCACCCCCTCTCTCTCTCCCGAGACTGCCGTACGGACCAAGCAAGCCGCGGCCGCCCCTCTCTCCCTCTCTCGCCCAAGCAAGCCGCGGCCGCCCCTCTCTCCCTCAAGCGCCCTCAAACCGTACGGCCCCCCCTCGCTCTCTCGCCCTCACGCCATACGCCTCCCTCTCACTTACGGCCCCCTCTCTCTCTCGCGTGCGCACGAAACATTGATGAAGAGGAAGAGCTAATGACACCTGCATCCACCCAAGATCCTGATGTCGAAATGCTTTTTATGGAACAAAGTAGTGCTCGAATTAATACTTCGAATGTTGGCACCTCCGCAAAATCGAAGAAGCGAAAGTCACCACTTGGAAAGCAATATATTTTTCGTGTGTTGGGTGGACGTGATTGAAGAAATTGTGTTATTTGTGTTGGACTGGTTGGGTTAGACCTTTTTGGATTGTCTTTTTTGGGGACAAGAACTTTTAAACTTTTAGGCTCCGTTTGGTTCGGGGATAAGAAAAATTTTGTTATACCGGGGATAGGTATAAGTTATGGTATTAGCAGGAATTAGTGTAAATTTGTGTTTGGTTGGGTTTAAGAGTTATACCGGGTTTAAAGAAAATTGTGTTTGGTAAATTATATAGGAATAAGGAGAATAAGATGAATAAGAAAAAATTGTGTTTGGTTGAGTATAGAGGAATAAGAAGAATTGAGAAGTGATAAATATTTGTATTGACTATTTTGCCCTTTATGATATAATTTATAAATTAAATAATTTATGATATTAATCAACCTAATAATAAATTTAAAATATTATTAAAGTATTTAAAAAATATTTAAAAATAAATAATAAATATTTAAAAGTACTTAAAAATGATAGAAAATTTTATAATAAAATATTTAAATTTTTTGATTCTTTATAATTTTCAAACTATTAACTAATAGATAAGCAAATTTTAAATATTTTCTTTTAAAATTTTCTATCTTTCATAAATACTTTTAAATATGTTTATACTTTTTAAATATTAATCTAAATTTATTGTAAGGTTGATTAATACCATATTTTTTTAATTTGTAAAATTTATCATAAAGGGTCAAATAATCAATAAAAAAAGTTAATAAAATTCCGGCACTAATTATAAACAGTCAATATACCAATACAAAACTATCTGGATGTTAAATAAAATTAAAACAGAATGTCATAACACAATATTGTTAATAATCAACCAAACAAATGTGAGAAATAATGACATTACACTAACGAAAATTGCCCTAATTATAGGACCAACATAATAATTAACAAATTCAATCACATACAATTCAATCCATTATGTTCATAAAGATCACACAATATTAAGTCCTTTACATACAATCCCATTGTAATCATAATTCAGTTCAATACACATAAGAAAAGTCCTTTACATACAATCCCATTGTAATGATAATTTAGTTCAATACACATAAGAAAAAGTCCTTTACATACAATCCCATTGTAATCATAATTCAGTTCAATACATATATAAGAAAAGTCCTTTACATAATCCAGTTCATACATTATTTTACAAACACATTGTAAAATAACAATCACATATAATACACATTTCTTACATTGCAATCAAATATATATCTAACTGCGATTATTCCATAACTGGTTTGTTATAAATGTGCGCAACGCGTCGCCTCTGCGTGACTCAGTAGTACCAACACTATGAACCGTTTCCTCGACATCTAAATCTACAATTGGTTCTTCCTCTAACACATCGTTAAATATGGCATCCGTACCTTGGTGTCGTCGAATAAAATTGTGTATAACGCAACATGCCATCGCAATCTGGCATTGGATTTTATATGGAAACGGTGTTGCAACAGTCAAGATCTTGAACCGTTTTTTTAAAATACCAAATGTTTTCTCCACCACATTTCTCAATTGTGCATGCCGATGATTATATAGGTCGCGCGGACTGCGATGAGTGCGACCTCGTGTGTTTCCCTCAAATTGGCTAATATGGTAACGCTCCCCCCGATATGGTGCAAGAAATCTTTCTGTATTTGTATAGCCAGAATCTACCAAATAATATTTGCCTATAGATTTTACGAAACATGTACAATGTTAAATTCTATATTCCCCATCATTAAATAAATGTAAAAGATAAATTTCTGTGTACAATATACCTTCAGGCACAGTGAATCCTCCACTTTCGCATGCCCATCGGAGTACTCTCATGTCAGCTGCTGATCCCTCCCAACCAGTGCAGACAAATAGGAAGTTATGGTCGAAGGATACTGCAGCCATCATGTTTTGCGAAGTAAATCCTTTGCGATTCCGGAATCTCGGTTGCTTGCTCCTGCCGACAACCACCGGAATATGTGTCCCATCAATTGCACCAATTGCATTCTGCCAATAAACATCAAACATCATGCAGTCAATTAATATAATGTACACTGGTAACATATAAGTGAACTAACAAATATAAAAGCATACATACCTTGAATGGGTGAAAATTGACATTATCTCTAATTCGGGCATGCACCGAAACATTATTCGGCGGAAGTGTTATGTAATCGTCTTTCAACGTCAGAATCGCCCGAAGCACATTGTTGAAATGTCGACTGATAGTTTCACCCGAATGTTGAAATGTTTCAGCAATTACCCTATTAGCCACCCCATGTCCAACGCAAAACATAAAAATTCCCAACTGTTCCTCAATTGTCATATGGCGTGTGTTTTGTACCAATCCCTTTTGGAGTAGCTCATCGCGTAGTGCGATGAAAGTCGTGGTCCGCATTCGAAACTGGTCGTACCCACGGTCAGGATGGCCATTCAATATATCACATATTACCTGGTGCCCTGTGAATGGACGGGTTCGACACGGTTGCTTGTCGACGGTTTGACTAGATGTCAAGTAACCTTGCTGAATCAACATCGCAAATACCTCACCCCAATAGTCGTCATCATCATCTAAAAGGTCCCTTAATATGGTATTGATTGTGGAGGAAAACACATGACCATCATTCGAATCACCCATTTATGCTGTAAGTACAATATATATTCAACACTGACAATCGCAACATATGACGTTGTAATACAACACTAATTCAAGCATGCTTGTTAATACAGTCAATATTTAAAGAGTACATCTAACAACATTCAAACAAAATTGAAATGTCTTATGAGCATAATACATAAGATGGCAATAAAATAAAGAAACAAACAAAGACATAAACATTAAAAAAAAAAACCTACATTCCAGGAAAAAATGGCCTATATACACCCGATTGCATTGCCACTTGACGCTCAACCCACATTATTGCCAACTCGTCGGTCATGGTCATAAACAGTTCACGATTATTTCGATCTTTCAGTGCGTCCCCTACAATAAGCACTTTTTCTGGAGTAATGCCTGGCATTGCATACACTCGGGTCATGCAATCGGAAATGATTGGAATAATACTTTTGTTGGCCTTTTCGTGCTGATAAATTTCACGGGCGAGTTCAAGCTTTTGCCTACCTATATCAACTAGCTCAGATATTACACTAAGCCCGGCATCAGGTTTGCGCCGGCGTCCCCCAGAGAACGAGGTATGTTTGGGTTGAGGGTTTGTGGGTTCTGGAGAGTGTGGTCGTTTGCTTCCTGAGCTATGCCCGCTCCCGCTAGCACTACCTCCGACATTGGGGATTTCAGGAGTTGAAGATGGGTAGTCGGAGGTTTGCGGCGCCCTGATATTCGCATATTGAGGCGCTGCAGAAGATCCTGCTTGAAATGGAGTTTGTGAGATATTAAAAGCCGACATTCTGACTTCAAGATTAGTATCATCCTCACCAGGGGAAGATGAGGATGAACTTTCAACTGTTTGGGCTGCAGGCATAGTTGATGCAAAACCATATCGGCCAGTGGCCGTTGTTTTTTCTGTCAAGAATGTCATATCCTTATATGGCGGAAATGATCTATCTCGACATTTTCCATATGACGGATTTTCCTGTTGAATAGGAATTAGAAATGTATAATGTCAATTATGCTTATAGTACGCGAGAGTTTCGAAAAAAGTTTATGATTTACATGATAGGGTTAATACCGCTAAGACTGCATCCCAGTCAGTTGGATCACCTGGTGTCGGGATATTATTGATATAATCCCAACCCCATCCACTCTTGTTGGCTAAATAGTTATAAAGACTGTATGAGCGCTTTAAAACTTTTAGCCAATTTTTTATCTGGTCCTTGGTCAGTTGTAAATTGGTCCTAGAATTGAATGCCGCAATGATTCGAACCCACGCTACACTGGTGAACGACCCATTCACGTAGTTCCCCAGTGTATGCTCTTCAGTGAGCAAAGACAAGAATATTGCGTCCATACTGTCATTCCAATTATGGGTTCGGGTATGCGGTTGGCCACGCTGCCCAGAAGAACCCTCCTGAGATCCTAGGAAATTAGATTGTGGGTCGAAAGCCACACTTTTTCTGGCTTGATGCTTGGTGTGTTTCTTGGCGGGACGCATCTGGAATAAGAGTTATATGATGTATCTGAAGGCAAAATGATACCAATAAGTAAATAGAAATAGAGGGGAATTGTAATTTAGTATTGGACTCAATTGGTTGCCACATAGTATGGGGTTGCATTGGAATTTAAATCCATGCCATCCATCAGATACTTATGGCAATCGTCATCATCGTCCGTATTGTTCGCAATTATCCAACAAAGACAGTTTTCCGCTACTATATGTATGCCCAGTTTTTGTGCTGGTGGTGACCCTGTTGCGAGGTTGTTGCCATAATGTGTGCTGGTTGTCACCCTGTTGCAATCTTGTCTGCTGGTTGTGTGTATGCTGCCTATTACTCTATTGGCATATTATGTGTTGTTCGTGTGTATACTGCGTATCACCCGATTGTTTTTAATTTATTTAAAATATTTTTTGACTCAATTGATTGCCAATTGGTATGGGGGTGCAGTGAAATGTAAATCTATGCCAATCCATCGAATACCTATGGCAATCGTCATCATCGTCCATATGTTTAGCATATCTGAAGCTACAGGGGGATAGATTGCATACACACACATCACATAAGATGGCAACAGGAATAGGCCGCATACACACAAACATCACATATGCTGGCAACAGGGTGACAACCAACACCCAAACATCACATCATATGGCAATAGGGTGATAGGCATCAGCACACAATTTTTCTCAACAGGATTACAACCTGGAATAATAACACCCAAACATCACATAATATGGCAATAGGGTGATAGGCATCAGCACACAATTTTTCTCAATAGGATTACAACCTGGAATAATATGGCAATAGGGTGAATCGAAGCAGAGATTAAGGCAGTCATAGGGCATACCTTTGTGAAATATTCCAAACCTAGAATAATAAGAAGCAAGTGCTCAAGAGCGCGGCGGCGCGAGAACAAGATAGATGGAGCTAGGGGCGATGACGGCGCGGCGGCCCGAGCTCGGTGTACGCGGATAGCTTGCCGCAGCGGGGCCGCGACGCAGAGAGGGGCCGCAGAGGGGGCGCGGCGCGGA
The DNA here is from genome assembly GCA_029204045.2 of Tillandsia leiboldiana. Classification (NCBI taxonomy): domain Eukaryota; kingdom Viridiplantae; phylum Streptophyta; class Magnoliopsida; order Poales; family Bromeliaceae; genus Tillandsia; species Tillandsia leiboldiana. The sequence continues at coordinate 40,105,516 of CM055071.1, read as the reverse complement.
GAAGTTGCCGCAGAGGGGCCGCGGCGCGGAGAAGTTGCCGCAGAGGGGCCGCGGCGCGGAGAAGTTGCCGCAGAGGGGCCGCAGAGGGGGTCGCGGCGCGGAGAAGGTGCCGCAGAGGGGCCGCAGAGGGGGCCGCGGCGTGGAGAAGGTGCCGCAGAGGGGACCGCGGCGCGGAGAAGTTGCCGCAGAGGGGCCGCAGAGGGGGCCGCGGCGCGGAGAAGGTGCCGCGGCGCGGAGAAGGTGCCGCAGAGGGGCCGCAGAGGGGGCCGCGGCGTGGAGAAGGTGCCGCAGAGGGGGCCGCGGCGCGGAGAAGTTGCCGCAGAGGGGCCGCAGAGGGGGCCGTGGCGCGGAGAAGGTGCCGCAGAGGGGGCCGCGGCGTGGAGAAGTAACCTTGCAGAGGGGGCCTCGGCGCGGAGAAGGTGCCGCAGAGGGGGCCGCGGCGCGGAGAAGTAACCTTGCAGAGGGGGCCGCGGCGCGGAGAAGGTGCCGCAGAGGGGGCCGTGGCGCGGAGAAGGTGCCGCAGAGGGGGCCGCGGCGCGGAGAAGTTGCCGCAGAGGGGCCGCAGAGGGGGCCGCGGCGCGGAGAAGGTGCCGCAGAGAGGCCGCAGAGGGGCCGCAGAGGGGGCCGCGGCGCGGAGAAGTAACCTTGCAGAGGAGGCCGCGGCGTGGAGAAGGTGCCGCAGAGGGGGCCACGGCGCGGAGAAGTTGCCGCAGAGGGGGCCGCGGCGCGGAGAAGTAACCTTGCAGAGGGGGCCGCGGCGCGGAGAAGGTGCCGCAGAGGGGGCCGCGGCGCGGAGAAGGTGCCGCAGAGTGGGCCGCGCCGCGGAGAAGGTGCCGCAGAGGGGCCGCAGAGGGGGCGGCGGCGCGGAGAAGGTGCCGCAGAGGGGGCCGCTGCGCGGAGAAGTTGCCGCAGAGGGGAGAGGGAACGCCGCAGAGGGGCCGCGTTCGGTGATTCGAGTTGCCGCAGGGGGAGTGCGAGGGAGAATGGAGAAGATGAAGAAGAGGGAGAAGATGGAAATGTGGAAGATGGAGGAGAAGGGGAGATGATGGAGCAACAGGGAGATGAGACGTCTCACTGATGGCTTCATCGATTCCCGTGCCAATTTTGGTGCGGGGACTAATTCCAGGTGGGGGTGGGAACACCAATTCCCACCCCCATTCTCACTATTCTCAAAATATGAGAATAACTATTCTCAATAGTTTTATTCCCGTTTGGGTATTAAACTGGGGATAAGTGGGTTATCCCCCCTCGCTCTCTCGCCCTCACGCCATACGCCTCTCTCTCGCTCACGGCCCCCCATCTCTCTCGCGTGCGCACGAAACATTGATGAAGAGGAAGAGCCAATGACACATGCATCCACCCAAGATCCTGATGTCGAAATGCTTTTTATGGAACAAAGTAGTGCTCGAATTAATACTTCGAATGTTGGCACCTCCGCAAAATCGAAGAAGCGAAAGTCACCACTTGGAAAGCAATATATTTTTCGTGTGTTGGGTGGACGTGATTGAAGAAATTGTGTTATTTGTGTTGGACTGGTTGGGTTAGACCTTTTTGGATTGTCTTTTTTTGGGACAAGAACTTTTAAACTTTTATAGTGTAAGTGTTTAAGCCTATACTTTTGTATGGTATTATGATGTGTAGAGGTTTCGACTCTATGAAATATTTATTCCATATGTTGCTTTGTTTATATTTAACTTGGCAATGTCATTGCTTGATGTTAGACTTGAAAATTATGTATTTGATATTATACCTTATGTGATGTTTAGTTATTAATTCTCTTTAAATATAGCTTCTAACATAAAATTTATTTGTTATTTTATGATTTTTTTATTATTATTATAGTCTATTTTTTATTTATTTTTAACGGTAGAAATTAATTTTTTGCAGTGCAATTTAAATTTTAAGTTTTGGTAGTGTAAAATATCAAAAGGGTAATTTTGGAAAAGGATATACATTTCTATCAGGATTACAGAGTTTTAAAGGTTGAACCAAACGTAATAATGCTATAAACACTGTAATTTAGCATTACATTATCGGTTTATTCCAAATGCATTAATGCAACATCAGCAGTAATCTCGTTCAGAAATGCAACATGTCGGGGTATGTTGAAATAATCAGTAATCTTACATAACCCGATCCAAACGCCCCCTTAATCTTCAATTTTTCTTATCTCACAAACTTTCGGTCCATATTAAGATTTTAAAGTAAATTATTAATATAAAATTTTTCATTTGATTATAAATAAGAAATTGATATTTTCTTATCGGACAACTTACAATCTTATAATTAGGGTCGGAATGATATATAAGGTGACAGAGTATGTCAAGATCTGAATGATCTTGAACTGTGTGTGTTTCAGATCAGATGAAAATGATGTTGTGATTGGATATGCGTGTGTTTGGAATTGTGATTCGATATATAAAAAATTATGGACAGTAAAAATAATAACCGAACGAGTTATTATTACTAGTAAGTCGAATTTTTGCTACCGTACGTTTTCTCATCTCTCCACATCTTTATTTTTTATCTAAAGTACATAAATTACGAATTCGGAGAAACGAAGCGACGCAAAAATATTATCTATAATTCGATTCTTATTTTATTAATCTTTTATTATTTTTATTAAATTTGATTAATTCAATAATATTTATTCGTGGAAATATTTTTACTAGTTTAATATTAATATAATATAAATTGATACAAATTGGGCCCGTTTAGTAACGAAATAAGACAAAACTAGCTATTCGATGGATAAGTATAAAGTACGGAACTAGTATAAAAAAATGTTTGGAATAGTTCCAGGGATAAGAGATTTTGTGTTTAGTATGAGAATGAGGAATAAGAGGAATAAAGAGTTTTAATTGGGATAAATTACCTTTTTGCCCTCAAACTTTATTATGTAATAATAAGATGAGAGATGGTGTCTCGGTAGACGTGGAAAGATATTTAAGAAAAAAAGTAAGAGGGTGGTTGGGAATAGTGAGAACAGTAATTCTCACGTATTCTAGTTATACTGGGACAGATTATACCGATTGATTTCTGATGCATTTGAAAGAATAAAAAAAATATCTCTCCTATTTCCAGTTATATACCAAATCCAAACAAACCCATAATAAATAGTGGCTGATATTGATGTGACAGTATTAAACGTTCTAGGATAACATTTATTTATCTGCTTGGCAGGCAGCCCTTTTTTTTTTTTTTTCTATTTTCAAGGGAAAGGATAACTTTGTTTTTTTAATATAATAATAACGTACTCCAATAAGTCAACGAGGTGCATTGATTATTACTAAGATACAATAAAATAATTAAATGGTTCGGACAAGTACATAACAATATTGTAAAATGAAAAATCAATTAGTTTAAGTTTAAGTTTGAGTTTAAGGGGACTTGTTTTGGATCTTTCTACAACATTCTTTAAATAATTGAAGGGCACCTTGTCATGTACCCTTAATAATAGGAAACATAGTAAATATATTTCTATAAAAATTTAATTTTTTATATTTATTTTTTAAAAAAATTTAAGTTGTTCAGATATATTTTTAGTATCGATTTAAAAAATATAATTAATTATATATTAAATATTTAATTTTGATTAGTGGAACATATTTATAAAAACAAAATTAATATTTTATTTATATTTCGTTAAAAAATAAATAATAAGTTAATAATAACAAATCTGAGAAATATATATAAATAACTTATAATTTTTGAAAAATTAAATATAAAAAAATAAATTTTGTGGAAACATATTTGATATTTGATATTCGATAGGTTTACTAAAAGTTGTAGAAAATTAATTCTTAATAATAATAGAAAAGATGCTCTTTAAAAACTAATTAATATTAAAATTATTTTGTAAATTTTAAGAAACTATAAAACTCATCCTTTATTAATAAACTCTATTTAAAATTTAGCACTTTGTCCGTTCAATTTAGAGTTTAGGAACCTCGTTTTAAGGTTTTAGAATTTTAGGATTTAAAATTTTTAGAGTTTTAAGATTTTAAAATTTTAGGGATTTTAAGAATTTAGAATTTTAGAGTCATTTTAAGATATCAGAAATTTAGGGTTAAAGCTTTTCTAGAGAAATATAATTAGCAATCGCACAAATTAATTAACAAGGGTAAATTAGTCATTTTATTATAGTTTATGTGATATGTGGTTTTAATTTAGAGTTTAATTAGAATTTGTAGCCAATTGGACTTTTAATTAAAATCTACTAACAAATACTTAGTAAATCTAAATCGCATCTTATCTTAATTTAATTAAAATTAAATTTTAATTTAGATGAATATAAATTTAAATAAAAAACTATACGAATGTTAAAAAATAATTTGATATTAAAATTCGTCTAACAATAATAAATAAAATGGCATTGAAAAAAAAAACAGCTCTTTCAAAATATTATAACTGTTTTTGTCTTGAGTGGTGGCGAAGTCAGAAAAAAATAAAATAAAATAAAATAAAATATGAGGTGCTATAACTTATTTTAATCATTTTTTATGTACTACCTTAAAATTGAGATAAAATAAATAGAAAAATAACTACCGCCAAAGGAAGGTAGTACCAAGAGATCGCTTTAATAAAGCCACACGGACCTAACTATTTCATTCATATATATATATATATATATATATATAGGGATAATTGTCTGTGTACCCCTGAAATATGATGAAATATCTGAAATATGATAAAATATATATATATATAGAAATAATTGCCTGTATACATATATATATATATATATATATATATATATATATATATATATATATATATATATATATATATATATATATATATATATGCTCCGCCTAATATACTCTTATGAGTAAACTTTTTTTATACTCATAAATTTTTATTTTTTGGATGAAGAAATGTGCGGTTAGAATTATAATAGTCTCTAAAATTTATACTATTTTCTCTAAAATATATATATATATATATATATATATATATATATATATATATATATATATATATATATATATATATATATATAGCTCGGTTACTATGCTTGTACAAGCACCAAGCAATTGGTGGTGCTTGTAAGTTCTCTACCGTTAGATCTATCATTTTGATTAATTTTATCTCTAAGATCATTTTATTTCATCAATAGCTCACTAAACCCAAAAGGTCCACTATCATCTTAACCACACATTTTTTTCATTCAATAATCAAAACCTACGAGCATCAATGACTCATACTTTTAAAAGCATAGGAGCTCAATTTATAAATTGAGCTCCTATGCTTTTAAAAGTATCAATTATTGGTGCTTGTAGGTTTTTAGCCATTGGATGAAAAAAAAAATATGTGGTTAAGATCATAATGGATCTTTAGGTTTAGTGAGTAGTTAGTGGAATAGAATGATATAAAGAATAAAAGTAGTCAAAAGAATAAATCTAACGGTAGAAAACTTACCAGTACCAATTATTTAGTATTTTTACAAACATAATAGACGATATATATATATATATATCGTCAACTATGTGTGGTTAAGATAATAGTGTAACCCTTGGATTTAATGGATGGTTAGGAAAATAATAAAGTCTGAAGGATGTAAATGATTAAAAATGTTGATTTAAGGATATAAAATTTGATAGACCAAATACTCGGTGATATATATATATATATATATATATATATATATATATATATATATATATATATATATATATATATATATATACATTTCGAGTACTAACTGCAGGTTGGAGTGCTTCGATAAGAAGGCCCATCTAATTGGAGTCTTAGGCGAATCCCTTGCCTTGCATTGAGTGCTAGTGCTAATAGAATCCTTTTCTTCAATTGGGAATGCCTTCTTTCTGCCTTGTTTCGAGCAAATAACAAGCGCTTTTCTTTTTTGCTGGTTCTTGGTAGAATTTTTGAATGTGGTAAAAAAGAGTTTCACCATCCACTGAAAGGAAATCCACTAAGTAACTAGCAGGCAAGGTCAAGGGGAAAGCTAGTGTAGGATTGATTTCTAGTCCTAAAGGCATCCTAGTTTGGTTTTTAGAACAAAAAGGACATCCGCTTTAGGGCGGATGGAGAACAAAGAGGACATCCCTTATTCCAATTGGTTCTAACGGCCAATTGGCGGGATGGGTTTACTTGCCCAGTGGAAGGGAAAGGTTTCCCCTCCCCCGGGACCCCCTCCCCTTCCTTTTATATATATATATATATATATATATATATATATATATATAAAGAAACAACCAAAATATTTTTTTATCATAATTTCTCGCTACATCGGCACATAATGTAATTTTTTTGTAATTTCAAACGAAACCTAAATCTCTTTGACTTTTTCCACGAGAAAAACATATGTGATTTACTTGATTAGTTGAAGAGCAAGCAAACTATGAAGATACTTAAGAAATTGAAACTTTATATATCTAAGCAAATTGTTAAGGAAAAAAAAAAAAAAATCTTTCAAAAGAAGCGTAATTCTAAAGAAGAATTAACAGATTCTTGCATAAATTGTTAGAAATATGCAACTATGGCCTATTGTCACGGACAGGAATTGGACTTGTTCCCCCACCCCTCCCAACACCTGCACTGTGTGGGAATCGAACTCATGCCACTGGCTCTGATACCTCTTGTCGGATCGTTAGCGCTAACCATTAATCCCAAAAGCTCGAACTATTAAAAATACGCAACCAATTCACTTAAAACGTACAGACACAGCGCCCACGGGTCTCGGTCGGACTCAACCCACCTGAACGTTGGGTCTATTGTTGGCCCTGTTGCCGTTAGGTCTATTGTGGACCGCAGCCCCACTCAATTTATTGGGCTCACCCAACTCAACTTATTAGTCTCCTATGCCTATTGTCACGGACAGAAGTTGGACTTATTTTTAATCCATAAATAAATAGCCAACAGATGGATGGCATGCATGGTTTTCACTTTCACTTTTTTATAGTACTTGAAATCTTTCTGATATTTGTGTCGAATTTGCCGTCCAAATAAAACGAGCATTAAGGAAGCGCCCGCCAGCTATTCAGACCACAACCTGTATCTTTCCCACTTCACCTTCTCTTCCCAGCGTTTGTAACGGCGCAAGTTTTCAGCCTTTTTCGCATCCATCTCCTCTTTCAAGTTACTGTTGTACCGTCTGTACGTGCTCCAGACTTAGCCGTGCTGTCTGCCCCTCCGTCTCTCCACCTTGCATGTAGGATGTCAACTATTTGAATTCGGAGTGGATTTTGAAAAATTTGAATTCGAACCCAAAATTGGTACTATATAAAAATAGATTAATATATAGAAAGTGCAAAATGTAGAATTCCAACCCAAAATTGGTACTATATAAAAATAGATTAATATATAGAAAGTGCAAAATGTAGAGATTTAAGAGGTGGATGGAATGTTAGGATTTCCATATATGTGGCATAATTAATTATATTTAAATTTGGATTTACTATAGATAAGGTCAATCCTAAAAGATATAGAATTACTTGATATGGTATATCTTATCCCTTTCCCATCTATTTAAATTAAATAGAATCCTAATCAGACTTTGATGGAAAGTCGATCTGGAATCTATATAAAGGGGTACTGGTCCTGCCACCTACTCATATGCATTCTGGTAAGATTATCCATTAAATTCACACCATACGGAAGAGTGCCTGAGAAAGGAGGAGAAACCAGATTACCTAGTTCGGTCGGTACGGTTTAGTATTACAACCGAATTTCTTGCTTCCGCTGTTTAATCAAGAATTTTCTCGATGGCGCTCTGTAAGTTATTTTACAGTTTTATTTATGATCCTGAATATTGGTATGTATTGGTTTAATATTTTATGCCATATAAATTCCATCAATTGGTATCAGAGCCAGTTAGATAAATTTAATATTGTATGCTTTATTAAATTGAATTGAATAATGATGAATTTTTTAAAAAAAAACGGATTTTAGACTTTGAATCTAATTATATATAGTCAAGATTTTCTTGAAATATTGCCACGTCGTATGATTTGTTAAAGGCCATCTTATTGTTGTTGATGTGCTTTATTTTTCTTTTTTTAATTTGGATAGCGTTATTTCTTAGTTTCCCAATTTTGAAAAAGACGTCATAAGGCCACTCGGTTTTGTTTATGTGTGAACTTACCGTACGACACCACTGCATCATTTTGGTTTGTCGTAATTTTGGGACTCTATGGGTTGTTTTGAATGAAATCCAATTAATTGAAGAAAAATAAATTTGTGGTTTGTGCTTTTTTGGGTCCGAGGCAATATAATTCTTACGATTGTGGCTATCTTTCTTTATTTGGACTTTAATCTGTTACTAAAAACTTATTTATTTATTCCGAATTCATAAAAGATTACTTTTTAATTATTATGTTTATTAATTCATCTTATTTCGATTCATGAGTTAATAAAGTATTGTGAACATAAAGAATCCGTTCACATAAGGATTTAAATTTTGCATACAATATTAATTTATCATAAATTCTTTTATCTGATATTTATGGTGAAATATGGATATACATAAATTTTATGATTGCAATATTATATTTTAAATTATTGCATCTATACTTATGTATATCATAAAGTGTTATTTTGATCAGACATAACATGAAAATTAAATAACCATAATTGTTGTAAGATTATTTAAATCTAGACGCTAAGTTAAATTAATTTATTATTTCGATTAATTAGGTGCAAGCCAAAGCGGCCCTAACTAAAGAATAATAAATTAATTTACTTTAAAGTAGCGTTCTTTTGGATAATTTTCATATTAATTATACGGCACTAAGTCAAATTAATTTATTGTTTCAACTGTTCGGGTGCAAGCCAAAGCGGCCTCGTTCAGAAGAAATAGTGAATTAATCGCTTTAAAGAAGTGCACGTAAAAATTGCACCCTATTAATTTTGTTTAGAATGATTCTAGACATGAAGGTATATGGGTGGTGTAGGATGGTAATTTTCTTGTAAGTCGTTTGGAGAAATTTGCCTGGCCAAAGCTGACAATTTCTTCATATGGGAAATTTGAAATTATCACGATCTACAGAAAGTCTAAATTAATTTCTGATAAAGAAAGCGCATATTTATGCTCGTAACTCTGCTCCCAAAGGAGGGGTTATGATGTCTTATAAAGTATATGCATAAAGAAAGAAAGAAAAATATTTATGCTCATAATTCTGCTCCCAAAGGAGGTGTTGTGATGTCATATAAATTATATTTTTCTAATTTTGGTGTGGAATATTATGATGTGGTTTCTTATTAATAAAGACATGCATTTTATTTTTCAGCTATGACTTCATCCTTTGTTCCTATTGGTGATTCTGTTCCTATGCTTAATGGTTCTAATTACTCGGAGTGGAAAGAACAGATTATGCTTACATTAGGGTGTATGGATCTCGATTTGGCTCTGAGAGAGGAAAAACCTCTTCCTCTTACAGATCAAAGTACGCCAATCCAACCAGCATTTTTGGAAAAGTGGGAGCGCTCTAAACGACTTGTTTTGATGCATGAGTTGCATTTAGTCTGTGTTCCATCTAATACTTGGTGGATTGACTCTGGTGCCACATGCCATGTGGCGAATTCCGTGCATGGATTTCTAAACCGTAGAAAACCCAATAAAGATGAAGCCACTATCTATACTGCTGAAGGAAATCCAACTAAAGTTAAATTTGTAGGAACATTTAGATTAGTTCTTTCTGGTGGTTATGTTTTGGATCTAAGTGACACTTTTTATGTTCCAAATTTTTCAAAGAATTTAATTTCTATTTCGAAACTTGTTGGTTTGGGATATAGTTTCAATTTTGATAATAAAGTTTTTTCGTTATCCTACAAATCTGAGATAGTTGGCTCTGGTGTTTTGGAAAATAATCTATATAAAGTATCTTTAGATCATTCGTATAGTGAAATCCTTCTTACCATGCACGGAAATGTTGGATCAAAACGTGGCATTAATAATGAAAAGTCATCCATGTTATGGCATAGGAGGTTGGGACACATATCGAAACAGAGAATCCAAAGGTTAATTAGAGAAGGAATTTTGGATGATCTTGACTTCTCTGATTTTGGAACGTGTGTGGACTGCATAAAGGGAAAGCAGACCAAAACCTCCTCTAAAGGTGCCAAAAGGTGTGATGGAACATTAGAGCTGATTCATACGGATATATGCGGACCTCTCCCTCTTACGTTTACTGGCCATAAATATTTTATCACATTTACTGATGACTACTCTCGATATGGCTATCTTTACTTGCTTAAAGAGAAATCTGAAGCAATAGATGCCTTTAAGGCATATAAGGCTGAAGTAGAGAATCAACTCGAGAGAAAGATAAAAGTGGTCAGATCAGATAGGGGTGGTGAATATTTTGGTAGACAGACAGATAAAGGCCAAATTCCTGGGCCTTTCGCTAGGTTTCTAGAGCAGTGCGGGATTGTTCCACAGTACACCATGCCAGGCACACCTGAGCAGAATGGTGTTGCTGAAAGAAGGAATCGCACATTAATTGATATGCTCAGGAGTATGATCAGTAATTCTACCCTTCCGATATCATTGTGGGGTGAGGCGCTCAAAACTGCCATATATATTCTTAATCGGGTCCCTACTAAGGCTGTCACTAAGACTCCTTTTGAGCTTTGGACAGGTAGGAAACCCAGTTTAAGACATTTTCATACATGGGGTTGTCAAGCTGAGGCCAAATTGTATGACCCACAAATAAAGAAATTGGATCCTCGAACCATTTCAGGATATTTTATTGGTTATTCAGAAAGGTCCAAAGGGTATAAGTTTTACTGTCCATCACTTCCTATAAAGATTGCAGAAACTAAAACAGCACGGTTTATTGAGGATGAAACAGTTAGTGGGAGCTCTGAACATCGATTCATTGAATTTGATGAAATTCAAGAGCATTTAGATTCTGTACAGAATATACCCATTATTGTTCCTAATAATTTGATGGTTCCAGTTCCAGTAGAACAAGTTATTTTGGAACCACAAAGTGAAGGTGAACCTATCATTGATAATCCACATCAAGATTTACAAGTGGATGATCAGATAGATTTAAGAAGATCCTCAAGACAGAGAAGACCGGCTATATTTAGCGATTATATTGTCTATCTTTATGAGAATGGTCAGAACTTTGATGATCCTCTTAGTTTTTCCGAAGCCATAAATAGCAGTAATGCAACAGAATGGTACAATGCCATGAAAGATGAGATTGAATCCATGAACCACAATAAGGTATGGGATCTTGTTGAGTTACCTATAGGAGTTAAACCTGTAGGATGCAAGTGGGTTTATAAAATCAAATGGGACTCCAAAGGTAACATAGAGAAATACAGGCCCGTCTTGTGGCAAAAGGGTTTACTCAGAAAGAAGGCATTGATTATAAAGAGACTTTCTCTCCGGTATCGAGAAAGGAATCTTTCCGTGTGATTATGGCTCTGGTTGCTCATTACGATCTCGAGCTATACCAGATGGATGTAAAAACTGCTTTTTTAAATGGAGATCTTCATGAAGAGGTATATATGAGTCAACCTGAAGGATTCTCACAAAAAGAAAAGGAGCACTTGGTATGCAAATTAAAGAAATCAATATATGGACTAAAACAGGCCTCCCGACAATGGTACTTAAAGTTTAAACAAACCGCTTTAACCTTTGGTTTTAAAGAAAACATTGTTGATCAATGTATATATCTGAAGGTTAGTGGGAGTAAAATAATTTTCTTAGTCCTTTATGTTGATGATATTTTGCTTGCCAGTAATGATCTCGGACTATTGCATGACACTAAAGAATTTCTTTTCCAAAATTTTGAAATGAAAGATTTAGGTGAGGCCTCATATGTTCTTGGTATTGAAATTAAAAGAGATAGACATAAAGGTTTACTCGGTCTATCTCAAAAGGCCTACATAAAGAATGTTTTGGAAAGTTTTGAAATGCATAATTGTAAACCGAGTGTTGCTCCCGTTCAGAAAGGGGATAAGCTTAATGCTTTTCAGTGTCCCAAGAACCAATTAGAAATTGAACAGATGAAAACCATACCATATGCCTCTGCAGTTGGTAGTCTTATGTATGCACAGACGTGCACACGTCCGGATATTGCTTTTGCCGTTGGATTGCTTGGAAGGTATCAAAGTAATCCAGGTATGGAGCATTGGAAGGCTGCTAAGAAAGTTATGAGGTATTTGAAGGGTACTTTGGATCATATGCTGATATACAGGAGATCACATCATTTGGAGCTGATCGGATATTCAGACTCTGATTTTGCGGGATGCCCGGATACCAGAAAGTCTACAACTGGGTATATTTTTCTGCTTGCTGGTGGAGCGATTTCATGGAAGAGCAGCAAACAAAGTATTACTGCTCCTTCGACCATGGCTGCAGAGTACATTGCATGTTATGAGACCACATCACAGGCTATTTGGCTTAGGAATTTTATCACAGACTTAAAGATTGTGGACTCCATTGCTCGTCCAATAAAGATTTTCTGTGACAGTTCAGCTGCTGTTTCCTTTGCCAATAACAACAAGATTACAACGGGGTGTAAACACTTGGACACCAAGTATCTTGTGGTGAGAGAGAAGATAAATGAAGGATATGTTAGAATTGAATACATCAGTACCAAGTGTATGATTGCAGACCCAATGACCAAGGGGCTAGCACCTGGGTTATATAAAGATCATGTTTGTAGCATGGGTCTAATGAGTTCTTTTGATGTATAAGATTCTGACATTATTTTTATCTTTTTCAATAAAGTTACAGTTTTGATGCAGCTGTATTGGACCGTTTAAAAGACATAAAGCTTTGTCTGTTAACGAATGGACGTATAGTTTTAGTTCATTCATAAAGTTGTGCCATATAAAGTGCTTGGCTAGGAGATGAAGATGATATTGTAATTATGGAAGGAAAATTTCAATATAGAGAGGTGGACCGCCATAGTTCCTATTATTGTAGTCTTTTAGTTTGAGTTAAGGATCAAGTGAGTTCTAAGGTATTTGACCATAAAGTTTCCAATAATGCGCAATAAAGTTTGGAATATAGAAATCCGTTCATGAAATATAATTAATATAAGCCAAGTGGGAGATTGTTAGGATTTCCATATATGTGGCCTAATTAATTATATTTAAATTTGGATTTACTATAGATAAGGTCAATCCTAAAAGATATAGAATTACTTGATATGGTATATCTTATCCCTTTCCCATCTATTTAAATTAAATAGAATCCTAATCAGACTTTGATGGGAAGTCGATCTGGAATCTATATAAAGGGGTACTGGTCCTGCCACCTACTCATATGCATTCTGGTAAGATTATCCATTAAATTCACACCATACGGAAGAGTGCCTGAGAAAGGAGGAGAAACCAGATTACCTAGTTCGGTCGGTACGGTTTAGTATTGCAACCGAATTTCTTGCTTTCGCTGTTTAATCAAGAATTTTCTCGATGGCGCTCTGTAAGTTATTTTACAGTTTTATTTATGATCCTGAATATTGGTATGTATTGGTTTAATATTTTATGCCATATAAATTCCATCATGGAATGCTCACACAATATAGAATTTGGTCGCCATTAATGTCTAAAATGAATGTAGAAGCTCGCATCGAGCTCCCAAATCCTAATCTCAAAGAGAGAAATGAGACGATGGTGTGCGTGGAATCTCAGAGGCAATGTTTGGTTCGGAAATAAGGTCTGGATTAAGGTTTTGTTCCAGCATTGTTTTCAAACGCGTTTGGTTTGGATAGGAACAGTAATTCTGGTCTCCCTGAAATAAGTTAGTATAAAGCTAGAATTATAATCTTTTTTCTGAAACAAACTTATTACTATTTGAGAATAATGTTAATTAAAGTAAATATAATTTTACTTATTATATTAACTCTTTAATAAATTTAATATTTTGACTAATATAATTATTTTATTAATTAATTATTTAACTATTAGATAATTAACTAATTAATTTATTAATTTATTAAATTATTTGTAGTTAATTAAATTATTTATCAACAATATTTATTATTATTAATTATCGTATCAATTAATATTTAGAGTTATCTAGCAATAGTTAATTAAATAAATTAAATTATTATTTAATTAATATTTTTATATTAATCAATTAGATAAAATATTATTATTTTAAAATTATAATTATTCTTATTTTCATTATTCCAATCTAACTATTCAAACACTATTTTTTTTTATTTACAAG
>CM055071.1:39938858-40088858 GCA_029204045.2 Tillandsia leiboldiana | reverse complement strand
CAGTTCAATCAGAGGAGAATAACAACAATTACTAAACCATAACAAAAACATCTACCACTATTTACATCTACAAGGCTCAAACATAGACCAGAATATAATCTCCAAACATACTCATGATCAGGACTTCTAGAACATAAACATAATATCAGAATAACTAGAACATAGTCACGACATCGAAACTATTGAAATATAACTCCAAAAACTATAGATAAAGAGCACTGATCAGCCTGTAGCTGACACCAGGGACGACTCTGTCGCGTATGCTCACATCAACGTCCCGACATCCCAACACTTGACTGACATGAAAAAATGGTCACCCAAGGGTATGAGATACAATATAAATGTATCCCGGTGGGCGCGACGGGCCGAGAAATAGCAAGTAGTACCTACTGGATACCATGATCAACGGATAACGAAATAGGCAGGCATAATCAAACGAATAACAAACGTAGTAAATCAATACTATAAACATAAGGGTACAGGGATACAAGTAATAAAGCATGCTGAACTAAAATCAATAAATTGAAAGACTTTACAATAGCTATATGAGTCAATCTTAGAAACAAAGTACCCAATCAGATGCCACTATCAGTCTCACAGAACCTCAGGCCACATACCACTATCGGTCTCACAAAATCTCAGACTAAATGCGCTATCATAACCCATGAACACCTCTGTGACCATGGACTCACCGGTCGATGTGGCCGCTCTACCGGTAAAAGAACACCGTTGCGGATAGCTAGTCCGCGGGATACGTGACTGAAAGCTGGCTCAGTGGCGATCATAATGCTGATGCTGAAGCTCGCAGTCAAAAGACCGGATAATCGGCAAAAAGCCAAAAAAACCCAACTGGGACACTATTATCGAGATAAAATCATGCCACGTACCGAAACTGAGTCCCCTATACTAAACATGCAGTGAAGAACAGAATGTAAACGCTATAACTGAGCTAGTGATCAAACAAGCATGGCATATGTCCAGATATATACTGCTATATGTACTAATGCGAAAAATAGAAGCATAATAGAAAGCTCAACTATAATAATGTTGAAGATAGAAGCATAATGAAAAGCTCAACTACGGAAATGCTGGAACTAGAAGCATAATGAAAAGGTCAACTGTAGGACCAAGGCTATCATCAAACACAGGGGTCCGACCGACTAAGGTACCCCATAGGGCCGAAATGATAAAGCACAGATCAAAATAAAACCCACCTCAATGCAGACGATCGAGGAATCCGCTAGAAGGCTCACGTGCTGGCTGCTGAAAGTTGGGGCCTGAGTCAAAACCATGGGTCAGTAAGAGACTCTCACACACCCCACCCATTGACTCACAGTGTGCAGACAAGCCAAAAGAGGAAACTTCACTGAAGTCCCACGATCTATCAAAATTTTTAAAAATCTGCCGATCGATCAACTAACATTCGATTTGTGCCTACAGGTCTCTGGGTGACACTATCAGTCTCACAGAACCTCCGCCAAATGCCAATATTGGTTTCACAGAATCTCAGGCTAAATGCGCTATCATAATGTAAGAATTTGAATTTTTGTTGTAAATAAATAAAAGAAGATGAATAAAAAGCCAAGTTGAAAATTTCAAATCATAAGTTGACCCCTTTTCCTGCTGTGTAAATTGCACAGTTATGAGGCTAAAATGCCGCTTTTCAATCCGAGCCTAATCTCGGAAATCCGAGATCACCGGCATGACCGTCTCGCTGAACCGAGTGAAAACCATATTAAGCATGTTTTGATCCGACGGTCAGATCTTCTAGAATTCAGCGAAGAAGCGGGCGGGACCCGCGACTTAAAGTGAATAGTGCATGAACAGTAAACTCTAAATTTGAATTTCCCTAAGTGCCAACGTTAGCCGATTCGCTGTCCGGACTCCGAACATAGCGATCCAGGTAGTCGATTCGAACGGTTTCGTCATTCTGAACGCAATGGCATTGACGGAAATTCTGTTTGACGAC
The DNA here is from genome assembly GCA_029204045.2 of Tillandsia leiboldiana. Classification (NCBI taxonomy): domain Eukaryota; kingdom Viridiplantae; phylum Streptophyta; class Magnoliopsida; order Poales; family Bromeliaceae; genus Tillandsia; species Tillandsia leiboldiana. The sequence continues at coordinate 40,086,889 of CM055071.1, read as the reverse complement.
CCTAGAGTTTCGAAAAGCGCGATAACTGTAATTCGGAACTGTATTTTATGGAGCGAGATTTTATCTAGGTATTTCTTTGAAAATCTGAAATCGCTACCTGATAGGTCTCGTCGAGCCGGACGCCATGGCGCAGTCCATTTTCTGTTTCGATGATCGGATAGCCTCGAAAAGCGTGAAATAAGACGGAAAATAGGGTTTTTGCACAATAAACCCTATTCTTCTTGCCTCGAATTTCGTGCCACTCCTGGTTAGGGACCTAATTGGGAAACTAAAATTGCTGGGAGGGACCTGGCATTGAAACATTGAGAGATCGAGGGCTTTTAAGCAAATGTACCTATTCTATATATAGGTAGTAATGCAAGGTCCCTAAGCAAACTCTAAACCTAAATATCTTGCACCCAGCCACCATCTGAAGCTCTTCCTCTCCCTCTGCTCTCTCCCCGACTGTTACGCCGCCGGCCGCCGCCTCCTCTCGCGGGAGAAGAAGAAGAATCAAAGGAGAAGATTAGATCTCGGTTGGGTTGGAGTAGGAAGCAACGAGAAGAGCCCATCTTGCTCCAGACCACTACTGGAGCCTCCTCTGTGCTTGTGAGACTCAACCCGAGGAACCCCGGCGCCGAGCTCCGCCGCGCGCCGTCGGCGGAGATCTTCCTCTTATTCCTTGGCTCCGGTGAGGTAAGGGTTGCATTTTTGTTGGATTTTGTTGCCCTTAGACCCATCCAGTCCTCTACTGACGTTGAGAGGAATCTCTCCATGAAGTTTGGGCCGTCGCTGTTGTCCCGATCGCCGGCGGGAGCCCTGTCACCGGAATTATCGTTTTTGGGCCGCCGCCAAGCGCCGCCGTGATCCGACCGTCAAACCCAAGATCAGCACCGATAGATCCTTTCCTCTCAACGTCTGTGGGGTCTCCACGAAGTTGGAGGGTCATCGGTTGAGGATCGGACTCGAGCGGCCGTGCCCTAGAAATCGGGTTTTCTCCACAAAGGCCGATCGTCGCCGTCCGGCGCCGCCGCTGCCTCCCACCGCCGGCCACTGCCACCAGAAGCTTCCTGGCGCCGAGTGGAACCTTTTGGTCCAAGTTTCACCGGCCCGGAGCTCGTCGGCCGGAATCCGCCATTAACGGCCATTGATCCTCGGCCGAGCCCCGCCGCCGCGCCTTGACGACGTTCCCCGGCACCGGAAAACCGCCCTGTTGCACCCGAGGTTGCACTCGAGCTCACCTCCGGCCACCTCCGGCGCTCCGGACTCCGGTCACTTGCACAGGTAAGCTCTAAATATTAAATGAAGGATCCCCATGATTTTATTTTGGGCAGAGAACCCTCCTGTAGCTTGGTTCCATGGTTGCACCCGAGACCACTATTACGGGCTTAACTCCGGCCGCCGCCGCCTCCGGCCGCCGGGGCTCGACCCCACATGGATCAAGCTTCTTCTGGGACCCTCCTCTAACTCATGCTCACCCCTGGTGCAGATCTGAACCCGGGTTGATCCAAGAATACCCCAACCCGAGCTTGGCCATTTAGTGGGTGCTGCTCCGGCCAGTGTTCCGGCCAGTCTCCGGCTAGCCTCAGGTGAGCCCCACTGTCTACAACCCCTACTAAGCATCATGCTCCAGTTAAATCACCTTTAGATCTAATAGATGTTAAGTTATAACATTGTTATAAATTGGAACCCTAATGGTTATGGGCCAACTTGTATTTGGGCCTGGGCTCGGCCCAAATCTTGTGAGCACGAGCTTCGTCTCGTCGAAACGAACGCGCTGAAAGTTACGGCGCAGCTTTTGGATTCCCGGATCTCAAGAACGGATCGAAACAAGCTAAAATAGAGTGTAATTATGCAAATTTAAGATGTACGATGGACCTTGATATATTCGGGACACGCTGGCTGTCTTTAGACAGTGTTTTCAAACCTACTGGGCATTTTGTTAGAGTCCCGTGGGCTCTTGTTGATCGGAAAACGGATTTTTGTCCCGCTAACTAGCGATAGTATTCCGTATAAGCATTTCGCTACTGTCTTGTCGTCGGGATGGGTATGTGTGAGTCTATCACTGATTATAGTTTTTATTCAGGGCCCAGTTGTTCAGCACCAGCCTCCCAGTAGCAGAGCGGGAGTTCGAGGATCTGCCTTCATTCCGGTGGGTTATCTTCGGTCCGGGCTTTATCTATTCGGCCCTCTGGTTTCTTTAGTCCAGTTGGACACCTGTTTTTGACTTAGCCTTGATTGGGTATACCTACTCATAGATTATGACATTTCCTGTTACTTGTCATTATTCAGTACAGTTGATACTTGTGGTCTGATCATGCTTCGTAGCTATCAGTTAGTACACTGCATTGATACCCTGAGATACTTGCTTTTATATTCCAGTTATACATGATAGACCATGATTGATTGATTATTGCTGCTAGTTTCATGTCTCTTGTCATACGACCTTATCCAGATATGCATGATTGATTCTGATTGATTGATACAGACAGATGATTGATTCCCTGTTGGGATACCTCGGCTTGTTGCCGACTACCCGGTCATTAGACCGCGAGATTGAGCATAGCATGATGATTGCCACGCACTGCTATACTTCACGTACACTGACGGTTTGGCCACCGTCATAGTGTTCTTTACAGGTAAAGTGGTCTAGAGGAAAGACCCGTGAGCCTGTTGCACCAGGACTGCTTGGCGTCTGTAAGTGCAGGTTATGTCAGTGGATGGGGTGCTGAACAGTGGCTTAGCCTGAGGTCCTCGTGACCAATACTGGCATTGATTGGGTACTTGAGTTCTTTTATTGACGCATTCTTATTATCTTGCGCTGTTATTGATAGACATCTTACCCTGTACCCTTACTGCTCAGTTCATGATTGATTATCTTGTTTACATGTATAGATTTCCAGCATTTACTACTTGCAGTTTCATTACCCTTGATTACCTGCTTATTCAGTTATCTGTGGATTTTGTTGATTATCAGTATATCTGCTTTATTATTCAGCTTTACCCTATGATTTTTACTATCCGCAGATTATTGTACCCAGTAGGTACGATTAGCTATTTCTCGGCTCGTCGTGCCCACTGGGATGCACTCCGGTGTATCTCACACCCCTGGGTGACTGTTTTTCAGGTCGTTCGGGTAGTGGGGTGTCGGGACGATCCAGTGAGCCTGTCACGATAGAACTGTCCCCCTGATGATAGTTATGGATGATTGAGATTCCCGATGACTTGTAGCTGATCCTTATTTATGTTATTTCAGTTTCCAGTTTGTTATGACATTTCAGATTTTTGATATTGTGATATTCGGATTATTCCTGATGATTAGTATTGTTTAGTTGTGATAGTGATTGCTCTCTGATTGATGATTGGATTAGCCTAGCCGTGCATGTATAGGGGATTTCCTATATGTGTGGCGGTCTGTTACGCCCGTTTTGCAAACTCTGATTTATAAAAAAAAAAAAAAATTAGACTGGATTTTTAAACTCGGGGCGTGACAGATTTTATGGTATCAGAGAAAATAGGTACACGGTACCTAGGAAAGATGGATTAGGAACTGGTTAGGATGAACCCTAGGATGACTTGTCACGTGAGAGCGCTGGGTATGTCGAGTTAGGGGTTAGAAACTTAAACTAATACTATTGGAGTCTGTTTCTAACCTGATTATATTGTTTCAGTGATGGCACGTCCTCCTGGTCGTGGGCGAGGACGGGGTGCAGGCACTGGCCGAGGAGTTGGCCGACCACCCAGGGTGCCGAGTGAGCCTGTTGATCAGGGCCGCATGGAGCGACTTGAGGCTCAGATGACGACCCTGGCTGGGATAGTTCAGCAATTTGTGCAGCAGCAAGCGGCTGCTCCTGCCCCACCTGCTCCCCCACCCGTCATTCCAGCTGCTACACCGCCGGTCGCACCCCCTATTGCACCGGCCGCTGCCGAGCCTGAGGGTTTGGCGGAACCCGCTGCTGACCCCGTACCACCACCTGCGGGGCCCATTCCGGATGTTGCTGCGGCATCTTTCGCGGTACCGGGGGTTTCTGCTGCCCCTGCTGGCACCGCTATGATGGCATCTGCGTCATCCCGCTCCGTCTCCCATGTTGCTGATTCTGCAGCCAACTCTGAGGCTGATCAAGCGGAAAAGGCTCGAGCAAAGGCGGCTCTGCTCGAATTCAAGAAATTTAAGCCGCAGACATTCGACGGCAAGGACGATGATCACTGGGCGGTCGAGCAATGGATCGACCACATGGAAAAGCTCTTCCAGGATGTATACACTGAAGAACGCGACAAAGTACACATCGCTGTTCATTGCCTGGAGGGCCGGGCGTCAAAATGGTGGAGGCGTCATCGAGAGCGCCACTTCGCGGGCCTTCCTGAACCTTCTTGGGCGGTCTTTAAGGCTTCCTTGTACCAGCACCACCTGAAGGAGACCACCAAGGAGGGTCTCGAACGTGAACTGGAGAACCTCAAGCAGGGCGACAAGAGCGTCCGTGACTACGAGCAGGAGTTCCTGCGCATTGCCGACCTGGTTCCCCAGGCAGTGCGCGAGGAACGCCGCAAGGTACGACTCTTCTCACAGGGATTGAGGCATGAGATCCGCCGCCATATCTCCTCCCACTTGAGCACCGACTTCGACAACTGCGTGGAGCGGTGTCTAGCCATCGAGGCTGAGGTCAAGATCTCCCGCTCTGAGCGGATTGCGGCGGACAGGGACAAAGGCAAGAAAAGGGCTTCTTGGGAGGGCGGCGGTGGACAGTACCACCAGAACAAGAAGGCGAAACGACCGCAACTAAAGAAGTGGCCAAAGAGATCTCCAGCCGCTGGCTCTTTCAACAACCCCAACTGGGGCCCCCGGCCTTGTGTCTTCTGCGGGGGTACCCACCGGGCGAAGGACTGTGATCAGAAGCATGGCCGATGCTTCAATTGCGGCCAACCTGGACATATTTCTGCGACATGCCTGCGGGGGTCTGCACCCACGCAGATGACTGCTCCTCTACCTGCACCACCACGACGACAAGCCCCTGCACCGAGTTCTGCTTCCTCGGGTCGTCCTCCTCTTCCTCGGCCACCTTCTGGGTCACGACAGACAGCTAGTGGGCGTGTATTCGCCCTGACCCATGGCGAGCCCACTCCGGAGGACAACTTGGCAGGTACTACCTCTGTCTTTGGACATAATGCTAGAACTCTGTTTGATACTGGGGCGTCGCATTCATTTATCTCCACCCACTTTATTACTACCCACGGTATTATCGTCCAGTACACTAGAGATCGTTTTTGGGTAGAGATTCCGGGTCATAGCATTCTAATTAACCAAGAGCTCCGATTATGCCCTGTTCATATTGGCGGACGGAGTTTCCCTATTTCTCTATTCGTCCTCAAGCTTCGTCACTATGACGTGATCTTGGGGATGAACTGGTTATCTAGATACAGAGCTACCATCGACTGCACCTTTCGGAGATTGACCTTGGATCCGCCTGGTGGAGCGGAGTTGATTTATTCTGGCGTCGAACCTTCTGTTTATTTGGGGATCTGCTCTGTGACCCCAGTTCGTCGCCTTGAGAGGGGGTGTGTGGCATATCTTGCCATGACTGTCACCACCCCTACTGTCACTCGTCGGATTGAGGATATTGCCGTGGTGCGGAGTTTCCCAGACGTATTTCCTGCTGAGCTTCCAGGGATGCCCCCTGAGCGGGAAATCGAATTCATTATTGATCTTGTTCCCGGCACAGCTCCTATTTCTCGAGCGCCTTACCGCATGGCTTTTGCGGAGTTAAAGGAGTTAAAGATCCAACTTGAAGACCTAACTGCCTTGGGTTTCATCCGACCCAGTGTTTCTCCTTGGGGCGCGCCTGTACTTTTCGTGAAGAAAAAGGACGGCAGTCTACGTCTGTGCGTTGATTATCGGGAGCTAAACAAAGTTACCATCAAGAACCGCTATCCTCTCCCGCGGATTGACGATCTTTTCGACCAACTCCAAGGGTCGGTGGTATTTTCCAAGATCGATTTGCAATCCGGGTATCATCAATTGCGGGTTAGAGCGGAGGATGTCTCGAAGACTGCTTTTCGAACCAGGTACGGCCACTATGAGTTCACAGTGATGCCGTTTGGACTTACAAATGCCCCTGCTGCTTTCATGGATATGATGAACCGGGTCTTCAAACCCTTTCTGGATCGTTTTGTCGTGGTATTCATTGACGACATTCTTATTTATTCGAAAAGCGATCTAGAACATCAGGATCATCTTCGACAGGTTCTCCAAGTCCTGCGAGAGAACAATCTGTATGCTAAATTCAAGAAGTGCGATTTTTGGCTTCGGGAAGTCGCATTTCTTGGACACATCATATCTGCTGAGGGCGTTGCCGTGGATTCCAAGAAAATTGAAGCTATCAAAGAGTGGCCCCAGCCGACCAATGCCACTGAGGTGCGCAGCTTCATCGGTCTGGCGGGGTATTATCGGCGGTTCGTCGAAGGGTTTTCTAAAATCGCTGCTCCAATGACCCGTCTAACGAAGAAAGAAGAAAAGTTCATATGGACTCCTGAGTGCCAGCTCGCTTTTGATGAGTTAAAGCGACTATTGACTGAGGCACCTGTGTTGACGTTACCGGTCCAAGGCGAGAACTATGTGGTTTATTGTGACGCCTCTCGGATCGGGTTGGGCTGTGTTCTGATGCAAAATGAAAAAGTAATAGCCTATGCCTCTCGACAACTGAAGCCTTATGAGCAAAACTACCCGACGCATGATCTCGAGCTCGCCGCGGTGGTTTTCGCTCTCAAGCTATGGAGGCATTATCTATATGGAGTCCACTGCGAGGTCTTCACTGATCACCAGAGCCTTAAGTACCTCTTTACTCAGAAGGAGCTGAACTTGAGGCAGCGACGATGGCTCGAACTGCTAAAGGACTATGATCTCACTATCCAGTACCACCCAGGTCGGGCCAACGTGGTAGCGGATGCTTTGAGCCGAAAGCACGTGTCCCCAGAGCTGCTATTGATCACTGATCAGGACCGCTTGATTTCTGAGTTCCAGCGCCTAGACTTGGAGATCGTTCCTTCGGGGTCTACCGCTCGACTTTTAGCGATGGTAGTGCAGCCTACCCTACTTGATCGCATAAAGGAGGGACAACAGTCCGACCCCTCCTTCCAAAAGATTCGAGAGCTGATATCATTGGGACAGACTGACGATTACCAGCTGAACACTGATGGCTCTATCCGATTCAGGGGCCGTTGGTGTGTCCCAGATGACAATGAGTTAAAGAAGGACATCCTCACTGAGGCGCATCGGTCCTTATACACGGTACATCCTGGCGGAACAAAAATGTACCGAGATCTGAAACAGCATTACTGGTGGCCTGGGATGAAGGCTGATGTGGCGAACTATGTGGCGCAGTGCCTGGTTTGCCAGCAGGTGAAGGCGGAACACCAACGACCGGCGGGAAAACTGCAACCGCTTCCTGTACCAGTTTGGAAGTGGGAGCAGATCACGATGGACTTCGTCACCGGTCTGCCTCGATCCCAGCGAGGCCACGATGCTATATGGGTCATAGTGGATCGACTCACCAAGTCGGCCCACTTCCTGCCGATACACACGACTTGGACCCGTGATAGACTCGCCCGGCTCTATATTGATGAGATCGTGCGACTCCATGGCACTCCCGCATCGATCGTTTCGGATAGGGACACTCGCTTTGTGTCTCAGTTCTGGAAGAATGTGCAAGAGGCTATGGGTACCAAATTGAAGTTCAGTACTGCCTTTCACCCTCAGAGTGATGGGCAGTCCGAGCGAGTCATTCAGACATTGGAGGATATGTTGCGAGCCTGTATACTTGAGTACGGAGATGGTTGGTACCGGTATCTTTCCTTGGTGGAGTTCGCCTACAACAACAGCTATCAGGCGAGTATCGGTATGGCTCCTTATGAGGCACTGTACGGGCGCCGATGTCGTTCCCCCATCTGTTGGGATGATGTCGGTGAGCGCCGTGTTATCGGGCCAGAGCTACTAGAGGATGCAGAGGCCAGAGTGCGGGTAGCTAGACAGCAGATGCTAACCGCGCAGAGCAGACAGAAAAGCTATGCGGACCAACGACGGCGAGACTTGGAGTTCCAAGTAGGCGATCATGTCCTACTGAAGGTATCGCCAACTCGGGGAATCAAGCGATTTGGGATTCGCAACAAGCTCAGTCCCCGATTTGTCGGTCCCTTCGAGATTTTGGAGCGCATTGGTCCTGTAGCTTATCGATTGGCTCTTCCTCCTAACCTCGCCCGAGTGCACAATGTCTTTCACGTCTCCATGCTACGGAAGTATATCAGGGATCCTTCACATGTGATCAGCCCTACCGCCGTCCAGCTTCGCGAGGATCTGAGTTATGAGGAGACACCTCTGAAGATCCTGGCTCGAGATGAGAAGAAGCTGAGGAATAGATCGATCCCCTACGTCAAGGTACAATGGGAGAACCACGAAGAGCGTGAAGCCACGTGGGAACGCGAGTCAGCCATGAGGGAGCGTTACCCCAATTTATTTGATTCCTAGTTGTACTAAGTTTCGGGGACGAAACTTCTTTTTAGGTGGTAGAGATGTGAGAATTTGAATTTTTGTTGTAAATAAATAAAAGAAGATGAATAAAAAGCCAAGTTGAAAATTTCAAATCATAAGTTGACCCCTTTTCCTGCTGTGTAAATTGCACAGTTATGAGGCTAAAATGTCGCTTTTCAATCCGAGCCTAATCTCGGAAATCCGAGATCACCGGCATGACCGTCTCGCTGAACCGAGTGAAAACCATATTAAGCATGTTTTGATCCGACGGTCAGATCTTCCAGAATTCAGCGAAGAAGCGGGCGGGACCCGCGACTTAAAGTGAATAGTGCATGAACAGTAAACTCTAAATTTGAATTTCCCTAAGTGCCAACGTTAGCCGATTCGCTGTCCGGACTCCGAACATAGCGATCCAGGTAGTCGATTCGAACGGTTTCGTCATTCTGAACGCAATGGCATTGACGGAAATTCTGTTTGACGACCCTAGAGTTTCGAAAAGCGCGATAACTGTAATTCGAAACTGTATTTTATGGACCGAGATTTTATCTGGGTATTTCTTTGAAAATCTGAAATCGCTACCTGATAGGTCTCGTCGAGCCGGACGCCATGGCGCAGTCCATTTTCTGTTTCGATGATCGGATAGCCTCGAAAAGCGTGAAATAAGACGGAAAATAGGGTTTTTGCACAATAAACCCTATTCTTCTTGCCTCGAATTTCGTGCCACTCCTGGTTAGGGACCTAATTGGGAAACTAAAATTGCTGGGAGGGACCTGGCATTGAAACATTGAGAGATCGAGGGCTTTTAAGCAAATGTACCTATTCTATATATAGGTAGTAACGCAAGGTCCCTAAGCAAACCCTAAACCTAAATATCTTGCACCCAGCCACCATCTGAAGCTCTTCCGCTCCCTCTGCTCTCTTCCCGACTGTTACGCCGCCGGCCGCCGCCTCCTCTCGCCGGAGAAGAAGAAGAATCAAAGGAGAAGATTAGATCTCGGTTGGGTTGGAGTAGGAAGCAACGAGAAGAGCCCATCTTGCTCCAGACCACTACTGGAGCCTCCTCTGTGCTTGTGAGACTCAACCCGAGGAACCCCGGCGCCGAGCTCCGCCGCGCGCCGTCGGCGGAGATCTTCCTCTTATTCCTTGGCTCCGGTGAGGTAAGGGTTGCATTTTTGTTGGATTTTGTTGCCCTTAGACCCATCCAGTCCTCTACTGACGTTGAGAGGAATCTCTCCATGAAGTTTGGGCCGTCGCTGTTGTCCCGATCGCCGGCGGGAGCCCTGTCACCGGAATTATCGTTTTTGGGCCGCCGCCAAGCGCCGCCGTGATCCGACCGTCAAACCCAAGATCAGCACCGATAGATCCTTTCCTCTCAACGTCTGTGGGGTCTCCACGAAGTTGGAGGGTCATCGGTTGAGGATCGGACTCGAGCGGCCGTGCCCTAGAAATCGGGTTTTCTCCACAAAGGCCGATCGTCGCCGTCCGGCGCCGCCGCTGCCTCCCACCGCCGGCCACTGCCACCAGAAGCTTCCTGGCGCCGAGTGGAACCTTTTGGTCCAAGTTTCACCGGCCCGGAGCTCGTCGGCCGGAATCCGCCATTAACGGCCATTGATCCTCGGCCGAGCCCCGCCGCCGCGCCTTGACGACGTTCCCCGGCACCGGAAAACCGCCCTGTTGCACCCGAGGTTGCACTCGAGCTCACCTCCGGCCACCTCCGGCGCTCCGGACTCCGGTCACTTGCACAGGTAAGCTCTAAATATTAAATGAAGGATCCCCATGATTTTATTTTGGGCAGAGAACCCTCATGTAGCTTGGTTCCATGGTTGCACCCGAGACCACTATTACGGGCTTAACTCCGGCCGCCGCCGCCTCCGGCCGCCGGGGCTCGACCCCACATGGATCAAGCTTCTTCTGGGACCCTCCTCTAACTCATGCTCACCCCTGGTGCAGATCTGAACCCGGGTTGATCCAAGAATACCCCAACCCGAGCTTGGCCATTTAGTGGGTGCTGCTCCGGCCAGTGTTCCGGCCAGTCTCCGGCTAGCCTCAGGTGAGCCCCACTGTCTACAACCCCTACTAAGCATCATGCTCCAGTTAAATCACCTTTAGATCTAATAGATGTTAAGTTATAACATTGTTATAAATTGGAACCCTAATGGTTATGGGCCAACTTGTATTTGGGCCTGGGCTCGGCCCAAATCTTGTGAGCACGAGCTTCGTCTCGTCGAAACGAACGCGCTGAAAGTTACGGCGCAGCTTTTGGATTCCCGGATCTCAAGAACGGATCGAAACAAGCTAAAATAGAGTGTAATTATGCAAATTTAAGATGTACGATGGACCTTGATATATTCGGGACACGCTGGCTGTCTTTAGACAGTGTTTTCAAACCTACTGGGCATTTTGTTAGAGTCCCGTGGGCTCTTGTTGATCGGAAAACGGATTTTTGTCCCGCTAACTAGCGATAGTATTCCGTATAAGCATTTCGCTACTGTCTTGTCGTCGGGATGGGTATGTGTGAGTCTATCACTGATTATAGTTTTTATTCAGGGCCCAGTTGTTCAGCACCAGCCTCCCAGTAGCAGAGCGGGAGTTCGAGGATCTGCCTTCATTCAGGTGGGTTATCTTCGGTCCGGGCTTTATCTATTCGGCCCTCTGGTTGTTTTAGTCCAGTTGGACACCTGTTTTTGACTTAGCCTTGATTGGGTATACCTACTCATAGATTATGACATTTCCTGTTACTTGTCATTATTCAGTACAGTTGATACTTGTGGTCTGATCATGCTTCGTAGCTATCAGTTAGTACACTGCATTGATACCCTGAGATACTTGCTTTTATATTCCAGTTATGCATGATAGACCATGATTGATTGATTATTGCTGCTAGTTTCATGTCTCTTGTCATACGACCTTATCCAGATATGCATGATTGATTCTGATTGATTGATACAGACAGATGATTGATTCCCTGTTGGGATACCTCGGCTTGTTGCCGACTACCCGGTCATTAGACCGCGAGATTGAGCATAGCATGATGATTGCCACGCACTGCTGTACTTCACGTACATTGACGGTTTGGCCACCGTCATAGTGTTCTTTACCGGTAAAGTGGTCTAGAGGAAAGACCCGTGAGCCTGTTGCACCAGGACTGCTTGGCGTCTGTAAGTGCAGGTTATGTCAGCGGATGGGGTGCTAAACAGTGGCTTAGCCTGAGGTCCTCGTGACCAATACTGGCATTGATTGGGTACTTGAGTTCTTTTATTGACGCATTCTTATTATCTTGCGCTGTTATTGATAGACATCTTACCCTGTACCCTTACTGCTCAGTTCATGATTGATTATCTTGTTTACATGTATAGATTTCCAGCATTTACTACTTGCAGTTTCATTACCCTTGATTACCTGCTTATTCAGTTATCTGTGGATTTTGTTGATTATCAGTATATCTGCTTTATTATTCAGCTTTACCCTATGATTTTTACTATCCGCAGATTATTGTACCCAGTAGGTACGATTAGCTATTTCTCGGCTCGTCGTGCCCACTGGGATGCACTCCGGTGTATCTCACACCCCTGGGTGACTGTTTTTCAGGTCGTTCGGGTAGTGGGGTGTCGGGACGATCCAGTGAGCCTGTCACGATAGAGCTGTCCCCCTGATGATAGTTATGGATGATTGAGATTCCCGATGACTTGTAGCTGATCCTTATTTATGTTATTTCAGTTTCCAGTTTGTTATGACATTTCAGATTGTTGATATTGTGATATTCGGATTATTCCTGATGATTAGTATTGTTTAGTTGTGATAGTGATTGCTCTCTGATTGATGATTGGATTAGCCTAGCCGTGCATGTATAGGGGATTTCCTATATGTGTGGCGGTCTGTTACGCCCGTTTTGCAAACTCTGATTTATAAAAAAAAAAAAAAAATTAGACTGGATTTTTAAACTCGGGGCGTGACACATAACCCATGCACACCTGTGTGACCATGGGCTCACGGGTCGATGTGACCGCTCTACCGGTAAAGAGCACCATTGCGGATAGCTAGTTCGTGGTGTACATGACTGAAAGCTGGCTCAGTGGCGATCATAATGCTGATGCTGAAACTCGCGGTCAAAAGACCGGGTAATCGGCAAAAAGCTAAAAAATTCCTGCTGGGACACTGATACCGAGATAAAATCATGCCACATACTGAAATTGAATTCCCTATACTAAACATGCAGTGAAGAACAGAATGTAAACACTATAACTGAGCTAGTGACCAAACAAGCATGGCATATGTCTAGATATATACTGCTATATGTACTAATGCGAAAAATAGAAGCATAATGGAAAGCTCAACTATAGTAATGCTGGAAATAGAAGCATACTGAAAAGCTCAACTGCGGAAATGCTGGAACTAGAAGCATAATGAAAAGCTCAACTGTAGGACCAAGGCTATCATCAAACACAGGGGTCCAACCAACTACGGTACCCCATAGGGCCGAAATGATAAAGCCCGGACCGAAGTAAAACCCACCTCAATGCAGACGATAGAGGAATTCGCTAGAAGGCTCGTGTGCTGGCTGTAGAAAGCTAGGACCTGAATCAAAACCATGGGTCAATAAGAGACTCACACACACACACACATACCCACTAACTCACTGCGTATAGACAAGCTAAAGGGGAAACTTAACTGAAGTCCCGGGATTTGCCGAAATTTTTGAAAATCCGCCGATTGATCAACTAAGACCCGATCTGTGCATACAGGTATTCGAATTTAAGGAAACTTGGTGTGCTGCCCCAGAATGTTTCACTGAAGACGTTCTGGCACTCAAATTCCATTGGGTGCGACTCTATGCTCAAATGGAGCCATAAATACTGAAAACACTTCCGAAAAAAATCAATTTCGTCTCCGGAAGTTGCCAACTCTAAACTGAAATCACTGGACTAGCGAGGACAGCGTCTGTGAGGACTCGAATCCCAGCAAGAGGATTACTGTTGGACTAGCGGCTTCGGGAGGCCTAGGCTGTGTGTCGGAGGTGGTTACGCGCAAATCGGACCTCAATATTGAACTTAGCGCGAAATTTGGATTAAATATACCTTTTCGGATGCCTTTGACAAATTTTAGAAGTGGAATTGGGCAAAACGGACATCGGATTTGGACTCAGCGCGCGAAAACGATGAAAATAGACTATTTACTTGTATTTTTCGGAGCCCGGATGCTAAAACACGGATTTCGACGCATGATTTACTGTTCCGGCAGGCTAGGGCAGCGCCAGCGGCGACGGGCAGCGGCGGAGCGCGGGCAGGCCGGTCCACGAGTTTTGGCGTGCACCGGGACCAGCCAACGGTGGGCATGCCACGTGTCGCGCGCTGGTTGGTGGGTCAACGCACGCACGACAGCGCGTCGGGCGCGGTGCACCGTGGACCCCGCCAGGCCACGTGGCGCCCGCTGGTTGGCGGGCGCAGCGACCCGGCTGGGCCGCCGTGAACCGCGGCCCACGGTCCCCGCCGTGGACCGCGTCGCCACGCGGCGCGCCGCGATTGGCGGGCACGCGTGCGCCGGGCACGCGGGGCGCGGAGCGAGTGACGTGGCGCACCGTGAGGGATTCGGGTGCGCACAGTGTTGGGCTTGGGCCGGATTCGGGCGCCCGAATCCGGCGCCCGAATCCGAACCCCTTCTTTGGTGGATTTGGGCTATAAATAGCCCTTTGGGCTTCTCTTTTTGGGCATTTTCCGAGCCCTCTTGAGCCCACCTTCGACAGAGAGCTTCACCTTCGAGTTTCCTTCGATTTTTGGGATCCCGGGAATTTTTGGAGGCCGCGGCATTAGCGTTTTCTGCAACGCGGCGTACTTCGACGCTCCTTCGATTTTGGCTTCTACCGTCGCATTTCAGTGCGCGAGACCCCCTGAGCTACCCCGATGGTCTTTTGAGCTGATTTCTACGGCATCGCGTTCACGAGAGGTACGCCTTTGATTTCCATGATGATCATTTTGCCTCATTTTGGGTTTTTGGCATGGTTCCCAAGGTATCTTTTGACCCATTGTACCGCTGTGAGGTTTTGGATAGTGGTGGAGTATTGTTGGATTTTCTCAGTCTACGAGCATCGGAATGAGGCGTTTAAGGACTTGATCGACATCTACGCTTCGAGAGGAACGCACCCGTATTTTTATCGAAATTTTTGGAGGTCATTTCGAAGGTGATGTTTTAGCTTCTTCGTGACTGATTTCCGCAGATTTGCGAGTTGTGGATTGATTGACATTCCGCGGTGTTCTATTTATATCTTGGCCTACAGGTGTCGGAATAAGGTGTATAAATACTCGATTTACATCTACTCGTCGCGAGGATTGCAGCCGTGATTTTTTTGAATTTTTTTTAGGACAGAATGCAGGTGAAAATCCCCCTCTTCTCTATTGGTTTGTAAAAGCAGCATATGTTGTTTTGGGTGTTGGGGGGGGGCTATTGATCATGTTGTAATTGGTTGTGTTGTTTGTTAAGCAGAGGCTTGCGCGACTGTGTACCGAGGGTGCTGCTCGGCAGATTTTGTTAGTGAGTGACTGCGCACTTCCCCGACTTCGGCTTTGACTGCGGAAAGCGATTTAGGTGGGTTGCTTCGTCTCCAGAATCGGTGGACGGTTCTCTAATTCTATCTGATAGAATATTTGCATGTTAGTGCACCCATGTATGTGGTAGAGAGATAAGCCTAGTATCAGTATTTGTTTGAGAATCGCATGAATAACATCCATATTATGTTTATAAGAATTGCGATAGGGAGTATCATGATGATGATTAGTAGGAGCTTATCTTGGGAATGTTGCCCCTTTTGAATGATAGCATGCTAGAGGGATATGTTTATTTCATGCTAGAGAAAATAGGAAGCATGCTTAAGAGAGATGAGGATTTTCTATTTATGCTTTATTTAAATGCTATTATTGGAACTTGACCTAGCACCCCATCATATGATGCATGTTTAACCAGACCAGTAGAGAACCTTCACTTGGGCTAGATTCTTTTATGTTTAGACATCCCACACTTTGCGTCTTTTCCTGGACATAGATTTTTCTCGCCCAGGTAGTGGGCCGAGTAGTCAGGTTTCTGTGGGACAATATTGCACTCGTGCCTGGGGGCTGAGTGGAGTTTGGTAGCTGAGTTTATATATGTGCTAGTGTCGTTGGGAGCCGTTTGGGTAGAAGGTGGTCCCGGGCCGTCGAGTATCTTCCGGTCAGTGTTGTTGGGAACCATTCGGGTTGACGGTGGTCCCGGGTCGTGGAGTGTCGTCCGACCAGTTTTGTTAGCCCTGAGTTGTGGATCGATCCCGGCTGTGGAGTATCTCCAGCCAGTGTGTTTTGTGCCACGAGTTGGTTGAGTTCGCTAGTGTCTCGAGATTCGTAAGAGCTGATCAGTTGAGTCGTCGAGAGTACTCCGACCGTCGTGCGAGATATTTGAGGATCCAGAGTCCTTCCGTTCTGAGAGTGAGCATGGATTTTGACCATAGCCTGCATGAGCCACTTTGAGCTCGACAGAGATGCGCGGATACCTTTTCCCTCGGTGGGGTCGCGCCCCTCGAGTGCCCCGTCCGCAGTGGGCCTGTTGCTTTTGTATCGCGACTTGTCGATGCTGTCCCTCTGGCTGGGCCTTTTTTAGGCAGTCACGGATGCAGTCCCTTTGGCTGGACGAGTTTTGGCAGTCACGGACGCCCTATGTAAGTCCCGTCCTCTTGTGGATGTGCGGCAGTAGGTGGGCGCAGGCTTGACTGGACCCTATGAGGCAGTCAGTTCGATTGGGTCGATTGAGCACCTGGGGTGCGAGTAGTTGCATATATTTTCATTTGTACCACCCATTGAGCATTTAGATAGAGGCATGGTATCTATAGAGTACCTCCAGCTTTTCTTGTTCAGTTTTTACTGCATTGCTATCTTATGCCTCTAGTAGACTTAGTGGGCAGACCGTCGGGCTTGGTGGCGGTACCCACTGAGAACTACGTGTTGATGTAGTTCTCACACCCGTTGGGGGTTCTCCCCCTCCTTTTTTCTTTCCTCTTCTTTGTTTTGCAGAGTCATCCGTGGGAGATGCTGATTCTGCTGTTGCTGTTCGAGGTGAGGGAGTCGCGAGCTAGATCCCTACCTGTCTTTGGAGAGTAGCCGTTGTTAGAAAAATACGGATATGCGCAGCGGAAGAAAGAAACGCAATTAAAATTTTTCTTAAACCAAGATCACCTCATGTTTTGTTTTAGATCGTAAAAAGGTAATCTAATTGATCTTATCAATTAGGATTTAATTTTTACCTTGCGCGGGTCGAGATCACCGCGAAGCCGACGATCGTTGGTAAAAATTGTTCGTCCTTGATAGCAGCGCACGCACCCGGCCTCTACTCGTGTCCACATGGAATCACGTCCTTGATCGAAATAATCGATCGCCTCGATTTGCGATCCGATCACGAAATAACTCTTGCGTCGATGTAAGGAGGATGAATCAATCTTCTAATTGTGCTAGCAATCTTCCGAAGATCGAGAACAATGAATTAATTGTGGAGGACTTGAGGAAGAAGATAGGCGGCTAGGGTTTTCTTTTTCTCCTTTTTTCTATCGTTATCAAATACGTCACATATGACATATATTTATATTGAGAAAATCCTAATCCTAATCCTAATCGAATCCTAATCCGATTGGATAATCCATTATCCTTAATCGAATCCTAATCCGATTGGATAATCCATTATCCTTAATCGAATCCTAATTCGATTGGATAATCCATTATCCTTCGTGTGTAACATTTACACATAAGTCCTCAAAATATTTACTAACGATTAGTAAATACACCATGCAACTTTTACAGTTAAATACCTCTAATTTACAATAATTGCAAATTAGTCCTTTTACTAATAAATTAGTAAACTTTAGTATTGTGATTATAATTAATCCATTCTATAAACTTCTTTATCATCTCCTTAATATCGATCATGCGCGATTCCTTATGTGTGTGACCTAATAGGTTCAATTCTGTCTGGTAGTGAGATATGATGCGATCCCCATCGACATCATCATCGAAACTCCTTTTGATGGATCAAACACTTTTGATTCTTCCATCGTATAATAATTATATGCCTATAATTATTCTTATTGGTTCCCACAATCCACCAGTGACGCCTAGCAGCATATAGTGGCAATCCAGTCAGAAGTGAATATTGGACTGAACCTCAAGGTGCAGTTACCGTACAATACAAACCTTCTATCGCATAGTCCCAACTGAGTGGAGGTCATGGAATACTCGTCAAACCCCATCACCCGTTAGATGACAAATTTGATAGGACACAAGCTCATATGGTTACTCTTGGAAACACCTTTCCATGAACCATATTACCCCGGCCGAGGATTTCTGAGCTTTGCCTTACAAATAGCATAGGACTAATTATCTCTCTACCGAGAGCGATAGATCCCCTGTAAACAAACACCCATTCCTAATATGAACCGACTGCAGCCAACATATACTACTAAGACCCGTGACTAGGATCAGAGTTTGCATAGTCAAACTACAGTAGCCTCATACTGAATGGCCGTGGTGTCGCAGGTCTAAGGATCAGTTGTACCACTGCAACATCGAATCAGTTACTGACGAAAGAGTAGACATCCAAGTAACTATTCGTAATTGGTCACGCTCAGTGCCCTTGTTCTATAACAACCACCTGCACGTTCGCTCCAGTGTCCCCACACTAATGACTTGAGACTCGTCATCCTAAAAGAGAGCGACACATACATCAATCTTGCCGGATCAATCATCGTCCCCATGATTATCCTCCGATTGAGAGCATTTATGACTTAATCACTAATAATATGTATCTCAAATTCTTAACTCTTAAGAATATACATTATCATATCATTAAATCAAAGGACGATTCATGGACACATCAAACATGAATGGCATAAAATGCCCAAATTATAATAAAGATCAAGTACAAATATGTCCCATATAATAAAATGCGTCAGCCTGATAGGCTTTTGGGGCATACAACTAACAATCTCCCACTTGCACTAAAGCCAATCAGTCATATATCTAATGCCCATCTTCTCAAGATGAGTCTCTAGTTTTTGCTGAGTCAAAGCCTTAGTTTGCGGGTCCGCCACGTTATCTGCGGAGGCAACCTTCTGCACTTCAATATGTTTATCTTTGATGTACTCTCTGATCTTGTGATACCGCCGCTCGATATGTTTGGATTTCTGATGAGATCTCGGCTCCTTAGCTAATGCTATGGCGCCATTATTATCACAAAATAGTGGCAGGGGATCCCTACTAGAGGAACCACCCCAAGCTCAGTGATAAATTTCTTGATCCAAACAGCTTCCTTGGCAGCTTCAGATGCAGCGATGTACTCTGCCTCCATAGTAGAATCAGCAATCGTCTCTTGTTTAGAACTCTTCCAAACTATTGACCCACCATTGCAAATAAATAGATACCCAGACGAAGACTTTCTATCGTCTATATCAGACATAAAATCTGAATCTGTATAGCCATTAACTTTGAGTTCTCCACCTCCAAGAACCAAGAACATATCCTTTGTTCTTCTCAAGTACTTAAGGATATTCTTTACCGCTACCCAATGCTCTTCGCCTGGGTTCGACTGATATCGACTAGTGACGCTCACAGCCTGTGCTATATCAGGTCGAGTACATAGCATCGCATACATTAAACTCCCTATTGTGGAAGCATAAGGGATCCTGCTCATGCGACTTCTCTCTTCAGGTGTCTTAGGAGACATAGTCTTAGAGAGGTGAATTCCATGTCTTAGAGGTACCATACCCCTTTTGGAATTCTCTATGCTGAACCTTTTCAACACTTCATCTATGTACATAGCTTGCGATAAACCAAGCAACTTCTTAGGTCTATCCCTATAGACCTTTATCCCTAGGATATAAGATGCTTCTCCAAGGTCTTTCATAGAAAACTCTTTGGATAACCATAACTTCACCGATGTTAACATAGGAATGTCATTCCCAATTAGGAGTATGTCATCCACGTACAATACGAGGAAAGTAATAGCACTCCCACTAACCTTTTTATACACACACGGCTCTTCTTCATTTCTGATGAAATCGAACGATTCGACTGCATCATTGAAACGAGTGTTCCAACTCCGAGAAGCTTGCTTCAACCCATAAATGGATCGTTGAAGCTTGCACACTTTATGACTTCTATCTTTGGTAGTGAAACCCAAAGGCTGCTCCATATAGATTTCTTCTTCAAGATATCCATTCAGGAAAGTAGTTTTTACATCCATTTGCCAGATCTCGTAGTCATAATGTGCAGCAATAGCAAGCAGAGTTCTGATGGATTTAAGCATGGCTACAGGTGAAAAGGTATCCTGATAGTCAATGCCTTCGCGTTGACTATAACCTTTTGCTACCAGCCTAGCTTTATAGGTCTCTACCTTTCCATCAGAACCAATCTTTCTCTTGAAGATCCATTTGCATCCAACGGGTACAATACCCTCCGGTGGATCAACCAAAGTCCAAACTTGATTGGAGTACATTGAGTCTATTTCAGACTTCATGGCTTCCAACCATTTTTCGGAGTCGATGTCTGACATCGCCTCGCTATAAGTCTTAGGATCATCTCTATGATCCTTGTCTCCCACTAGGAACATTTCCTCCATGTCCTCTATAAATAATCCCATGTATTTATCAGGAGGATGAGAGATTCTACTAGACTTGCGAGGTGGCAATGTAATCTCTGGTATCACAGAGTTATCAGGAAGGGCTCTTGGAATGCTCGATTCTAAAGAGACTTTCTCCTCTAGTTCTATTTTTCTCCCACTGCCTCCTGCTAAAATAAATTCATTTTCAAGAAAGAAGGCATGTCGGCTCACAATCACATTGTGACTTTCTGGGAGATAAAAATTGTATCCAAGTGATTCCTTGGGATAACCAATGAATCTTCCCTTGACTGATCTGCTTTCCAATTTGTCCGTCTTTAATTTCTTAATATAAGCCGGACACCCCCAAGTCTTAATGTGAGTGAAAGTTGGCTTCCTACCGTGCCACATCTCATATGGTGTGGTGGGAATAGATTTGGAAGGTACTCTGTTTAAAATATAAATAGCCGTAAGAAGTGCATAACCCCAAAGTGACGTAGGTAAATCTGTAAAACTCATCATAGATCGAACCATATCTAATAAAGTTCGATTCCTCCGTTCAGATACCCCATTCAGTTCTGGTGTTCCAGGAGGAGTCCATTGAGAGACAATACCATTATTCTTGAGGTAGGTTAAGAAATCCGTGCTAAGGTATTCCCCTCCTCGATCGGATCGAAGAGCCTTAATCGGTTTTTCCATTTGCTTTTCTACTTCTTGTCTAAACTCTTTAAACTTTTCAAAGACTTCAGACTTGTGTTTAATTAAATACACGTACCTATACCGTGAATAATCATCAGTAAAGGTAATAAAGTAGAGATAGCCGCCCAAAGCAGACACATCGAATGGGCCACATACATCAGTATGTATCAGGGCGAGTACTTCGGTAGCTCTCTGTCCTTGTCCAACAAAGGGAGACTTAGTCATTTTTCCTTGAAGACATGATTCACAAGCTGGGTATGGTTCAGGGAGTAAGTATCCTAAGATACCATCCTTAGCCAGCTTGTTAACCCTATCTTCTCCAATGTGACCAAGCCTCAGATGCCACAAGTATGTTTTGTTTACCTTCTCTCTAGGTCTTTTAAAACCAATAGTATTCTCATTCATGCCATTGTCAACTGTATTCATACTAACATCCATATGGAAGTAATAGAGATTGTCTATTAAAGCACCACAACCTATCAAATTATTTCTTAAATAAATTGAACAAATGTTTGATTCAAAAATAAACTTATAACCGTCCAATACCAAACGTGAAACAGAAATAAGGTTTCTAGTCGCACTAGGAACATAAAGACAATCTCTAAGTTCTAAAACTACTCCTGTCGGTAGACATAAAGGATAAGTCCCTACAGCAACAGCAGCAACTCTTGCTCCGTTTCCAACGCGTAGGGTAATCTCTCCATCCCTAAGTCGTCTACTTTTCTTTAGCGCCTGCATTGAAATACACAAATGCGAGGTGCATCCCGAGTCAATGACCCATGTAAAAGTAGAACAAACCGATAAGCAAGTAGTTTCAATGATATGAATCTCGGACATACCTTCCAAAGTTTTATTCTTCACCTTGTCCTTCAGGCTAGCCAAATAGTCCGGGCAATTCCTCTTCCAGTGGCCATCCTTTTGACAGTGGAAGCAAGTTCCTTTGGCGGCCTTCTTTTTGGGATTTACCTTGACAGTGTCAGTTTTTGGCTTCTTTGCAGGCTTCTTCTTTTTCCATTTAGACTTTCTTTTGGAGGAAGCCCGTTCAACAGCCAAAACTGAGCCCTTATTGACTTTTAGCATTCCTTCAGCCGTGACCAACATATTCAACAGCTCGGCGAGAGTGCAAGTAATTTTATTCATTTGAAAATTTAAAATAAACTGAGAAAATGAATCAGGTAATGATTGTAAGATCAAATCAATTTGAAGTTCTGCGTCCATAGTCATTCCGAGCTTCTCAAGCTCCTCAATGTCCTTAATCATCGCCAAGCAATGATTATTGACTGAGTGACCATCAGACATCTTAGTCCTGAACAGTCGCCTTGACACTTCGTAACGAGCTGTTCGACTTTGCTCATCATATAACTCTTTGAGATGAAGCAAGATGTCAGCAGAACTCTCCATGTGCTCATGCTGGCGTTGCAACTCATTACTCATAGACGCAAGCATGTAGCATTTTACCTTCATGTCATCATCAGTCCATTTATTTCTAGCATCTTTCTGTTGAGCTGTTGGATTTGCGGGCACTGCTGGAGCCTCCGTGTCCAACACGTAGGCTAATTTTTCAGAATTGAGAACAATTCTCAAATTCCTCAGCCAATCGGTGAAATTTGGTCCAGTTAAGCGATTAGTATCAAGTATTCTGACAAGTGGGTTAGAGGCGGACATTTTCTGCAGATGGTTAAGATTCTAATTAGTTGTGTACTTAATCATAATCCATTTTGATTAGGGTCATTAAATCTAAACGGTGCCTCCCACTAATTTTAGCGAATCTCCACACTCCCCGAGTGGAGAAAACGGAAACTTTACTAAAAGTTTCTAGTGGGAATTGCGGTCCCATCTATTTGCACACTACCTCATCCTGACAGATTCTTGGCAATGAGTAAAGAAATGAGTGAACAACTCTTGTTCAATGCTTCTCAAGCAAATCGCAATTTTATCTTTGGCCTCCAAAAATATAGGCCTCATCCTAACAGATTCTTGGCCTTATCTTTTGGTTAAGTTAGACCCACCGTTCATCATGCAAATAAAAAAGTCATTGAATCCTCATCCTGACAGATTCTTGGATTCAACCCCTTTCTTACCACATAGCATCTCATGCCAATAGAATGGTTGCGGCTCCCTAATGCAACTGACCCCCGTATCCGGGTGCATCAATCAACACTAAAGAGACGCCCGCACCCTACAACAACGGAAGGCCACTAATGGGTTCATAACACCATTAACTTAATATTTTATTTAGGGAGATTTGTTATCTCATCAGTTTTAATTCATTATAAATTTACATCTCATGTAAAACATCGCATCATATGCACACATATATCGCATATATATATGAAAAATAACTACCGGTGATGATCATGGATTTTAATTTGATTCGGGCCTGAGCCACCAGGCCGGAATCGGGTCAGAGGGTATTACACACAAAAACTTGCTCTGCATCTTGATCAGATTGGAGTAGATCAACTCTTGTCGGCTCCCTCGATCAATATTTGGTCCAAACTTGATCTGCACCGCATCAACTCTTGAATGGAACAAAACGTCATGGAACCTAGAACTACCCCTTTACCGTTTAATTTTTGCAACAATACAATACAACCCATAATAATAATGAGACACGCAGGTCTCCAAATTACATAATTTAATTGGTGCACGCAGGCACTCAAAATAAATCTAACACTGGGTCCTTATTAAATTACACTCATTCACATCATCACAAGGTTGCTATCCATGATCATCACCTCATACACATCACAGGCATATAATATAAAATAAAATTCTCTAATTCGATTTCTAATTAATTGGGTTTCAAATTAATTTTAAATTGCGATTTTGCACAAAGCAACCACAAGGCGCGCATGATCATATCATGTAAATGCGTTCAAAACACATTGCGGCAAGCACGTGCAATGAAAACCATGAACTAATCAATTAGTGTTGCTATACTTTAACAATGCTAATTAATTAGAGCTTGCATGTCATCAATATGACCTACGGTCATATGCTAATTAATTAGAGCACGTTGACCTTGACCGCAAGCATGGCCGTAGTTGCATGCTAATTAATTAGAGCACCTTGACCGCATGCATGGCCGCATGCTAATTAATTAGAGCACCTTGACCGCAAGCATGGCCGTAGTCGCATGACCTTGACCGCATGCATGGCCGTAGCTAATTAATTAGAGCACCTAGACCGCATGCTATACAAAACAATCAAAACAGTATATTCAAAAACAATCTTTATTGTTTTTTATTTCGATCGTTCCAGAAAACCCAATCAATATCGAAAAAGAGATAAGATCTAAAACAAACGATGAGGGTGGCTCTGATACCACTGTTAGAAAAATACGGGTATGCGCAGCGGAAGAAAGAAACGCAATTAAAATTTTTCTTAAACCAAGATCACCTCATGTTTTGTTTTAGATCGTAAAAAGGTAATCTAATTGATCTTATCAATTAGGATTTAATTTTTACCTTGCGCGGGTCGAGATCACCGCGAAGCCGACGATCGTTGGTAAAAATTGTTCGTCCTTGATAGCCGCGCACACACCCGGCCTCTACTCGTGTCCACACGGAATCACGTCCTTGATCGAAATAATCGATCGCCTTGATTCGCGATCCGATCACGAAATAACTCTTGCGTCGATGTAAGGAGGATGAATCAATCTTCTAATTGTGCTAGCAATCTTCCGAAGATCGAGAACAATGAATTAATTGTGGAGGACTTGAGGAAGAAGATAGGCGGCTAGGATTTTCTTTTTCTCCTTTTTTCTATCGTTATCAAATACGTCACATATGACATATATTTATATTGAGAAAACCCTAATCCTAATCCTAATCGAATCCTAATCCGATTGGATAATCCATTATCCTTAATCGAATCCTAATCCGATTGGATAATCCATTATCCTTAATCGAATCCTAATTCGATTGGATAATCCATTATCCTTCGTGTGTAACATTTACACATAAGTCCTCAAAATATTTACTAACGATTAGTAAATACACCATGCAACTTTTACAGTTAAATACCTCTAATTTACAATAATTGCAAATTAGTCCTTTTACTAATAAATTAGTAAACTTTAGTATTGTGATTATAATTAATCCATTCTATAAACTTCTTTATCATCTCCTTAATATCGATCATGCGCGATTCCTTATGTGTGTGACCTAATAGGTTCAATTCTGTCTGGTAGTGAGATATGATGCGATCCCCATCGACATCATCATCGAAACTCCTTTTGATGGATCAAACACTTTTGATTCTTCCATCGTATAATAATTATATGCCTATAATTATTCTTATTGGTTCCCACAATCCACCAGTGACGCCTAGCAGCATATAGTGGCAATCCAGTCAGAAGTGAATATTGGACTGAACCTCAAGGTGCAGTTACCGTACAATACAATCCTTCTATCGCATAGTCCCAACTGAGTGGAGGTCATGGAATACTCGTCAAACCCCATCACCCGTTATATGACAAATTTGATAGGACACAAGCTCATATGGTTACTCTTGGAAACACCTTTCCATGAACCATATTACCCCGGCCGAGGATTTCTGAGCTTTGCCTTACAAATAGCATAGGACTAATTATCTCTCTACCGAGAGCGATAGATCCCCTGTAAACAAACACCCATTCCTAATATGAACCGACTGCAGCCAACATATACTACTAAGACCCGTGACTAGGATCAGAGTTTGCATAGTCAAACTACAGTAGCCTCATACTGAATGGCCGTGGTGTCGCAGGTCTAAGGATCAGTTGTACCACTGCAACATCGAATCAGTTACTGACGAAAGAGTAGACATCCAAGTAACTATTCGTAATTGGTCACGCTCAGTGCCCTTGTTCTATAACAACCACCTGCACGTTCGCTCCAGTGTCCCCACACTAATGACTTGAGACTCGTCATCCTAAAAGAGAGCGACACATACATCAATCTTGCCGGATCAATCATCGTCCCCATGATGATCCTCCGATTGAGAGCATTTATGACTTAATCACTAATAATATGTATCTCAAATTCTTAACTCTTAAGAATATACATTATCATATCATTAAATCAAAGGACGATTCATGGACACATCAAACATGAATGGCATAAAATGCCCAAATTATAATAAAGATCAAGTACAAATATGTCCCATATAATAAAATGCGTCAGCGTGATAGGCTTTTGGGGCATACAACTAACAGCTGTACCCCCACTTGGAGACTTGTAGTACAGTCAGTAGACTTAGTTGTATTTCTGCTTTTGAGAGATTATTGTAGTGAGGATATAACTTGTACTGAGAGCCTGTACACTGATGTATTATTTCAGGTTACCCTCCCTGTTGAGTTTGGATTTTTGTATCTGAGGATTTTGTATTTGATCATGTTTGGGACGTGGATATTGTATCTTTATTTTCAGTTGTACAGTGTTTGATAAAGTTTTACAGCAGTTTACTTTTCAGCTCTGATATCTGTATAGCTATAGTATCCTTCTTTTTGCAGGTTAGACGCTTCGTCTATACGAGGCTCAACGTATGGGCGACGGATCTGTTGGCGGGCCCGGGTCGCAGTTTTGACCCCGGGGCGTGACAGCGTCGGGAACATCCAAGGACACCTAACACTCACAACTAATCACCATAATTTCTCGAATTGCATGATTATTGCAGAATCGCCGATAAACCGACGATTTTACCGACTTACGGTTCGATAACCAATTTCTACTCAACGAAAGTCGTTGGATCTCTAACGAAAAGTTTATAGATCATAGGCACACAACCAAGACAGCCCATAAGGCTACAATTACAATTAGATCCCTAGCGTTTAATATAATTGCATAATTACATGCATTTTATCCACCATTAAGCAATTATATTAAATCCAGGGACTTCTAAACTAAACCAAAAGCACCAGTAGCTGGGCCTCGATGTTCTAAACACCGTGCTCGCTATTTGGGAGCAACTCGAGCCATGAGGACAGCAATAGGTCCATGATTACTGAGCCTTTAGAGCACAAAGTTGCTAACATGAATTTACACCTACTCTCTGTGCAAACTAGGGTGAGCATCATGCTTAGAGGACCAGGAAGGTTCAAAGGCTCACCTTCGAGGTGTCGCGGGACTGCCGGAAATGTCGCCGGAGCAAGATGTCCAAAAACCAACCTAACTAGAGCTCTGTTTGGCCGAATTTGCACCAACTCGCGTTCTAGCTCCAATAAAAGGCAAGCACGAGTTGAAAAGGGTTCCCAGAGGTGGTAGGAGCACCAACCCGGCAACTCGACATAGTGGTTGGCCGGAGAAGACAACCTAAAGGAAAATCTAAGAGCATTAATGGTGAAGCTCTATCCGGCAACAAACGACCACATGCAAGGGGTCTGGGTGAATGCTCTGGTCATGAGAAAGCTCACCTGTGGGTTGGCCGGCACCGGAAAGCGACGGCGGCGGCGGACGGCCAAGTCCGGCCAACCTCATGCAACCCAAGACTAGGGCATCACACCGCGGCTTCATCTCTAAACCAAACTCCACCAAACTTTTTGGGGAGCTTCTATGGGACGAGAGAGAGGTTCCCATCATTTTATATCTGATCCTAAGCCACTAGTTGAAGAGCTTGCTCGAGGCGGAGCAACCATGGGTTCCGGAGGGTGCAACTCCCCCGCCGGCAACCGGACACATCCCCGGAGCTGGGGTTCGGCATGGGACATCTCCAAGAGGTGAGGAAGATGCCCCAAGTGTCTAGGTAGCAATAAAACCCACTATAGTAAAGAACTCACCTTGGTCGGAGTTGAGAAAGAAAAAGGAAACTCTTCTCCGGCGTTGCACGGCCAAGGCAGGGTGCACCACTTCTCGAGGAGGATCTCCTGATGGCAAGGAACACTCCACCAAAGTCTGAAGGTAACAGGTTGCGGCTTGAGAAACTCCTTTCCTTCACCACCCGAGAGCAACCTCCAAGTTGCTTTTCCGGCGATGGGAGGCGGCGGCCAGCGGCGGCGGCGCTTGGGAAAGTTACCGAGGAGGGGAGGAGGCGTGGGAGTTACAAAAAGGCTCGGGATAAAGCAGCTAGGGTTTCTCCAAGAGAAGCCCTAGATTTAATTAGTATTAGGCATAAATTGCCATTTAGTCCTTGTACAGCCCAAAATAGCAATTGGGTCCTTCACTGTAGATGAAAAATGCATCCAAGTCCCTCCCCAAGAAATTTCAACTGATTTAATACATAAAATATAGGGGTTCTTGGGAAAATATGGTAAATTTTGCTATTTTTCACGCTTTTCGAGGCATTAGAGTCATCAAACGGAAAAACGGACACCACCACGACGTCCGGCTCGACGAAACCTATTGAGTAGCGATTTTGGTTCGTTGAGTTCTAGCTTCGTAAATCTCAAAATCCATCTTGCACAGTGAATTACACTGTTTGGCACGCTTTTTGATGACCTAGGCTCGTCAGACATAAATTTTGACTGCGCCATTACGCTCAGAACGACGAGACCATTCAATTCGAGTATTTGAATCATCAGATTCGGACTCCGATAGGTCAAGTTAGCCAACTTTGTTCGAAAACTCGAAATTTCAACGGGTAGTAGTAATTCACAGCTTAAGTCATAGGGTACTATTTACTTATATACATGCGTATAGGGTTTATTGCACACACACACACACACACACACACACACACACACATATATATATATATATATATATATATATATATATATATATATATATATATATATATATATATATATATATATATATATATATATATATATATATATATATATATAATTTAGAATTTCTTAATTGAATTTCAAACTCGAATTTCTCGAGTATTACATTACCCATCCCTTATAAGAAGTTTCGTCCCTGAAACTTAAATACACTTAAGACAAAAATCATAAGGAAATCATTTCCGCAACTTTTAGTCAACTTCGCTTTAGTACAACCAGGCAGACTACATCAAAACACTTGTAGACTCAATCATAAGGTCCTAAGACCTATCAACAACCCTCGCTGGGAACGTGACACACTTCGCAATCATATCGAAGGTCGTGGTTAGTTGCTCCTCAAAAATCGCGCAACAGTATAAGTTTGTCACCAAAGTAACCGATAATTCTCAAAACCATCACCATTATGCTAGGCAAACTACTAAAATATTTCAATACCAATATCATTGGCCAACTACAAAGGTAAAAGTACCTGTCGGGTTCTCCTCAAGTGGGTCATTCTGAGTCAAAGCATAGACTTGTTCGCCAGCCGGTTGGCGCGTTCCCTCGGACTAGCGAGGAAGAGGGGGATGCCCAGAGATAGCGGAACTCGGTACTGGTTCTTGGCGACGAGAGGACTGGCTAGTGCAAAAGTAATGGACTGAGATGGAGATGATCTCTGCGGGCAATTTGCAATAACGTGCCCAGCCTGGCTACAACTGTAGCAACGGCCATGGCGCTGATCGCAGGTACTCGCGCGATGTAATTCCCCACAAAAAATACAGGGTCGCTGGCACTGTGACTAGCTAACGGCAGGTGTGCTCCCAGTAGGTCTCTGGGATCGGGGGTGCTTGGGTGGTTTCCTATTGTTCGAGGATCCACCCCCGTCCCTAGAAAGTTGTCGCTTTTTTTCCATGCCCTTCTCATAAGTCTGTCGCTCAGCACGAGTAACCTCTATGTCAGCTTGCACGGAGAGAGCACGCTCCACACAGTTGCTGAAATCTTGGATCATCAGCGGAGATAGTAGTCGACGAATCTCCGGTCGCAGCCCTTGGGAGAATAGTCGGACCTTGTGTCTATCGCTTCTTATAGCCTGCGGAACCAGGGAATATATATGGGAGAATTCCTGCTCATATTCTCTGACGGTGCGGTCGCCCTGGCGGATACTCTCCAATTCCCGCTCCAAGCCTTCCTTAACACTATCGCTCAAGTAGCGGCGGTAGATTTCTTCCTTGAACACTGGCCACAAGGGTTCAGGCAGTCCCTCGTAGCGGTCCCTCAACAAGTCGGTCCACCACTGGGCAGCCTCTCCATCAAGAAAATGTGCAGCGGCATGTACTCGATCACGGTCCTCCATGTACAGATCGTGAAACAACTTTTCCATGCGAATAATCCACTTCTCGACGGCCTAATGGTCACTTGACGATCCGTCGAAAGTAGGTGCCTAGAACTTCTTGAATTCCACCAAAACGGCCTTAGATCGAGCTTTTTCTGCCTGAACCACATCCTTTGTGGCGGCAGGCGTCATCGGTCGGGAAGTAGTCCCAACAGCAGCAACTGGGGGGTCGCCAACAGTAGCAGCCTTCGGTGCGACTCCAGAAGTTGTGGCCATAGCCGGAGCTATCACCACAGGTGGCACGAGTGCGGCTGGAGGAACAATCAACTCCTTTGGCTCCTGATCAGGTGGTGGAACAGGTAGCGGAACAGGTGGGGCTGGTGCTGCAGGAGCAACAGTCTGCTGTTGCACAAGCTGCTGAACTACAGCAGTCAATGCAGTGATCTGATCCTCCAACTGCTGAAGTCTATCGGAGCCCTCTGGCTCTCTCGGTACTCTGCGGGGACGGCCGACGCCACGACCACTGCCAGCACCACGCCCTGAACCACCACCACGCGAAGGAGCCATACTTTGCAGACAAACTACCATGTTAGGATATACTCCACAGTGTAAAACACTTGAGATCTTAACCCCTACACAAAAATACCCCGTGCTCTCACGTAAGTCAGAAGTCATCCTAGGGCTCAATCCTAACCAATTCCTAGGTACCTCAAACCTATTCTCTGATACCATCTAATCTGTCACGCCTAGAGTTTTAAAAAAATCAGTCTAATTTTTTTTTTTATCGGAGTTTAAAGCCTTTTAAAAATCAGGACATGAATAGACCGCCACACGCATAAAAAATTCTCTACACAAACGGACAGAGTCTCTCCTATACATGCACGGCTAGACAAGTACAACAATTAAATCAGAGGAGAATAACAATAATTACTAAACCATAACAAAAACATCTACCACTATTTACATCCACAAGGCTTAAACATAGACCACAATATAATCTCCAAACATACTCAGGATCAGGACTACTAGAACATAAACATAATATCATAATAACTGGAACATGGTCACGACATCGAAACTATAGAAATATAACTCCAAAAATTGTAGATAAAGAGCACTGGTCAGCCTGCAGCTGACACCAGGGATGACTCTATCGCGTATGCTCACATCAACGTCCCGACATCCCAACACCTGACTGGCCTAAAAAAATGGTCACCCAAGGGTGTGAGATACAACATAAATGTATCCCAGTGGGCACGACGGATCGAGAAATAGGAAGACGACTTACTGGATACCATAATCAGCGGATAACGAAATAGGCAGACATAATCAAACGAATAACAGACGTAGTAAATCAATACTACAAACAGGAGGGTACAGGGATACAAGTAATAAAGCATGCTGAACTGAGATCAATAAATTGAAAGACTGTACAATAGCTATATGCGTCAATCTCAGAAACAAAGTACCCAATCAGATATCACTATCGGTCTCACAGAACCTCAGGCGAAATACCACTATCGGTCTCACAGAACCTCCGCCAAATGCCAATATTGGTCTCACAGAACCTCAGGCTAAATGCGCTATCATAACCCATGCACACCTGTGTGACCATGGGCTCACGGGTCGATGTGACCGCTCTACCGGTAAAGAACACCGTTGTGGATAGCTAATCCGCGGGGTACGTGACTGAAAGCTAGCTCAGTAGTGATCATAATGCTGATGCTAAAGCTCGCGGTCAAAAGAACGGGTAATCGGCAAAAGGTTGAAAAATTCCTACTGGGATACTGATATCGAGATAAAATCATGCCACATACTGAAACTAAATCCCCTATACTAAACATGCAGTGAAGAATAGAATGTAAACGTTATAACTGAGCTAGTGACCAAACAAATATGGCATATGTCCAAATATATACTGCTATATGTACTAATGCGAAAAATATAAGCATAATGGAAAGCTCAACTATAGTAATGCTGGAACTAGAAGCATAATGAGAAGCTCAACTGTAGGACCAAGGCAATCATCAAATATAGGGGTCCAACCAACTACGGTACCCCATAGGGCCGAAATGATAAAGCCCGGACCGAAGTAAAACCCACCTCAAGGAATCCGCTAGAAGGCTCGTGTGCTGGCTGCTGAAAGCTGGGGCCTGAATCAAAACCATGGGTCAGTAAGAGACTCTCTCTCACACACACACACCCACCGACTCACTGTGTATAGACAAGCTAAAGGGGAAACTTAACTGAAGTCCCGGGATTTGTCGAAATTTTCAAAAATCCGCCGATTGATCAACTAAGACCCGATCTGTGCCTACAGGTATCTGAATTTAACGAAACTTGGCGTGCTGCCCTAGAACGCTTCACGGAAGACGTTCGGGCACTCAAATTCCACTAGGTGCGACTCTATGCTCAAATGGAGCCATAAATATTGAAAACACTTTTGGAAAAAGTCAATTTCGGCTCCGAAAGTCGCCAACGCTAAACTGAAATCATTGGACCAGCGAGGACAGCGTCGGGAGCATCCAAGGACACTTTGTCATGCCCCGGGGTCGAAACTGCGACCCAGGCTCGCCTACAGATCCACCACCTATACGAAAAATCCCGCATAGGCGAAGCGTCCAACCTGCAAAGATAAAACTACAGCTAAATAGATATCAGAGCTGTAAAATAAATTGCTGAAAAACTCAAATCCAACACTATACAACTGGAAATAATGATACAATATCCATCTCCCAAATATGATCATATACAGAATCCTCTGATACAAATAATCCAAAACTCTACAAGGAGGTAAACTGAAATAATATATCAGTGTACAGGCTCTCAGTACATGTCAGATCCTCACAATACAACAGTCTCTCAAAAGTGAAAAATAAAACTAATCTACTGACTGTACTACAAAATCTCCAATGTGGGGGTACAGCTACTCTCCAAATACAGGTTGGGATCTAGCTCGCGACTCCCTCGCCTCAAACAGCAACAACAGAATCAACAACACCCGCAATGACTCTGCAAAACAAAGGAGAGGAACGAAAAAGAGGAGGGGGAGAACCCCCAACGGGTGTGAGAACTACACCAACAGGTAGTTCTCAGTGGGTACCGCCACTATGCCCGACGGTCTGACCACTAAGTCTACTAGAGGCATAAAGTAACCAATACTGTACTATAAAGAAAGGCTGGAAGAAATAACTCTACAGCTACTATGCCTCTATCTAAATGCTCAAGAGGTGATACAGATGAAGATAGATGCAACCACTCGCACACAAGGTGCTCAATCGACCCAATCGAACTGACTGCCTCATAGGGACCAGTCAAGCCTGCGCCTACCTACTGCTAGTACATCCACAGAGGACTGGACTTACGTAGGGCGTCCGTGACTGCCAAAACCGGCCCAGCCAGAAGGACTGCGTCCGTGACTGCCTAAAAAAGGCCCAGCCAGAGGGACAACATCGACAAGTCGCGATACGAAAGTAATAGGCCTACTCCGGACGGGGCACTCGAGGGGCGCGACCCCACCGAGGAAAAAGGTATCCGCGCATCTCTGTCGAGCTCAAGGTGGCACATGCAGGCTATAGTCAAAATCCATGCTCACTCTTAGAACGGAAGGACTCAGGATCCTCAAATACCTCGCACGACGGTCGGAACACTCTCAACGACCGAGCTATACGCTCTCACAAATCTCGAGACACAAGCGAACTCAACCAACTTGTGGCACTAAACACACTGGCTGGAGATACTCCACAGCCGGGATCAACCCACAACTCAGGGCTAGCAACACTGGTCGGACGACACTCAACGACCCGCGACCACCGTCAACCCAAACGGTTCCCAACAACACCAACACTAGTCTAAACTCAGCTACCAGACTGCACTCAGCCCCCAGGCACGAGTGCAACACACGTCCCACAATAACCTGACCACTCGGCCCACTACCCGGGAGAGGAAACTCTATGTCCAGGAAATATGCAAGGTGTGGGATGTCTAAAGCATAAAAGAACCTAGCCCAAGTGAAGGTTCTCTACTAGTCTGGTTTCAACATGCATCATATGACGGGGTGCTAGGTCAAGTTCCAATAATCAATAAATAATCCTCTAATCATGTTAAGCGTAAAACTGAACCAACAACAGGGACAATTCATAACATGCTTGCTTCCAATCAAAGGTAGTATACTCAAGTCATACATGCTCACAAGCTTAAACAATATAGAGCAGCCATGCATGAATCATATTCTCCAACAAGTGAACATCATCATCTAGCATGCTTTTCCACTAGTATAAGATAACTATCTTTATCTTGTAACTCTCCCATATGCATAAGGGTAAATAAATCATGTACAATTTATCCACTAAGCCTCAATCCCATCATTCAAACCATTTCTCATGCATAGATCACAATCATCAAAATTGCACATTAAACTATGCATGCATACTAACAAATAGAGTTAGAGAACCGTCCACCGGTCTGAAGACGAAGCAACCCACCTGAAATGCTTTCCGCAGGCAAAGCTGAAGTCGGTGAAGTGTGCAGTCACTCACTATCAAAAATCCACCAAAACCGCACCCTCGGTACTCGGTTGTGCAAGCCTCTGCTCCAACTAACATCAAAACCACAATAAATCAACACCACTAAACACCCCAAACAACACTTGCTGTTTTGCCAAAACAGCACAGAGAATGGGCCTTTTCACCTGCGTGCAGTACTCCGAAAAATCCAGAAAAATCACGGTTGCGATCCTCGCGACGAGTAGATCCAAATCGAGTATTTATACACCTCGTTCCGACACTTGTAGACCAAGATACAAATAGAACATCGCGGTACGCCAATCAATTCACAACTTACATTTTTGCAGAAATCAGTCCCAAAGAAGCTTAAACATCACCTTCGAAAAGACCTCCAAAAATTCTGATAAAAATACGAGTGCATTCCTCTCGAAGTGTAGATATCGATCGAGTCCTCATACGTCTCGTTCAGATGCCCATAGGCCGAGAAACCCCAACAATACTTCACCGCTGTCCAATACCTCACAATGGTACAAGGGGTCAAAAGATACCTCGGGAACTGTGCTAAAAACCCAAAATAAGGCAAAGTGATCAACACAAAAATCGAAGGCATACCTCTCGTGAACGCGTTGCCGTAAAAATCAGCTCAAAAGTCCATCGGGGTAGCTAAGGGGGTCTCGCGCACTGAAAAGCGACGGTAGAAGCCACAAACGTAGGAGCGTCGAAGTGCGCCGCGTCGCAGAAAATGCCGATGCCACGGCCTCCAAAAATTCTGGGAATCCATCAGAAGTAGAGGACAAGGTGAGGAACAACCTTCTTTAAGGCCTCAACCCAAGATGAGCTCGGGAAAGCCCACAAAAAGAAGCCCAAAGGGGCTATTTATAGACCAAAGTCCACAAACAAGAGGATCCGGATTCGGGCGCCCGAAATCCGGCCGGCCGTTACTGTGCGCGCCCGAATTACCCTCAGCATGCCACGTCACCCGCTCCGCGCCCCGCGCGCCTGGTGCACAAGCGCCCGCCAATCGCGGCGTGCCGCGTGGTGACGCAGTCCACGGCGGGGTGCACGCGCCGCGGTCCGCGCTGGGTCACCCGGGTCGCTGCGCCCGCCAATGGGCGAGCGACACGTGGCCTGGCGGGTCCACCGTGCGCCGAGCCCGGCATGCTGCCTCGCGTGCGTTGACCAACCAATCAACGCGCGCCACGAGTCCTGCCTAACGCCCGCTGGTCCCGGTGCACGCCAGATCCCGTGGACCGGCCGCCAGCGCTGCTGCCCGCGCCCGCGCCGCCGTGCTCCACCGTTGCCCGTCGCCGACGGCGCTGCCCTAGCCTGCCGGAACAATAACAAATGCCTCGAAATCTGTGTTTTGGCATCCGGGCTCCAAAAAATACAAGTAAATAATCCATTTTCATCGTTTTCGTGCGCTGAATCCAAATCCGATGTATGTTTTGCCCAATTCCACTTCTAAAATTTGTCGAAGGCACCCAGCTAAATAATCTTAATCCAAATTTTGCGCTGGGTCCAATCCGGAGGTCCGATATGCGCACAAACACCTCCGACACACAGCCTAGGCCTCCAGAAGCTGCCAACCAACAGTAATCCTATCGCGGGAATCCGGGTCCTCACAGACCTAACACTCACAACTAGGGGTGTCAACGAGCCGAACACGAGCAAGCTGGGGTCGGCTCGTGTTCGGCTCGTTTATTCGTTTAATAAACGAGCCGAACACGAGCTGGCTCGTTTAAATATCGAGCTGAAAATTTCGGCTCGTGTTCGGCTCGTGTTCGGCTCGTTTATTAGCGAGCCGAACATGAACTGGCTCGCGAATAACAATTTTGATTTTCATTCCTACTATTAGGTGTAAAATTAAAAAAAAATTAAAAAATTAAAATTTTAATTTAATAATTAAAATTCATAAAAAATTGATAGCCTAAAATTTAAATAGTATAGTTTATATATATATATATATATATATATATATATATATATATATATATATATATATATATATATATATATATATATATATATATATATATATATATATATATTTTCGAGCTGTTATCGAGCCGAACACGAGCGAGCTGACCCCAGCTTGTGTTCGGCTCGTTTACTAAACGAGCGATTCGATCTCGAGCTTATTTCGAGCCGAACACGAGCTAGCTTGCGAACAGCGAGCTGGATTGCCACCCCTACTCACAACTAATCGCCACAATTTCTTGAATTACGTGATTATTGCGGAATCGCCGATAAACCTACGATTTTGCCAACTTACGGTTCGATAACCAATTTCCATTCAACGAAAGCTGTCGGATCTCTAAAGAAAAGTTTAGAGATCATGGGCACACAGCCCAATACAGCCCATAAGGCTACAATTGCAATTAGATCCCTAGGGTATAATATAATTGCATAATTACATGCATTTTATCCACTATTAAGAAATTATATTAAATCCAGGGACTTATAAACTGAACCAAAAGCACCAGTAGCTGGGCCTCGATGTTCTAAACACCGTGCTCATTATTTGGGAGCAACTTGAGCCACGAGGACTGCAATAGGTCCATGATTACTAAGCCTTTAGAGCACAAAGTTGCTAACATGAATTTACACCTACTCTCTGTGTAAACTAGGGTGAGCATCATTCTCAGAGGACCAGGGAGGTTCAGAGGCTCACCTTATAGGTGTCGCGGGACTGCTGGAAACGTCGCCGGAGCAAGGTGTCCAAAAACCAACTTAGCTAGAGCTCGGTTTGGCCGAGTGTGCACCAACTCGCGTTCTAGCTCCAATAAAAGGCAAGCACGAGTTGAAAAGGGTTCCCAGAGGTGGTAGGAGCACCAACCCACTCAGCTCCGGCAACCCGGCATGGTGGTTGGCCGGAGAAGACAACCTAAAGCAAAATCTAAGAGCATTAATGGTGAATCTCTATCCGGCAACAAAAGACCACATGCAAGGGGTCTGGGTGAATGCTCTGGTCATGAGGAAGCTCAACTGATGGTTATCCGTCGCCGGGAAGTGACGGCGGCGGCGGACGGCCAAGTCCGGCCAACCTCATGCAACCCAAGACTAGGGCATCACACCGCGGCTTCATCTCTAAACCAAACTCCACCAAACTTTTTGGTGAGCTTCTATAGGACGAGATAAAGGTTCCCATCATTTTATATCTGATCCTAAGCCACTAGTTGAAGAGCTTGCTCGAGGCGGAGAAACCATGGGTTCCGGCGAGTGCAACTCCCCCGCCGGCAACCGAACACATCCCCGGCGCTGGGGTTCGGCATGGGACATCTTCAAGAGGTGAGGAAGATGCCCCAAGTGTCTAGGTAGCAATAAAACCTACTATAGTAAAGAACTCACCTTGGCCGGAGTTGAGGAAGAAGAAGGAAACCGGGGTTCTTCTCCGGCGTTGCGCGGCCAAGGCAGGGTGCACAACTTCTCGGGGAGGATCTCCTGATGACAAGGAACACTCCACCAAAGTCTGAAGGTAACAGGTTGCGGCTTGAGAAACTCCTCACCTTCACCACCCGAGAGCAACCTCCAAGTTGCTTTTCCGGCGATTGGAGGCGGCGGCCAGCGGCGGCGGTGCTTGGGGAAGTTGCAGAGGAGGGGAGGAGGCGTGGGAGTTACAAAAAGGCTAGGGATAAAGCGGCTAGGGTTTCTCCAAGAGAAGCCCTAGATTCAATTAGTACTAGGCATAAATTGCCATTTAGTCCCTGTACAGCCCAAACTAGCACTTGGGTCCTTCACTGTAGATGAAAAATGCATCCAAGTCCCTCCCCAAGAAAGTTCAACTGATTTAATACATAAAATATAGGGGTTCTTGGAAAAATATGATAAATTTTGCTATTTTTCATGCTTTTCGAGACATTAGAGTCGTCAAACGGAAAAACGGACACCACCACGACGTCCAGCTCGACGAAACCTATCGAGTAGCGATTTTGGTTCGTTGAGTTTGAGCTTCGTAAATCTCAAAATCCATCTCCCATCTCCTCCTGGCCTGAATTCATGTATGTGCTTGGGCTTCAGGGCTTCTTCCGTCTGAGGGGCGGCCCGTTGGGGATTCTCCCATTCCCACCTGGCCATGAGCTGTTTCCCACCTTGGCTATACATACCCTGCTCCCCATCTCTTCACCCTGCTACCCATCTCTTCACCCGCACAGCTCTCTTCCATCTCTGATCTCTTCCCCTCTAGCGCCTCTGCTGTCTCCTTGGGTGCCGGTGACTCTGGTGGCTCCGCCTGACTTCCCGCTCCTCTGGCGCTCCCGGCCTCGCCGGACCCAGCTGCAACTAAGTTCCCCCATCCTTCCTTTCACTTATGTAATAAAAAAGCTATTTTTACTACTTGCTGCCTTCGTTACCAACTCCCCTCTCCCCTACTCATATTCACAGGAGTTACAAATCCCCTCCGCTTAACTAGATCCTTGCCCTCAAGGATCGAACGCAGGGAACTGTCTCTTCAGTGCCCAATATCCCTCCCAAGTGGCTTGCTCACCAGGGAGGTTACTCCACTTGACCAGTACCTCCGACTTCGCCTTGTTCCCCTGCTTGACCATGCGGCGGTCTAAGATGCACTCGGGTGTGGCTAGTAACTGCCCGTCCTCTCCAGCTAGGGGAACCGAGGGGGATACCTTATCTGTCGAGGGGTGGGGTCTTCTTCAGGAGGATACATGAAACACCGGGTGGATTCTGGCTTCTTCCGGCAGCCGCAACCTGTAAGCTACTGCCCCTACACGCTCCGTCACCTCGAATGGCCCGAAATACCTCGCTGTAAGTTTCCACTCTTTCCTCATTGCCACGGTGTTCTGCATATAGGGTTGTAACCTGAGGTAAACCCACTCCCCCACAGTATACTCCTTCTGTCACGCCCCGGCGTCGAAACTGCCACCCGGGCTCGCCAACAGATCCGCCGCCCATACGGGAAGCCCCGTATAGACGAAGCGACTAACCTGCGAAAGATCAACTATACTATACAGATATCAGAGCTGAAAGTAAACTGTTGAAAATGAAAATATATACAACTCAAAATCCTCCCCAAAACACATAAGTCTCTCAAGCAGTAAAATAAAATACAACTCTATACCTCACTACAAAGGTAAAGGGGTACATCTACTCTCTGGACGACGACGACTGGTAGGGATCTATCTCGCGACTCCCTTACCTCGATCAGCTGGAACAGCAACTGGAACAGCAGGAACAGGAGTAGAACTCCCTGTGGGAAAAGACACCACGACGGGTGTGAGAACTACGTCCCAAGTAGTTCTCAGTGGGTGCCGCCAACAAGCCCGACGGTATGCCCACTAAGTCTACTAGAGGCAAAAAGTAACAATATAATACTGAAATGAAAGGGCTGGAAAAGTAACTCTATAGCTACTATGCCTCAATCTAGATGCTCAAAAAGTGGAACAGATGGAAACATGATGCATCTACTAACTCTCAACATCCAGATCACCCAATCTACCTGACTGCCTCCTCGGGTCCAGTCAAACCTGCGCCTACCTACTGTCGTTACATCCCGGAGGACCGGACTGACGTAGGGCATCCGTAGCTGCCAAAACTGGCCCAGCCAGAGGGACTGTGTCCGTAACTGCCAAAACTGGCCCAGTAAGATGGACGGCGTCGACAAGTCGCGATACCAAAGTGCAGACCCACCCCGGATGTGGCACTCGAGGGGAGCGCCGCGCACTCTGTCGAGCTCAGGTGGCACTGCAGGCTATAGTCCAAAATCCACGCTCACTTTCTGAACGGAAGGACTCAATCCTCAAACATCTCGCACAACAGTCGGAGCACTGTCGACGACTCAGCTGATCAACTCTCACGAAACACGAGACACAAGCCTCTCCAACAGCTCACAGCACAAACACACTGGCTGGAGATACTCCACAGCCAGGACCACCGTCCACCAGACGGCTCCCACAACAGAACACTAAACTCACAGGAAAGACCGACACCAAAAGGGTTCGGAAACCCGATAGGCCGGTGGTAAGAACCCTATCAAACAAGAACAGACTCTAGGCTCCGCCTATCGAAGTTTCCGACCCCCTTATAGTTCGGGAACAAAACAATCTCGGTACAACACGTAGAAGACACCAACCAGGGCCCGAAAGTTTCGGGAGACCTACACCTACAACCCTATCAAACAAGAACAGGTTCCAGGCTCGGCCCCCGTGGCTTTCGTCCCGACAAAGGAACGGCCCCTAGAACCCAGACCACTCGAATCCTTTCGAGTGGGGAGATTTACAGGAAAAAGGTGACATTTGTTATTGAAAACCATTTTCACTCAACCCACGCAGGGTGAGGATTAAAAGTAGTACCCTTTTTGAAAAGCTATCTTGTTTTGAGAAGAAATCTATTTTTAATGATTTTTAGGTCTTTTTGGAAAAACAGTTAGAAAACAAATGTTTTATCCAAACCCCGAAGGGCTGATGCCATTGTCCAAATCAAATAAGTACAGACTCCAGCGGCCATTCGATGCTTGGAAGAAAACATTGATAGACTAAAATCATGTGTATGTCGAAAAGGGTTCTGGGTTCTAGGTCCTGCAAACACAAGTAAACTACTGCCACTAACATAGTTGCGACAACCCAAATAGGGGAAACAAGACCTCATGGGACCACCGTTTTCCTCAAACGGTTCCCGGTACAGATAAGCGATCCACTACATCTACCAGACTCCACTCTGCTCCCAAGCACGAGTGCAAATGCAACCCACACTGTAGTGGCCCTAGTTCCCATGCAGCATTCTTCCGATGAATCCACTGTTAAAACACCTAGTATTGGTGTATCTGGCCCACGGTGCATCAATTGGATGCTACTGATGGACCATGTGCGTTTCTACTTGCTGAGTTGGCCTTCGGCTGGGTTTGCCGAAATTTCTGAGAAGAATTAGGCCAAACAGAGGTCGGAGAGGGATTCAGCACGGAAAAATGCTTGAAAACAACTTTTTGTTTGCTTGATTTGGAGTCCGGATGCCCAAAAACGGACACCCGGAAGTTTTTAGTGGTTTTTGGCGCGTGGGAGGGGTCGTAGACCGCCGGGATGCCACGTGGCGGCCTGTCATTGGCCGGTTTACGGCGCGCGGTCCACAGAGCAGCGCGTCGGGGTGCACAGACCCGGCGCAGGGACACGTGGCACTGCCTGATTGGCGGGCCCAGGGCGCGCGGTCTACTGGTTGTGCGCGGCGGTGCATAGACCAAGGCGGGGGCCACGTGGCAGCCTCCGGTTGGTCGGTGCATGCGGCGCGGTCCACGGAATTCTTGGCGAAGGCGTGGACCAGGTGCAGGGGACACGTGTCACTCCCTGATTGGCGGGTGCAGCAGCTGCGGTGCACGGGGCGCGCGGTAGGTGCCTCGGGACGGGTGCGCACGTGGGAGCCACGTCGCGCGGTCGGCGGGTCAGCCGGGGACACGTGGCGCCCGCTCATTGGCGGGCGCAACCGCCTTACTGTGCTGACTGGGTGGACACGTGGCAGTCATTGAGTGGTCCCGCGACGCTGTTCCCTGTTCGGCGGGACACGTGGCGCTCATCGGCTGGCCTTGCACCGATGTTGCCTGTTCGGGGGGACACGTGGCAGCACGGGGAACTTTTGGGCGTGAACAGCGTTGGGCCGGGCCCAACACTGTAGGCGCCCGAAAGTTTCGGGCGCCCGAAAGTTTCGGGCGCCCGAAAGTGGGCCCGAAATTGGTTTGACTTGTTTTTTTTGGGCTGTTTTCTTTGGGGGCCTATAAATAGGCCACTTGGGGCCGAGATTTTGAGCCATTTCTCGAGAGTTTTAGCTCTTGACCCCTTCATAAGATTTCTTCCTCTCCCTCTTGCGCATCCTCTGGTGAAGTTTCAGATTTTTTGGAGACCACGACGACAGTGTTTCCTGCATCGTGGTGCGGAGTGACGTTATACTGTTGGAGGCCAATCTTCGTTGCAGTTTAGTCTGGGAGGTCTACCGGGCTACCCCGATGCTATTTTTGGACGATTTCTTCGACAAAGGATTCACAAGAGGTAAACCTACGTTTTCCATGTTGGACGTTTTTTCTGGAAATGAGCTTATTCAGGGGTTTGGGGTACATTTTAACCTCCCTTTGTGACTGTTTGAGTTTCTGGACAGCATACACTTCGCGGATTTTTATCTCCCCATCCGTATATCGGATTTTGACGATTCAAGAGCCTATCGACATCTACTCTTCGCGAGCATCGCCGTGGTATTTTTATTGGAATTTGTAGAAGAATATTTTCAGGTGAAAATTTCGTGATAAGGGGACTGTTCATGCAGGAATTTTTGGAACTTGAATTTGTGTGGATTTCAGTGTAATTGGGGATTGTTGTTGTACCCAGGACTTTGTGAGCACCACTATTGTGCTTTTTGCTTAGCGGATACGGTGATTTGGCGGTTTCTGGACTTTTTATCTGTGCAACCCCGGACAGTTAGCGTGTTCAGGTAGGTTATCTCGCTTTCAAAATCTACGGACTGTACTCTAATTCTATGACTGTAGCTGCATGCATGCTAATAAATGACCTCAATATTATGTGAAAACTGTATGATTGTACCCACAGTTGATAGTTGCTAAATCTGATGACCTCATTGAAACTCTTGCAACATGTGAACTCTTTCAACCTGAAAACTTAACTTAGCACACCTGTTATGTATTATACATCTTGCTCAAACGAACTACAGTAAACCTTAACCTGGATTAGGTTTATACATTGCTTTAGGTTTTCCACATTGCTTGTTACTCTGGTCATTCTGGACATAG
Source organism: Tillandsia leiboldiana (assembly GCA_029204045.2). Taxonomy (NCBI): domain Eukaryota; kingdom Viridiplantae; phylum Streptophyta; class Magnoliopsida; order Poales; family Bromeliaceae; genus Tillandsia; species Tillandsia leiboldiana. The sequence goes on along the minus strand of CM055071.1, from coordinate 40,043,830 downwards.
TGGTTTTCCCCGAGTCGTGGGCTGGGAGGTCTAGTAGATGTGGATGCATTGTACTCGCGTCTGGGGACCGAGTAGAGTTGGCAGCAGTCTGTAGATCAGTTGTTCATTGAGATAGTGATAGTGATGATGGATCTGGGATCATGGGGGATTGTCTTAGTGACAGTGTGGATTTTCTTTTAGTGAGTGCGACAGTGTTTGGATCATAGCCTGCAGGAGCCACATTTGAGCTCGACAGAGATGCGCTGATACTTTGCTCGGTGGGGTCGCTCCCCACGAGTGCCACTCCGGAGTTGGGCTTGATACTTCTATCGCGGCTTGTCGATGCTTGTGTCCCTCTGGCTGAGCCAGTTTTGGCAGTCACGGACGTCTAAGTCCAGTCCTCCGGGATGTAGGTAGGCGCAGGTTTGACTGGACCCGATGTGGCAGTCAGTTTGGATTGGGTGATTTGAGATGAGTACTAGTTGTGGCATATTGTTCCTTCTGTCCTACTCTTTGAGCATCTAGATAGAGGCATAGTAGCTGTAGATTTTACCTTTCCAGCTTTTCTGTACTGTATTGCATATGTTACTTTATGCCTTTAGTAGACTTAGTGGGCAGACCGTCGGGCTTGTTGGCGGCACCCACTGAGAACTACTGTGGGAGGTAGTTCTCACACCCGTCGTGGTGTCTTTTTCCCCAGGGACTTCGGCTCTATTTCTTGCCGTACCAGTTGCTGATCCAGCTCCTTCAGACCGAGGTAAGGGAGTCGCGAGATAGATCCCTTTTCCCCTTCAGCTCCATTGTGTGATAGAGGTACCCTTATGTTATTTTGGTTGTGTCATGTTTGAGAGACTTTGTAGTGAGGTGTCGAGTTGTACATTTTATGTTCGCATTTTGAGAGACTCTTATGTATTCTTTTGGTGAGGATGCTATGTATTTATTCCTGAGAGACTGTCTACTTCATGTTTATAGTTAGTTTTCTTTTTCAGCTCTGATATCTGCTAGTATAGTTGTTTATTTGCAGGTTAGACGCTACGTCTCTACGGGGCTTCCTGTAGGGGCGACGAATCTGTTGGCGAGCCCGGGGCACAGTTCCGACCCCGGGGCGTGACAGATTAGAGTGGTATCAGAGCCTAGGATGTAGGTCTTGGAGGACTTAGGAACCCTAGACTTGTGGTTGAACCCTAGGATGACTCATGTGAGAGCTGAGATTTTTTTAGCGAAAGTCTTGATTGGGTTTCTAACTCTCCCGAGCGGATTGGGATGAGTGATAGACATGTCTTCCTTCGCTAGCGACTATGTTGGCTGCAGACAACATAGTACTTCGGAAAGGGGGACATGCCTTTTGACTTTCGCTAGATTGGGTCGAGTGCTGATTTTGGTTCTGATTATTTGCTTTGCCCCTTAGGTGGGGATGCCTCCTCGACGTTCGATGGTGACGCGCTTGCAGCCTTCGTCCTCTGAGCCCGAGCAGGAGGACTCGGGGCGAGGACACCAGGCAGAGATTCAGGAGCTCCGTGCCCAGATGGCACAAATGGCTGAGGCGTCTCGACGCTAGTAGGAGGCAGTGGCGCGGCTGATGCTCATGATGGAGCAGAGAGCGCAGCCGGCGGTGGCACCCCCTGAGAGTTCTCCGGTGCCTTCTTCCCCTATGGTGGCGCCCCCTGTTGTGCAGCCTGCACCGGCGGTTCCAGTTGAGCCGGTTTCGAGTAGACCACCGGCTGGGGCATCAGGATCATTGACTTCAGCAGAGCAGCGGGAGGTGGTGGACTTGTTGATGAGATTTCGCCAGTTTGATCCACCCCGCTTTTCGGGTATGAGTGCTGAGCCGTGGGCGGCCGAGTCTTGGATCACAGCCATGGAGCGCCACTTCGAGAGCCTATTTATTGATGAGAGGTTTCGAGTTATTTTGGCTACTCACTTCTTGAAGAGCAACGCCGAGGCATGGTGGCGGCGTGTGCGACCAGCTGGTCCACCTGGGACGCAGCTTCTTTCCTGGGCCGAGTTCCGAAGTATGTTACTTGGAGCCTTCTTTCCGGAGAGTGTCAGACAGCGACTAGAGGAGCAGTTGAAGAATCTCCGTCAGGGAGATAGGCCCGTGCACATGTACATAGCTGAATTCAATCAGCTATTGGCATGTTTGCCTCACGTGGCCAGAGATGAGAGCCACCGCATCTATATGTTTGAGAGAGGACTTCGCAGAGACATCTATCAGTTCGTCCGCTCCCGCAGACTGCAGACCTTGGAGGCCTCGATGGAGCAGGCTTTGTATGTGGAGTGTGGAGAGGCCGTGATGGCAGAGGTGACTCCGACCCCTGTAGTGACTTCTGGGGCGAAGCGCCCGGCTTCGACGGAGGAGGGGCAGTCTAGCAGGCAGGGACCCCCGAGACCTCCGCGTTTCCACCCTCAGGGCCGGGGGTACCAGGGACGGCAGAGATCGGGGGCATCTCGCCAGTCACAGCAGCAGCAGCGTCGACCCCCTCGACAGCAGCAGTCCTCCCAGCAGACTTCTCGCCAGCAGCGCTCGGATCGGTGTATCATCTGTGGAGGCCCACACCAGCCGACTCAGTGCCCGCAGAGACAGGGCCGATGTTTTCGCTGCGGGCAGGCCGGTCATATTGCGAGTGCGTGACCCAGGGCTGGTCATCCAGCTCATTCTTCAGCTTCAGCACCATCTGTTCCTTATCAGCCAGCCGGACCATCTGCGGCCTACAGCAGGCCGGATTTTGCCTCATCCTCTTTCCGACAGCCAGAGCGACGTCCCCCGGCGCCGAGCAGTCGAGTTTATGCTGCTCAGGTCGAGGACGCTACAGCAGCAGAGCAGGTCGTCGCAGGTATTATTCTGATTTCTGCAGTTCGTACACGTGCTCTTTTTGATACTGGGGCATCACATTCATTTATCAATAGAGCATTTGCATCCCTACATGGTATAGTGGTAGTTTCTTTATCGCATGCATTAGAGGTTCAGATACCAGATCATGTTTTGCATGTCGAGGAGTACTGTAGGGATTGCCCTGTACAGTTGGGACCCTGGATTCTGCCGGCAGACTTGCTTGCATTGCGGCAGCTCCAGGATTTTGATGTTGTGCTTGGTATGGATTGGTTGTCGAGATACTATGCTACCATAGACTGCAGAGAGAGGACGGTTACTCTTCGTGAGCCGGGGTAGGAGGAGTTCGTCTTTAGAGGCTGTCAGAGTTTCTTATTTGCTTTGACTATTTCTTCGGCGAGGGCCCGGCGGATGATGAGTAGAGGATGCACTGCATTTCTGGCGACGATTGTGAAAGTGCCTACGGCGGCACGGGGACTCGAGGATATTCCAGTTGTCCCCGAGTTTCCCGATGTGTTTCCCCCAGAGTTGACGACCATGCCGCCGAAGAGGGAGATAGAGTTTGTGATTGATGTGGTACCCGGAACCGCACCAATCTCAAAGGCACCTTATAGGATGGCACCTGCTGAGTTGAGGGAGTTGAAGGCTCAGCTTCAGGATCTCATGGATAGAGGCTTTATTCGGCCCAGTGTTTCTCCATGGGGAGCGCCTGTGTTGTTCGTGAAGAAGAAGGATGGGACACTTCGCTTATGTGTGAACTACCGGGAGCTGAATAAAGTGACCATCCGGAATGAGTATCATCTGCCACGGATTGATGATTTATTCGATCAGCTACAGGGAGCCTCCGTGTTTTCGAAGATTGATCTTCAGTCAGGTTACCACTAGCTGAGGGTGAGGGCCGAGGACATCCCCAAGAGGGCGTTTAGATCCCGGTATGGGCATTACGAGTTTACGGTTATGCCGTTCGGTTTGACCAATGCCCCAGCTGCTTTCATGGATTTGATGAACCGGGTATTTCAGCCGTACTTGGATCTGTTTGTGGTTGTGTTTGTTGATGACATCCTGATCTACTCCCGGAGCGATGTGGAGCACGAGGAGCACTTGAGGATAGTGCTGCAGCTTCTACGTGAGAAGAAGTTGTATGCCAAGCTTAAAAAGTGCGAGTTCTTGCTTCGGGAGGTTGCATTCTTGGGCCACATAGTTTCAGCCGCTGGAGTGGCAGTCGACCCGACGAAGATTGATACAGTTTGGGATTGGCCGAGACCGACGACGGTTACAGAGGTACGGAGTTTCTTGGGCCTGGCAGGCTACTATCGTCGGTTCGTGGAGGGCTTTGCGAAGCTCTCTACTCCCCTGACCAGTCTGACGAGGAAGGGGACGAGGTTTGTTTGGACCGAGCAGTGTCAGCAGAGTTTCGAGGAGCTGAAGAGGAGATTGATCTCAGCACCTGTTCTTGCACTGCCGGTGATGGGAGAGGGCTTCGTGATTTACAGTGACGCCTCGCACAGCGGTTTGGGATGTGTCTTGATGCAGCATGGTAGGGTAATTGCCTATGCCTCACGGCAATTAAAGGATTACGAGAAGAGTTACCCTACTCATGACTTGGAGCTTGCAGCTGTGGTTTTTGCACTGAAGCTGTGGCGGCACTACCTCTACGGTGAGTATTGTGAGATCTATACGGATCATAAAAGCTTAAAGTATCTGTTCACTCAAAAGGAGCTGAACCTGAGGCAACGCCGGTGGTTGGAGTTGCTAAAGGATTACGATCTGAGTATCCTTTATCACCCCGGCAAGGCCAATGTGGTGGCAGATGCTTTGAGTCGGAGGTCAGTGCAGAGCTTGAGCATGTCGATTACACAGCAGGCACCGCTGATAGAGCAGTTGAGACGACTTCAGATTGAGGTAGTATCCCCTGGGGTCTCTGCTAGGCTTATGTCCATGGTCTTGCAGCCCACTCTGTTGGACAGGATCAGGGAGGCACAGAGTGAGGACCCCCACTTGGAGAGGATCAGATCACAGGTTCAGACAGAGCAGAGAGGGGATTTTTCTGAGGATAGCTCGGGAGTACTGCGGTACAGGGACCGAGTTTGTGTGCCTTCGGATCTAGAGATCAGAGACCAGATTTTGAGAGAGGCCCATTATACACCTTACACCATCCATCCTGGTGGTACTAAGATGTATAAGGACCTCAAGGCACACTTTTGGTGGTCCGGAATGAAGCGGGATATTGGAAGGTTTGTAGCTCAGAGTTTAACTTGCCAGCAAGTGAAAGCAGAGCATCGTGTCCCTGCTGGCAAGTTACAGAGTCTTCCAATTCCCGAGTGAAAGTGGGACCACATCTGTAACACCCCCGGAATTTGGATTAGTCCTCTATATAAATGATATAATAGGACTAAAATCTCTAACCCGGCTATAGCATTTTGGATGGTAGCAAGATCCAAGAGGAACATGAGAGTTAAGCGTGCTAGAGCTAGAGTAGTTCTAGGATGGGTGACCCCCTGGGAAGTGGGGCGTCACAGTTGGTATCAGAGCCATTCACCAGCCGAAAATGTGAGATGAGTCTCGGCTGAGCCAGGGTTATATAGCGGGTAGAGCGAGGCTCCCCGGCTAATGACCGTTGTGAGTGGAGTGCAGCTCCTCACAAGGTCTGCTAAGGCTAGCGAGACGAGTCTCACATCGCCTGGTGCTTGTGAGTGTGCTTGAGCCTGACGTGGACGTCAGGGCTTAAAGGGGGGAAGAATGTAACACCCCCGGAATTTGGATTAGTCCTCTATATAAATGATATAATAGGACTAAAATCTCTAACCCGGCTATAGCATTTTGGATGGTAGCAAGATCCAAGAGGAACATGAGAGTTAAGCGTGCTAGAGCTAGAGTAGTTCTAGGATGGGTGACCCCCTGGGAAGTGGGGCGTCACAACATCACCATGGATTTTGTGATGGGGCTGCCGAGATCACAGAGTGGAGCCGACGCGGTTTGGGTGATTGTTGATAGACTCACCAAGTCTGCACATTTCCTGCCTGTATAGATGACTTGGTCTATGGAGCGCCTGACACAGTTATACTTGGATGAGATAGTGAGGCTGCATGGAGTACCAGCGTCGATTGTTTCAGATCGGGACCCGAGGTTTGTGTCACGATTCTGGGGGAGCTTACAGTTAGCCTTGGGGACCCAGCTCAGATTCAGCACTGCATTCCACCCACAGACCGATGGTCAGTCCGAGCGCACCATTCAGACTCTTGAGGATATGTTGCGTGCGTGCGTCATGGATTTTGGAGGGGGATGGCACCGACACTTACCCTTGGTTGAGTTTGCGTACAACAACAGCTATCAAGCGAGCATTCAGATGGCTCCGTTTGAGGCGTTGTATGGACGCAAGTGCCGGTCGCCCCTGTACTGGAGTGACGTGGGTGAGAGGAGGACGTTGGGGCCTGATTTACTGCTAGAGGCGGAAGAGAAGGTCAGAGTCATTCGTCGGCACCTTGAGACGGCCCAGAGTCGCCAGAAGAGTTATGCAGATACTCGGCGGCGAGACCTTGAGTTCCAGATTGGTGACCATGTCTTCCTGAAGGTCTCGCCCTCGAAAGGGGTCCGGAGGTTTGGAGTGCGTGGGAAGCTTAGTCTCCGCTTCATTGGACCCTTTGAGGTACTTGAGAGGGTAGGCCCTGTGGCTTATAGAGTTGCTCTTCCTCCCCGTTTGGCTGGTGTTCATGATGTCTTCCACGTCTCAGCTTTGAGGAGATACGCGTTCGATCCGTCTCATGTGATTGACTTCGCATCCTTGGATATCGGCGAGGACTTGGTTTATGAGGAGCGCCCGTTGCGGATTCTGGCTCGCGAGGTGAGGGAATTACGCAACCGGGAGATACCTTATGTGAAGATCCTTTGGAGCAATCACGAGGAGCGAGAGGCTACCTGGGAGCTAGAGACGGAGATGCGAGATGCCTACCCTTTTCTGTTCGAGACTTCTGGCTGAGGTACGCCTGTTTCGTTTCGAGGACGAAACTTTCTTTTAGTGGGGGAGGATGTAGTGGCCCTAGTTCCCATGCAGCGTTCTTCCGATGAATCCACTGTTAAAACACCTAGTATTGGTGTATCTGGCCCACGGTGCATCAATTAGATGCTACTGATGGACCCTGTGCGTTTCTACTTGCTGAGTTGGCCTTCGGCTGGGTTTGCCGAAATTTCTGAGAAGAATTAGGCCAAACGAAGTCGGAGATGGATTCAGCACGGAAAAACGCTTGAAAAAGACTTTTTGTTTGCTTGATTTGGAGTCCGGATGCCCAAAAACGGACACCCGAAAGTTTTTAGTGGTTTTTGGTGCGTGGGAGGGGTCGTAGACCGCCGGGATGCCACGTGGCGGCCTGTCATTGGCCGGTTTACGGCACGCGGTCCACAGAGCAGCACGGCGGGATGCACAGACCCGGCGCAGGGACACGTGGCACTGCCTGATTGGCGGGCCCAGGGCGCGCGGTCTACTGGTTGTGCGCGGCGGTGCATAGACCAAGGCGGGGGCCACGTGGCAGCCTCCGGTTGGTCAGTGCACGCGGCGCGGTCCAGGGAATTCTTGGGGAAGGCGTGGACCAGGTGCAGGAAACACGTGTCACTCCCTGATTGGCGGGTGCAGCAGTTGCGGTGCATGGGGAGCGCGGTAGGTGCCTCGGGACGCGTGCGCACGTGGGAGCCACGTCGCGCGGTCGGCGGGTCAGCCGGGGACACGTGGCGCCCGCTCATTGGCGGGCGCAACCGCCTTACTGTGCTGACTGGGTGGACACGTGGCAGTCATTGAGTGGTCCCGCGACGCTGTTCCCTGTTCGGCGGGACACGTGGCGCTCATCGGCTGGCCTTGCACCGGTGTTGCCTGTTCGGGGGGACACGTGGCAGCACGGGGAACTTTCGGGCGTGAACAGTGTTGGGCCGGGCCCAACACTGTAGGCGCCCGAAAGTTTCAGGCGCCCGAAAGTGGGCCCGAAATTGGTTTGACTTGTTTTTTTTGGGCTGTTTTCTTTGGGGGCCTATAAATAGGCCACTTGGGGCCGAGATTTTGAGCCATTTCCTGAGAGTTTTAGCTCTTGACCCCGTCATAAGATTTCTTCCTCTCCCTCTTGCGCATCCTCTGGTGAAGTTTCAGATTTTTTGGAGACCGCGACGACAGCGTTTCCTGCATCGTGGTGCGGAGCGACGTTATACTGTTGGAGGCCCATCTTCGTCGCAGTTTAGTCTGGGAGCTCTACCGGGCTACCCTGATGCTATTTTTGGACGATTTCTTCGACAGCGGATTCACAAGAGGTAAACCTACGTTTTCCATGTTGGACATTTTTTCTGGAAATGAGCTTATTCAGGGGTTTGGGGTACATTTTAACCTCCCTTTGTGACTGTTTGAGTTTCTGGACAGCATATACTTCGCAGATTTTTATCTCCCCATCCGGATATCGGATTTCAACGATTCAAGAGCCTATCGACATCTACTCTTCGCGAGCATCGCCCTGGTATTTTTATCGGAATTTTTGGAAGAATATTTTCAGGTGAAAATTTCGTGATAAGGGGACTGTTCATGCAGGAATTTTTGGAACTTGAATTTGTGTGGATTTGAGTGTAATTGGGGATTGTTGTTGTACCCAGGACTTTGTGAGCACCACTATTGTGCTTTCTGCTTAGCGGATACGGTGATTTGGCGGTTTCTGGACTTTTTATCTGTGCAACCCCGGACAGTTAGCGTGTTCAGGTGGGTGATCTCGCTTTCAAAATCTACGGAATGTACTCCAATTCTATAACTGTAGCTGCATGCATGCTAATAAATGACCTCAATATTATGTGAAAACTGTATGATTGTACCCACAGTTGATAGTTGCTAAATCTGATGACCTCATTGAAACTCTTGCAACATGTGAACTCTTTCAACCTGAAAACTTAACTTAGCACACCTGTTATGTATTATACATCTTGCTCAAACGAACTACAGTAAACCTTAACCTGGATTAGGTTTATACATTGCTTTAGGTTTTCCACATTGCTTGTTACTCTGGTCATTCTGGACATAGTGGTTTTCCCCGAGTCGTGGGCTGGGAGGTCTAGTAGATGTGGATGCATTGTACTCGCGTCTGGGGACCGAGTAGAGTTGGTAGCAGTCTGTAGATCAGTTGTTCATTGAGATAGTGATAGTGATGATGTCACGCCCCGAGTTTTAAAAATCCGGTAAAATTTTTTTTTTTTTTTTTTTTTTTTTTTTTAAATCTGGGATCATGGGGGATTGTCTTAGTGACAGTGTGGATTTTCTTTTAGTGAGTGCGACAGTGTTTGGATCATAGCCTGCAGGAGCCACATTTGAGCTCGACAGAGATGCGCTGATACTTTGCTCGGTGGGGTCGCTCCCCACGAGTGCCACTCCGGAGTTGGGCTTGATACTTCTATCGCGGCTTGTCGATGCTTGTGTCCCTCTGGCTGAGACAGTTTTGGCAGTCATGGACACCGTCCCTCTGGCTGAGCCAGTTTTGGCAGTCACGGACGTCCTACGTAAGTCCGGTCCTCCGGGATGTACGGCAGTAGGTAGGCGCAGGTTTGACTGGACCCGATGTGGCAGTCAGTTTGGATTGGGTGATTTGAGATGAGTACTAGTTGTGGCATATTGTTCCTTCTGTGCTACTCTTTGAGCATCTAGATAGAGGCATAGTAGTTGTAGATTTTACCTTTCCAGCTTTTCTGTACTGTATTGCATATGTTACTTTATGCCTCTAGTAGACTTAGTGGGCAGACCGTCGGGCTTGTTGGCGGCACCCACTGAGAACTACTGTGGGAGGTAGTTCTCACACCCGTCGTGGTGTCTTTTTCCCCAGGGACTTCGGCTCCAGTTCCTGCCGTACAAGTTGCTGATCCAGCTCCTTCAGACCGAGGTAAGGGAGTCGCGAGATAGATCCCTTTTCCCCTTCAGCTCCATTGTGTGATAGAGGTACCCTTATGTTATTTTGGTTGTGTCATGTTTGAGAGACTTTGTAGTGAGGTGTCGAGTTGTACATTTTATGTTCGCATTTTGAGAGACTCTTTATGTATACTTTTGGTGAGGATGTTATGTATTTATTCCTGATAGACTGTCTACTTCATGTTTATAGTTAGTTTTCTTTTTCAGCTCTGATATCTGCTAGTGTAGTTGTTTATTTGCAGGTTAGACGCTACGTCTCTACGGGGCTTCCTGTAGGGGCGGCGGATCTGTTGGCGAGCCCGGGGCACAGTTCCGACCCCGGGGCGTGACACACACTAAAAAGAAGTCCCGACCGCTCGGCCCACTACCGGGGCGAGGATAACAATAAGTCCAGCAATGAAACATAATGTGTGGATGTCTAAACATAAATAACCCTAGCCCAAGTGAGGGTTTTCTACTGGTCTGGTTACACATGCAACATATGACGGGGGTGCTAGGTCAGGTTCCAAGATAACAAATATTTAACAGGTGGTAGGAAGCAGAAGAGATCATACAATCATCAGATAAATACAAAGAATATTAACATTCAAATTCTAGCATGCTACCAAGTCCAAACACTATCATGCATGATTCTATATCAATAGAGTTAGTGCACAGTCCATAGATCCTGAAAGCAAAGCCACCCACCTGAAGGCGCTAACTGTCCAAGATCCAACAGCTGAAAACACCAGGAACAGCAACCTCCAAATAATCCTCAGTCCCAAAATCCCTGAACAACTGTTCCTGGTACAACATACAGTCCAAAGTTACACTTTATTCCAACAATTAACCAAATACACGCAGCCTGAAATTCAGTCCCGAAGATGCAATTATTTCACCTACTGAAAGGGCTCCGAAAAATCCGATAAAAATACCATAACGATCCTCGCGTCGATACCTTCGAAACGGGTACCTGCACGCCCAATTCCGAGCACCGTAGGCCAAGTTACAAATTCCACAGTACAAGTGCGCAAAATCTCCCAACCGCATAACTGTAAACTCTAGCACAGAAAAGGGGGAAAAAAAATACCTTCGGAAAAACCTCAGAAAAATCCAAGAAAAATACTGTGATAATCCTTGCGTCGAGTAGATGAAAAAAGTGCAAAGGCTCGTCTCAATCCGATGCCCGGTTGTGGAGATATCCTCGAAACAACCCGCTGTCCTCTAGAAAACACTTACAATAAAAGACCCCCAGTAAGCATGGAAAAACTCCTCAAAAAGTGCGAAACTAGGGAATGCTGAAAATACCTAGATCGTAGCTCTGTCCGTCGCGGATCCAGCGGCTAAGAAATCGCTTGAAAAGGTGGTCGGAGTAGGCCGGGGGAGCTCGCGCACCGAAACACGACGGGAGAAACACCGGCGAAGGAACGTCGCGACGCGCCAAGAAAATGGAAACCTCGATAAGCGTGCCATGTAAAATCCCCGAAATCGCCAGATGGATGCAGCACTGCGTGGGGATCAACTTTGCTGAAGACTTCCTATCGGTTTGAAGCTCGGAAATGTCAAAACCCTGCAAGAGAAGGCGGCTCGGGCTTTATATAGGCCGCAGAAAAACAATTGGAAAAATTCCAATCATGTCCCAAGATTCGGGCGCTCCCGAAGATTCGGGCGCCCGAATCCGGGCGCAGAGGAGAAACACTGTAGCGACCCGGAAATCTGTCGTGCCGCCACGTCACCCGCACAGCAAACAGCTGTGCGGGGTGCGCCGGGAGTGGCCACGTGGCCCTCCCGGTGACCGACACGTGTCCCGCACAGCAAACAGCTGTGCGGGGCGCGTGTGGTGCCGCCGCGTGGCGCCTCCCCGGTCAAACGGGTAGGTGGCGCCCGCCAATGGCGGGGCGCCACCTGGCCTGCACAGTGTCGCGGTCACACGTGCGGGCAGGCGCAGCCTGACCGCCTGCCACGCACGCGCCCCGAGGCGCCCGCCCACGACCCCGTGCGCCGTGCCTCATGAGCCCGCGAGTAGCACGCCGACACGTGTCCCCTGCACCAGGTCCACACACCCTACTTCGGGTTCCGTGGACCGCGTCGCGTGCACCGACCAACTGGGGACTGCCACGTGTCCACCCGCCTTGGTCCATGCACCGCCGCGCCACTCTGTAGACCGCGCATCACGAGCCCGCCAATCAGGCGGCGCCACGTGTCCATGCGCCGGGTCCGTGCACCCAGCCGCGCCCCTCTGTGGACCGAGTGCTACGGACCGGCCAATAACAAGCCGCCACGTGGCAGCCGGCGGTCCACGGCCCCTCCCATGCACCGAAATTCAGCGAAAATTTCCGGGAGTCCCTTTTTGGGCATCCGGACTCTGAATCAAACAAGCAAATAGCCGTTTTCAAACATTTTTCCGCGCTGAATCCAAATCCAACCTCTGTTTGGCCCAAAACCATTTCAAAAATTCGGCAAATGCAGCCGAAGGCCAATCCAGCTGTGGATATCACACAGGGTCCATCTGTGGCATCCCTTTAATGCACTATGGGCCAGACACACCAACACTAGGTGTTCTACACCACGGTTCATGGGAGAAGCTACACAGGGATCGGGGTCACCACATCCTCCCCCACTAAAAGAAAGTTTCGTCCCCGAAATTGAAACACACCACAATAATAAAACTAAAACAATCAAATCAACCCAAAGAACGCAAACGCTATACTAACAAGAAAGGTATGGCTCCACCAGCAGGAAAGTCATCAACTCCAACCATCGATTTAGAAAACAGCTGAAATTAGCGAAAAGTCCGAAAATTTCGAAAGATCAGTGCCTTCGCCCCAATCAAACAAGAACAGGTTCGGGCACTGTCTCCATTTCTGGAGCAATCTTTCAAAGTTTTCGTCCTATTCGTAAATTTCAGCACAAAGGCGAGAAAAGGGAGAGAAGTGTTGGTGTCGTTCCTGCTGTGGCAACAAAAACGAAAGCTACCACTAACCGAGACTCCTAAGGACACAACCTCTAGTCCTAAACGTCACAACTGCTTCCGAGGCGGCGTCTGTCCACAGTCGCTGAAGCCCATGCTGCTGGAAAGATACGCCGGCAACCCGAGAAAAATGAACTCCTCCTGTCCAACTCGCCGAAGGGTAACTGCTCTCATTCCATTATCAGTCGTAGCACGGCACCGCACCAACCAGTCCAACCTGTGTGCTCAGTCCAAGTCCTGGAGCTGTCCTTGAATCGTCACATCAGCAGGTGAAGTCCCAAGTCTCAACTGCACTGATCATACACCGCGATCCTCCTCTACTCGTAGGATACAGGGAAGAATCCATCGCTAAAACATGTAGCATAAATTCCTAACCCACACCCATGCAAAGTTGCTGATGCAGATGCTCTACTAATAATGCAAAGGATGCAGCGGTATCGAAATGCTCAACTCAGCTATCTGAAATAAAATCATACCTGCCGCGACACGATCTGCTGCCGGGGTGTCCTCCACCAGGGCTGCATAAACCCGTCCACTTGGTGCTGCAGATCGTCGTCCCGTCTGTCCCGACGTCGTGGCCCACTCTGTTTGATGGTGTGCCGGAAGGGCTTCCGCTGCATGGATAGGCAATGGGGGTGCTGTCGCAATCGGCCGCACTGGCAAAATGGCCTGGGGGCAAGCTGTGCGGAAATGTCCCAACTCTCCGCAGAGGAAACACCGTCTCTGCCTCTGGTCACACTGCGACGGTGGATGAGGCCCACCACAGATGACACACCGCTCCTGTCGCTGGTGCCGAAACCGTCGCTGTCGGGGGTACTGCTGCTGAGACTGCTGTCGCTGCTGGTGCTGCTGATACCGCGGCTGCTGCGGGGGTCCACCCGATCTCTGGCGCCTCCGAAACCTACGACCCTGAGGATGAGATAGTGAAGGTCTCGGAGGTCCCTGCTGACTCGTCTGTCCCTCAACATCCCATGCTGGGCGCTTCGCCCCCGAAATCCCTGCGGGAGCTGGAGCCACCTCGGCTGTCACCGCCTCTCCGCGCTCCGAACTCTGCCCCGAAAAACGATGTGGATCAGACTGATGGAATCTCGTCAACATATCAACCACCTCTCGCTGCTCTGCGGGGGTCAACGGTCCTGCCGTCCCGAACGGCTGTCTACTGGTATCTGGTGCAATAGGGGCTGCCTGCACAGCCGGTACAACTGGGGGTGCCACAGCTGGCGACGAAGGTGCGGGGAAACTCCCTGGGGGTGCTACAACTGGCTGTACCCTCTGCTCCAACATAAGCATCATCCGACCTATGGTCTCCTCCTGGCGCCGTGTAGCCTCCTCCTGGCGCCGAACAGCCTCTGCCAACTGGGCCATCTGAGCCCGAAGCTCCAGCACCTCACTCTGCTGACCCTGCGCTGGCTCCTCCTGCCTAGGCTCATCGGAGGGGGGAGGCTGAGAACGCGTCTGTACCCTGCGTCGGGGAGGCATCGTGCCCACCTGCAATACACATGCAAACATCAGGACAGTACCAAACAACACTCGACCCAATCCAGCGAAAGTCTAAGACATGTCATCCATTCCATAGCATTATGTTGTCTGCAGCCAACATAATCACTTAGGAGAATAAACATGCCAATCACTCATCCCGTCCCTTGGGAGAGGTATAAAACTCAATCAGGACTCTCGCTAAAAGTCACGACTCTCACGTAGTCATCCTAATATCCAACCACAAGCCTAGGGTTTCTAAGTCCATAATGACCTACAACCTAGGCTCTGATACCACCTAATCTGTCACGCCCCGGCGTCGAAACTGCGACCCGGGCTCGCCAACAGATCCGCCGCCCATAAGGGAAGCCCCGTATAGACGAAGCGACTAACCTGCGAAAGATCAACTATACTATACAGATATCAGAGCTGAAAGTAAACTGCTGAAAATGAAAATATATACAACTCAAAATCCTCCCCAAAACACATAAGTCTCTCAAGCAGTAAAATAAAATACAACTCTATACCTCACTACAAAGGTTTCTCAACATGACTCTCAAAAGTAAAGGGGTACATCTACTCTCTGGACGACGACGACTGGTAGGGATCTATCTCGCGACTCTCATACCTCGATCAGCCGGATCAGCAACTGGAACAGTAGGAACAGGAGTAGAAGTCCCTGTGGGAAAAGACACCACGACGGGTGTGAGAACTGCGTCCCAAGTAGTTCTCAGTGGGTGCCGTCAACAAGCCCAACGGTCTGCCCACTAAGTCTACTAGAGGCAAAAAGTAACAATATAATACTGAAATGAAAGGGCTGGAAAAGTAACTCTACAGCTACTATGCCTCAATCTAGATGCTCAAAAAGTGGAACAGATGGAAACATGATGCATCTACTAACTCTCAACATCCAGATCACCCAATCTGCCTGACTGCCTCCTCGGGTCCAGTCAAACCTGCGCCTACCTACTACCGTTACATCCCGGAGGACCGGACTGACGTAGGGCGTCCGTAGCTGCCAAAACTGGCCCAGCCAGAGG
This sequence comes from Tillandsia leiboldiana, assembly GCA_029204045.2. NCBI lineage: Eukaryota > Viridiplantae > Streptophyta > Magnoliopsida > Poales > Bromeliaceae > Tillandsia > Tillandsia leiboldiana. The sequence continues at coordinate 40,028,639 of CM055071.1, read as the reverse complement.
GACTGTGTCCGTAACTGCCAAAACTGGCCCAGTCAGAGGGACGGCGTCGACAAGTCGCGATACCAAAGTGCAGACCCACCCCGGACGTCGCACTCGAGGGGAGCGACCCCAACGAGGACAAAGGTATCCGCGCACTCTGTCGAGCTCAGGTGGCACTGCAGGCTATAGTCCAAAATCCACGCTCACGCTCTGAACGGAAGGACTCAATCCTCAAACATCTCGCACAACAGTCGGAGCACTCTCGACGACTCAGCTGATCAGCTCTCACGAAACACGAGACACAAGCCTCTCCAACAGCTCACAGCACAAACACACTGGCTGGAGATACTCCACAGCCAGGACCACCGTCCACCAGACGGCTCCCACAACAGAACACTAAACTCACAGGAAAGATCGACACCATAAGGGTTCGGAAACCCGATAGACCGGTGCTAAGAACCCTATCAAACAAGAACAGACTCTTGGCTCCGCCTATCGAAGTTCCCGACCCCCTTATAGTTCGGGAACACAACAATCTCGGTACAACATGCAGAAGACACCAACCAGGGCCCGAAAGTTTCGGGAGACCTACACCTACAACCCTATCAAACAAGAACAGGTTCCAGGCTCGGCCCGATAAAGGAACGACCCCTAGAACCCAGACCACTCGAATCCTTTCGAGTGGGGAGATTTACAGGAAAAATGTGATATTTGTTATTGAAAACCATTTTCACTCAACCCACGCAGGGTGAGGATTAAAAGTAGTACCATTTTTGAAAAGCTATCTTGTTTTGAGAAGAAATCCATTTTTAATGATTTTTTGGTCTTTTTAGAAAAATAGTTAGAAAACAAGTGTTTTACCCAAACCCCGAAGGGCTGATGCCTTTGTCCAAATCAAACAAGAACAGACTGCAGCGGCCCTTCGATGCTTGGAAAAAAACATTGGTAGACTAAAATCATGTGTATGTCGAAAAGGGTTCTGGGTTCTAGGTCCTGCTAACACAAGTAAACTACTGCCACTAACATAGTGGCGACAACCCAAATAGGGAAAACAAGACCTCCCGGGACCATCGTTTTTCTCAAACGGTTCCCGGTACAGATAAGCGATCCACTATATCTACCAGACTCCACTCTGCTCCCAAGCACGAGTGCAAATGCAACCCACACTAAAAAGAAGTCTCGACCGCTCGGCCCACTACCCGGGCGAGGATAACACTAAGTCCAGGAATGAAACATAATGTATGGATGTCTAAACATAAATAACCCTAGCACGAGTGAGGGTTTTCTACTGGTCTGGTTACACATGCAACATATGACGGGGGTGCTAGGTCAGGTTCCAAGATAATAAATATTTAACAGGTGGTAGGAAGCAGAAGAGATCATACGATCATCAGATAAATACAAAGAATATTAACATTCAAATTCTAGCATGCTACCAAGTCCAAACACTATCATGCATGATTCTATATCAATAGAGTTAGTGCACAGTCCACAGATCCTGAAAGCAAAGCCACCCACCTGAAGGCGCTAACTGTCCAAGATCCAACAGCTAAAAACACCAGGAACAGCAACCTCCAAATAATCCTCAGTCCCAAAATCCCTGAACAACTCTTCCTGGTACAACATACAGTCCAAAGTTACACTTTATTCCAACAATTAACCAAATACACGCAGTCTGAAATTCAGTCCTGAAGATGCAATTATTTCACCTGCTGAAAGCGCTCCGAAAAATCCGATAAAAATACCACAGCGATTCTCGCGTCGAGACCTTCGAAATGGGTACCTGCATGCCCAATTCCGAGCACCGTAGGCCAAGTTACAAATTCCACAGTACAGGTGCGCAAAATCTCACAACCGCATAACTGTAAACTCTAGCACAGACAAGGGGGAAAACAAATACCTTCGGGAAAACCTCAGAAAAATCCAAGAAGAATACTGTGATAATCCTTGCGTCGAGTAGATGAAAAAAGTGCAAGGCTCGTCTCAATCCGATGCCCGGTTGCGGAGATATCCTCGAAACAACCCGCTGTCCTCAAGAAAACACTCACAGCAAAAGACCCCAAGTAAGTATGAAAAAACTCCTCGAAAAGCGTGAAACTAGGGAATGCTGAAAATACCTAGATCGTAGCTCTGTCCGTCGCAGATCCAGCGGCGAAGAAATCGCTCAAAAAGGTAGTCGGAATAGGCCGGGGGAGCTCGCGTACCGAAACGCGACGAGAGAAACACCGGCGAAGGAACGTCGCGACGCGCCAAGAAAATGGAAACTTCGATAAGCGTGCCACGTAAAATCCCTGAAATCGACAGATAGATGCAGCACTGCGTGGGGATAAACTTTGCTGAAGACTTCCCGTCGGTTTGAAGCTCAGAAATGTCAAAACCCTGCAAGAGAAGGCGGCTCGGGCTTTATATAGGCCGCAGAAAAACAATTGGAAAAATTCCAATCATGTCCCAAGATTCGGGCGCTCCCGAAGATTCGGGCGCCCGAATCCGGGCGCAGAGGAGAAACACTGTAGCCGCCCGGAAATCTCTCGTGCCGCCATGTCACCCGCACAGCAAACAGCTGTACAGGGTGCGCCGGGAGTGGCCACGTGGCCCTCCCGGTGACCGACACGTGTCCCGCACAGCAAACAGCTGTGCGGGGCGCGTGTGGTGCCGCCGCGTGGCGCCTCCCCGGTCAAACGGGTAGGTGGCGCCCGCCAATGGCGGGGCGCCACCTGGCCTGCACAGTGTCGCGGTCACACGTGCGGGCAGGCGCAGCCTGACTGCCTGCCACGCACGCGCCCCGAGGCGCCCGCCCACGACCCCGTGCGCCGCGCCTCGTGAGCCCGCGAGTAGCACGCCGACACGTGTCCCCTGCCACGCACGCGCCCCGAGGGTTCCGTGGACCGCGCCGCGTGCACCGACCAACCGGGGACTGCCACGTGTCCACCCGCCTTGGTCCATGCACCGCTGCGCCACTCTGTAGACCGCGCATCACGAGCCCGCCAATCAAGCGGCGCCACGTGTCCATGCGCCGGGTCCGTGCACCCAGCCGCGGCCCTCTGTGGACCGAGTGCTCCAGACCGGCCAATAACAAGCCGCCACGTGGCAGCCGGCGGTCCACGGCCCCTCCCATGCACCGAAATTCAGCGAAAACTTCTGGGAGTCCCTTCTTGGGCATCCGGACTCAGAATCAAACAAGCAAATAGCCGTTTTCAAGCGTTTTTTCGCGCTGAATCCAAATCCAACCTCTGTTTGGCCCAAAACCATTTCAAAAATTCAGCAAATGCAGCCGAAGGCCAATCCAGCTGTGGATATCACACAGGGTCCATCTGTGGCATCCCTTTGATGCACTATGGGTCAGACACACCAACACTAGGTGTTCTACACCACGGTTCATGGGAGAAGCTACACGGGGATCGGGGTCACCACACCTTCTCTCTGCGATGCTTGTCTACCTGTTGCTTCATCCTTTGCTGGGCCACCATTAGCCTCTCTCTCAACTCCTTAGTCCACTGCTCTCTCTTTGTGATCCAAACCTCCACTTCGGGTTGATCCGTAGACTTAGGTGATACCGCTAGATAGTTTGGGGGTGCTTGTCCATACAGAGCTTCATAAGGGGTCATCCCCAATGAAGTATGGAAGTTTGTATTGTACCACCATTCTGCATGAGTTAGCCAGGCATGCCACGCCTTTGGCTGTTGGAAGCACATGCACCTCAGGTACGTTTCCAAGCACCGATTCACCCTCTCGGTCTGTCCATCCGTCTGGGGGTGGTATGCGGTACTCAGGTGCAATTTGGTTCCCAGGAGCTTGAATAACTCTTTCCAAAAGTGACTGGTGAAAACTCTATCCCGATCGGACACAACCCTCTTTGGGCACCCATGCAGCCTGTAGATTGTGCCCATGAATGCCTTGGCAACCTCCTCGGCTGTGAACGTGTGAGTCAACGAAATAAAGTGGGCGTACTTGGTTAGGCGGTCAACTACCACCATAATAGTGTCCTTTCCCCCTGATTTAGGTAGGGCCTCAATGAAGTCTAGGGTTATGTCCTCCCAGATTCGCACGAGTATAGGCAACGGTTGTAACAGCCCGGGGCTAGGCAGGTTCTCTACTTTGTTCTGAGCACAAACCGCGCACCCCTTCACCCACTGATCTACATCCTTCTTTAGACCTGGCCACTGGAAGTGTTGGCTGATCCTTCGATAGGTATGTTGGACCCTCGAATGTCCCCCCATAGCGGAGTCATGCATCTGTTGGAGCAATTTTTTTCGCAGTTCTCCATTACTCCCAACTACTATCTTCCCTTGGTGTCTCAAGATTTCATTTTCGTAGGTATATGGCTCATGTGACTGTGGCTGTAACACTAAGGCCGTGATTGGGTGCTCGCAGTGGCCGTCCCCCTCGTAGCTGGTTGTAACCTCCTGGACCCATACTGGTACCACACTAGTAGCCGCCGAAATCATACAGGCCTCCTCTTTTCTAGATAGGGCATCCGCTACCACGTTTTCCTTTCCCTTCTTATATGCTATGATATAATCGAGCCCTAGAAGCTTCATCATCCCTTTCTGCTGCATCGGGGTTGAGATCTTCTGCTCTAGTAGGTGTTTGAGACTTTCGTGATCCGTGCGGATCGTGAAAGTTCTCAGGCTAAGGTAGTGTCGCCATTTTTGCACCGCCATGAGTATAGCAAGGATTTCATTCTCGTAGGTCGATAAGGCCGAGTGCCTTGGGCCTATTGCCTTGGGCCTATTGCCTTGCTCAAATAGGCCACCGGCCTACCTCCTTGGGTCAATACCGCTCCTATTCCTGTTGCGCACGCATCCACCTCTAGCATGAAAGGTTGACTGAAATCCGGCATGATGAGGACCGGAGCTGTCGTCATGGCTCGCTTGAGTTCCTCGAAAGCCCCCTGAGCTTCTTCTGACCAGACGAAGCTATCCTTCTTCAACAAGTCGGTCAGTGGCCGACTCAGACCCCCGTATCCTTTGATGAACTTTCTGTAGTAACCCGTCAGGCCAAGAAAACCCCTTAGACCCTTGATATGCTTCGGCACTGGCCAGTCGATCATGGCCTCGATCTTCTCGGGGTCTGTCTCTACTCCCTGCTTTGTGATGATGTGCCCTAAGTACTCCACGGACCCTTGACCAAAGAAGCACTTGGTCCTTCTTGCATACAGTCGGTTCTTCCGCAATAGCTCTAACACTGTCCCCAGATGAGTAGCGTGTTCCTCTAGATCCCGACTGTAGATCAATATGTCGTCGAAAAATACGAGCACGAATTTTCGTAAATAGGGTCGGAAGATATCGTTCAGAAGCGCTTGGAACGTCGCAGGGGCGTTAGTCAGCCCAAACGGCATTACCAAGAACTCATAATGGCCCAAGTGCGTCCTAAAAGCAGTTTTGTAGACGTCGGCCAGGTGCATTCGAATATGATGGTACCCGGACCTCAAGTCTATCTTCGAGAAGTACTTGGATCCACCCAATTCATCCAGTAGGTCGTCAATTATGGGTATGGAGTATTTGTCGCTCACGGTGGACTTGTTTAGCTGCCTATAATCCACGCACAGCCGCCAACTCTGATCCTTCTTCCTTACTAGTAACACTGGCGACGCATAGGGGCTTGTGCTCTTTTGGATGAGTGCAGCCTGCAGCATCTCCGCTATCTGAGCCTCTATCTCCCCCTTCTGTTCATGTGTATACCTATACGGCCTTTTGTTGACGGGGCTAGCACCGGGCTGCAAGGGTATCTTATGGTCGTGAGACCTCTCTGGTGGCAGTCCCTGAGGCTCGTGGAACACCTCGGCATACTGCTCCAACACCCTGGAAATTTCCACAGGGATCCATCTTTCCTTCATTTTCTTCGAACCGCTAACATGTGCAATGGCGCAGCAGCTTCCTTGTAGGCTGGATTTGTACCATTGTTGAGCACTAATTGTATTCAGCTTGGCCCCCTCCGCAATTTCCTTAAGAGTCACTTGCTTTCCATCTTTGCTGAACAAGACGGCGTGGTTGTCATAATCGAAAACTACCTTACCATACTTCCTGAGCCAATCTATACCAAGAATTATGCTGGATCCATCAAGCCTAATCACCCTTAGGTCGGCCTGATAACAGTCCCCTTGCATTATCCACTTAAAATCTGAGCATTTCAGCTTGCTCAAAAGTTTGTGTCCATTCGCTACCGTGACTATTAGGGGTGGTGCCGGGGTTAAAACAGCCTTCACCTCTTTGGCTACTTGGAAATCGATAAAGCTATGAGTGCTACCCGTGTCTATGAGTAGCACCAGAGTTTTAGTTCCTACCTCCCCTGGAACCTTGATGGCTTCCAATTGGTTTTCCCCGCTGAGGGCCTGCACTGACATTCCCCTCTCTTCCACCACCTCTTCCTCACTGGGGTACCCTTCCCCTTCTTCATCTGTGGGAACTAATAAGCTCTCGTCGAATACTTCGTCCACTCCCGGAAGGCCTTCGACTTGGTTCAAACTCCTCCCGGGACAAGAGTGTCCTGGTTGGTACTTCTCTCCACACTTGTAGCAAAGTCCCGCAGCTCTCCGCTGCTCAAACAATTGTTTGCTGATAAGGGATGGCCCCGTGGGGCCCTTATGGGGTACAGTTCTACTTCCCTTGGGGCTCCTGTCCCAAGGCTTGGCTGCCTGGTTCTTGCTAGGGATAGCCCCTGATAGCTGATTGCTCGGTGGCCTACTGAAGGCCCTTTGCCTCCTCCACATGACAGCCAATGCTTGCTCGTGCAACTTTGCTTGCTCGTACACTTCTTCTAGTGTAGTCGGGTTGGATATATCTATGAAGGGCACCAACTCCTCCTTCAAGCCGCTGATAAAACTCTGTAAGAAATGCTCTTCGCTCAGGGTCGGATTGAGGTATAACATTCTCGCCCGTAAATCTTCAAACTTCTCTTGATACTTATCTACGGTGCTGGTCTGGACCAACTTGTTAAACTCCCTCACTAAAGTCCTCATCCCGGACCCGTCAAACCTCTTGTACAGGGCCTCTGTCAGCTCATCCCAGCTCAAGTTGGGTTTGTCTAGAATATAGCCTTCTTTCCACCTGTGTGCCTTCCCCGTGAAATGCATTGTCGCTACCTCCACCCAATGAGGCTCTGGAATCTGGTATATCCTGAAATACTGCTCACTCTTGCTACTCCATTCTCGGGGGTCCTCACCCCCAAATGTCGGGAACTCAAGCTTGGGATACGGTAAGTGGTAGTTGGTCCTGTTTGGTTGCTCCTCCCACCTCTCGGCTTGCCTGAATGGGGTTTGCAGTATTCCCTTGCCCTTGTCAAAGCCCTTAGTAGCTAACCCCCCAAAGTGAGTGCCAGTGGGTCCCCGGCCCTCCCGGATGTTGAGTGGGGTGCCCCCGGATGCCGAATTGCTTGGGAGTGTAGAACTTGGTGCCTCAGGCTGAGATTGATACATGTTCACTAGCTGTTCATGTCGTCGATTGCTTTCCTGGAGCATCAACTCAAACCTCTTGGCCGTTTCGATTTGCATGGCTTCAAACCTCTGGTGACTATCCCGCTGGATATCTTCAATCTGTTGGGTTATCATGTTGAATCTCAGGTTACAATCCGAACCCAACTGCTGTAGCTTACCTTCCACCATCTCAACACTATCCGAGGTGAGCTTCACTACTCTTTCTTCGATGGTTTTCATGCTGTCACTGAGCTCTCTCAATCTAGTCCCTTCAGCCATGCTTCCCGCTCCTGCGCCCCTACTCAAAGGCTTGAACTGGTTGTTTTTCTTTCCCTCTATCTTAATGTGGTTGCACTGGTTTACTGATGGCACTTCTTGCAGGTAATGGGACTATGCACTAATGGGGAGGTGAAGTTTTAAGGCTCTTACCCTTCATCCAGTCGAGGTCTCTGTTGGAACACTCGAATTTGCTTCACCTACTGCTTGCGCTTGATTAGGGTGTTGCCTTCGATTGTTGCTTGTAATCGGTTGTGGGGTTGCCTTCGATTGTTGCCTTTGGTTGGTTGTGGTGTTGCCTTCGATTGTGGTGTTGCCTTCAATGGTTGCCTGGGGTTGGCTGTGGGGTTGCCTTCGGTTGTGGTGTCGCCTTCATTTGTTGCCTGTGGTTGATTGAGGTGTTGCCTTCGGTTGTGGTGCTGATGTTGCCTCGTTGCCTTTAGCTGCTGGTAGATGATGTGCGCGCCGATCCCTGGGATCGTGCCGCTCTGATACCAATTTGTAATACCCGGACTAACCGCAGCCGCCTAGGATGAAAATTCTCTGAGGCCGGCTTGGCGGGAAGGATGATGGGGGTGAGAAGGGGAGCAATTGGGAGGAATAGAGGGGAATTAGGGAGTAAGAGAGGGAGTAGAGAAGAAGAGGGTGAAAAAGAAGGGGTAGCTTGAGAGAAAAGCTTAATTGTATTTCATTTCATAATCCTTACAATTCTGAATCTCAGTATATATATTAACTAAGTTACCTAGCTACTACTATGCAAATTGTAATGTTGCTAAGGGTGAAACTGAAATTAAGGGAACAAAAGTGGGCATGGGCTCGGCTGACGCATTCGGGAATGGGGCCTGGGCCTCTGGGCTTTTTCTGTTTGAGGGTCGGCCCGCTGGGGTTTCTCCCATCTCCTCCTGGCCTGAATTCATGTATGGGCTTGGGCTTCAGGGCTTCTTCCGTCTGAGGGGCGGCCCGCTGGGGATTCTCCTATTCCCACCTGGCCATGAGCTGTATCCCACCTTGGCTATACGTACCCTGCTCCCCATCTTTTCACCCGGCTACCCATCTCTTCACCCGCACAGCTCTCTTCCATCTCTGATCTCTTCCCCTCTAGCGCCTCTGCTGTCTCCTTGGGTGCCGGTGACTCTGGTGGCTCCGCCTTGACTTCCCGCTCCTCCGGCGCTCCCGACCTCGCCGGACCCTGCTGCAGCTAAGTTCCCCCATCCTTCCTTTCAATTATGTAATAAAAAAGCTATTTTTACTACTTGCTACCTTCGTTACCAACTCCCCTCTCCCCTACTCTTATTCACAGGAGTTACAATAGAGTTTATATATATAATTGAGCTCCTATGCTTGTAAAAGTACCAAGTTATTTGTGCTTGTAAGTTTTTTACCCTTAGATGTAGAAATGTGCTGTTAGGATGCTGGTGGCCCCTTGGGTTTAGTGAGTGGTTAGTAGAATAGTATAATCTAAGGGATAGAATTAATCAAATGATTAGATCTAACGGTAGAAAACTTACAAGCACCAATTGCTTGGTGCTTGTACAAGCAAAGTAGCCGGACTCTCTCTCTATATATATAATTCAGAATATTTTAATTGAATTTCAAACTCTAATTTTACGAGTATTACATTATTATTGTATGACTAAAATATTCTTTTTAATTTTAAAAAAATCTTAAGAATATTCTTACTTTTCTAAAGGGTTACTAATGAAATTAATTTATAAAAAATTATTTAATCATTTTAAAATAAATTTAAAAATTTTAAATAGTAGTGGGAACTAAATAAGAAAAAAAGTCCTTTAAAATTTGATCAGCCGAAAAATTTGATTCACAATAGAATCGATTAATATTCCATTCCATGCATATTAAGAGAAACAAATAATTACACTTAATTAATGTTCAACCGCACTTTACAAATTATTAGATTTTGATTTTTATTTTTATTTATTTAAATTAAAATTTAATTCTAATTAAATTAAGATAAAATGCGATTTAGATTTACGAAGTATTTTTTTTGATTAAACAGGGATATACCCTATTTGAACAGAACAGAACAGTACAGAAAAGAGGGAAAGTCCCAACACTTTCCCAAGTACAAGAAGTGAGCCCACTCCCGAAACCGCAAAAAAAGGTCGGATAGCTAGAGCTAATACAAAACGAGTGAACTCCCACATACTCCAACAAAGAAATACAGCAGCGCCGTCACCGTCGCCAGGAATGAAGTCCAGACCCAAGCCCCCAGCCAACATAGCAATGAAGCACAACCCAAACAAAGGATAAACACGGTTCAAATTTTAAACAAAACCGGGAATACGAACGAAGATGGACGTCGTAGTTTACCCTTGTTGCCAAATACAATCACTCCAGCCGGTTGACAGAAAAAAAACTGCAAACCACTTGTATCAAACCGAACCCACGAGTCGGCGTAGCCCTCATGGTAATTGTCATCCTTCATGTTAGTTGCCAAAAAGAGAGATCCAACCATTGCTGCCAGATCTTTCACTCCAAGAGTAGTTGAAGTTAGCTTTTGGAATACACGATTAATAATAAAACAAAAGTCGACACTGCATCTTCAACTCTGCAAATGCGATCTCACACGCCTAAGCTATTCACTCAGAGCGCAAGCATCCACCAAGGCAAGAAAGGCATCCAGCAAAGAAGACTTCCAAAAACAACACCATAACCAGGTCTTTGTTTTTTCTCTTTTGAACCACCATTCCATAAGATTGATCCAGATTGTTTTTTTTTCTTCTTCCATGCACCTAACAGAGGATGCACTAAATACTCCAAGTCCTTCAAAAAACCTTGAAGCCCAGCTCAATGTGAAAAATAGGCGAAAGGACTCAGCTCCAACAAAGCAAAATAGTAAAAAACACAGAACACCACCCCAAACCGGCACCCGAACCAGGTAATACGAAGAAGCAAATCGAATAAGTCAACCCGGAAGAAGTAAAGCTATCGACCCAACTGTACTAGCCAATTTAGCGTGAAATAACTACATAGTGACCCATCTCGAAATAAATGAAGGAAGTAGCGCTGTGAAGCAACACTGCGAGAGAGATCTGAAAAAAAAATGCTTAGCTTGCCAATCGAAGAGCGATCCATTGGTTCCATTGTGAAGCAAAGGCCTCTCGGCCTCACCAAAATGGAGACGGCATCCCAACTTAAGTACGAAACCCCAACTTACTTACCCCCTCCACGCGCTGTCGCGTTAATTCGTCCAAGTTATAGAGAATTACCCAATGCCCCCGTCTCATCAGAATAATCCAATGTTAACACAAGGTTCGCTGTTGCAAACGCCGATGTGATACCTTCCCCCAGAGTTGGAAGGGACGGCTACTTTCAAGAGCCGGACGTTTGGTACTGCTTAACTCCGTTCTTTCTTCTATTCCTTCTCTTTTCTGTTCGGTGTTCAAGATCCCCGTCTGGGTCATTAAGGCGGTTGACAGGATTCGCCGGGGCTTTCTTTGGAAGGGCAGAAACAAAACTAGTGGGTTTCATTGTCTGGTAAAATGGGAACAAGTCTGCCGCCCAATTTGCCAAGGCGGACTTGGTATTCGGAATCTCAGAGCGACAAATTCAGCCCTACTCATGAAGAATCTGTGGAAATTCTACAGTGCGAAACACCTGCCTTGGGTGAGATTAGTACATCACAAGCACTATAGACGCAGATCGCCCTGCGCGGGCGGTGCCAATCCATCGAAATGTTCACCACTCTGGAAGGCCGTTCTTAGTACCTCTGACCCCTTTCACACTTCAGTCACCTTCACGCTGGGAAACGGCGCGGCGGCGTCTTTTTGGCATGCGAGGTGGTCCGAGGGCCGGCTGCTGCGCAACCGGTTACCGGCCCTGTTCTCAGCGGTTACTCATAAACACCTGACGGTGGGTAAATGGTTGGCCAGATTCGCCACTCTTCGCTTTTTCGGTCTAAGCGAGCAACCAGCAAGGGAGTTAATGCAGGATCTGAACCAGCTGGAATTAGTTGTGAGGAGCATATCGCTGGCAACGACCTCTGACGTCATTTGCTGGAGGTGGAATACCAATAGGAGCTTTAGTGCTAGGAGCGCTTATAATTTCCTAGTCTTTGATGGAGTGGACGACCGAGCAATCCCTCATCTCTGGAATTGTAAGATTCCGCTCCGCATAAAAATCTTTTTATGGTTGGCTGCCAGAAACAGGCTACTTACAGCGGACCTCTTGGTCAAACGGGGTTGGGTGGGTCCGTCGATCTGTCTCCTTTGTGGTTGCAACGAAGAATATTTGGAACACCTCCTGTTCAGCTGCCCTTTTGCTCGCTCTGTATGGACATGGATCTTACAAGGCCACCACCACTTGCGCACAACTCTCATTGATGGGTCGGGGGGCCTAGCGACTAGATGGAGACGAGCTAGACAATCGTTAGAGGGGAGGCACCGGGTAGCCTTAGACCTTTGCTTAGCGGCAACTTGCTGGGTACTTTGGATGGAGAGGAACCACAGGATCTTCGAAGAGCGATCCACAAGCGGAGAGGACTGCGGCAGGAGAATTAGACTATTTATGCAGTCATGGAGCAGCGATCAAGAAAGAGAGGCCGGTGGGGGGCGGGCAATGGCGTGGGAGCGACCAGATTAGCAGAGTCCTTGACTTGGTGGTGTAGCTTGGCTGCGGGGGAAGATTGACCGGGCTTACAGCTTACAGCTTATGGCCTATCTACCTTATTTCAGATTTACGAAGTATTAACTAGTAGATTTGTTTAATTAAAAGTCCAATTATCACATAAACCATACTCGGGCCTTGTTAGAATATGCCTAGTTAGAAAATAGCAAAAATATTAACTACGGTTAGCTAACAAGGGTTAAATTTTAATCTTTAAACTATATGAAATAGAAGGTTGTGATGAATTTTTTGTAAATGGGCTGATTTGCTGTGGTTTCCATCAGTACCGCTGGATACGATGGCATGATATTTTTACAAGGGTTAATTTTATACCTTTTTTTATAATAAATATATTGCTAAAAAAATTAAATTATTATATTTATTTTTTAAAAAAATTTAAATTATTCATATGTTAAGTATGATGGACACTGACACGGGACACGGAACATGACACGACTCGAATACGGTGACTAGATAACTTTCAAAAAAATTAGGATACGGACACAGTATAAACACATATAACAAATTATAATATTATTAATATAATAATATATATTTATTATATATAAAATATAAATTTTGATAAAATATTGTTATATTTTTTATACGAATGAAAATTTATAAAATTTTTCACTGATAGTTCATATATTTTTTTTTAAAAAAATTCCTCCACCATACATAATTTATTTATATTATTTAAAAAATATTTGTATATATTTATCAAAAAACTAAAATATTTACCATCTTACATTATATATGCATAAATAAATTAAAATTTTATATATATATATATATATATATATATATATATATATATATATATATATATATATATATATATATATAATTGTATGTATATTGAACGCGCGTTTAAAAACTGTCCACATAAGACAAGAGTCTGAGATGGACACGCGAGTGTCCGACATGGACACGAGAGGTTTGTAGAAGCGTATACATAGGTTACCGTTAGTTCACTATTTAGTTTTTAACAGAATATAAAAAAAATATCAATTTTGCACTTTCAAATATATCACTCAAAAAATCTAGCGGTTAAAATAGTGCAAAAGTATCTAAATAGATAAAAAAATAAATTTACCTCACTAACTAATTACACTACAAGAAAAGTGTCATTTGGCGACGCTTTTTGAGGCACATAACGACGCGTAAAAGCGTCGTCAATGTGGTCGCCGACGCTTTAGAAAGCGTCGGGAAGTGGATAGCAATCTATTGTCGACGCAGTAAAGCGTCGGCAAATGATCGTCGATTTACGACGCTATAAAGCGTCGCCTATTTTCCTTTTTCCCGACGAATGAAAGCGTCGTTATTTTGGTTGGTAATAACGTCGGCAAATGATCATCGAAAAAAGTCATATAACGACGCTTTAATGCGTCGACTATTTTCCTTTTCTCCAACGCATAAAAGCGTGGGCAAATGTATATATATATATATATATATATATATATATATATATATATATATATATATATATATATATATATATATATATATATATATATATATATATATATAATTTGCAATACAATTTGCAATACAAACAAAAATGTATAGATCAAACAAAAATTTGCAATACAAACAAAAATTCAAGTAAGAACTAAAATCTATTTCTCATACACATTTATAATCAAAGAACTAATCACAATGATAACAACATAAATAAATAGTCAAAATATAAACTTCATTCCAAATATATTTTGTTACTAAGTCAAAACAGTAACAATCTATTTGCATATAAAGTTAGTTCCAAAAGTATTATACTTCTAAGTTTTACAAAATTAAAACTAACAAAAAGTCAAAGTCATCTAAATCATCTATAGTGATGGAGATTCTCTTGTCTCAATGCCTAAGTTCCCGGATTGGCCGACAAGCCGATGCAATAGAGATTTTATTTCATTCATTTCGGATTCGTGTTTCTTTTGCATATCTTGCATTTGAGCTTGCAATTTTTGAACTTCCTCTTACATTGGATCATGCCTTTCATTCTCTGCATTCCTTAGTTGAGCTTGAATTTCAAAAACTTGTGTTGGTGTAGGACCAATCCCATAGCCCCTCACATGACTAAAATATTCTTTTTAATTTTAAAAAATTCTTAAGAATATTCTTACTTTTCTAAAGAGTTACTAATGAAATTAATTTATAAAAAATTATTTAATCATTTTAAAATAAATGTAAAAATTTTAAATAGTAGGGGGAACTAAATAAGAAAAAGTCCTTTAAAATTTGATCAGCCGAAAAATTTGATTCACAATAGAATCGATTAATATTCCATTCCATGCATATTAAGAGAAACAAATAATTACACTTAATTAATGTTCAACCGCCCTTTACAAATTATTAGATTTTGCTTTTTATTTTTATTTATTTAAATTAAAATTTAATTCTAATTAAATTAAGATAAAATGCGATTTAGATTTACGAAGTATTAACTAGTAGATTTGTTTAATTAAAAGTCCAATTATCACATAAACCATACTCGGGCCTTGTTAGAATATGCCTAGTTAGAAAATAGCAAAAATATTAACTACGGTTAGCTAACAAGGGTTAAATTTTAATCTTTAAACTATATGAAATAGAAGGTTGTGATGAATTTTTTGTAAATGGGCTGATTTGCTGTGGTTTCCATCAGTACCGTTGGATACGATGGCATGATATTTTTACAAGGGTTAATTTTATACTTTTTTTATAATAAATATATTGCTAAAAAAATTAAATTATTATATTTATTTTTTAAAAAAATTTAAATTATTCATATGCTAAGTATGATGGACATTGACACGGGACACGGAACATGACACGACTCGAATACGGTGACTAGATAACTTTCAAAAAAATTAGGATACGGACACAGTATAAACACATATAACAAATTATAATATTATTAATATAATAATATATATTTATTATATATAAAATATAAATTTTGATAAAATATTGTTATATTTTTTATACGAATGAAAATTTATAAAATTTTTCACTGATAGTTCATATATTTTTTTAAAAAAAAATTTCTCCACCATACATAATTTATTTATATTATTTAAAAAATATTTGTATATACTTATCAAAAAAACAAAAATATTTACCATCTTACATTATATATGCATAAATAAATTAAAATTATATATATATATATATATATATATATATATATATATATAATTGTATGTATATTGAACGCGCGTTTAAAAACTGTCCACATCAGACAAGAGTCTGACATGGACACGCGAGTGTCCGACACGGACACGAGAGGTTTGTAGAAGCGTATACATAGGTTACCGTTAGTTCACTATTTAGTTTTTAACAGAATATAAAAAAAATATTAATTTTGCACTTTCAAATATATCACTCAAAAAATCTAGCGGTTAAAATAGTGCAAAAATATCTAAATAGATAAAAAAATAAATTTACCTCACTAACTAATTACACTACAAGAAAAGCGTCCTTTGGCGACGCTTTTTGAGGGACATAACGACGCGTAAAAGCGTCGTTAATGTGGTCGCCGACGCTTTAGAAAACGTCGGGAAGTAGATAGCAATCTATTGTCGACGCATTAAAGCGTCGGCAAATGATCGTCGATTTACGACGCTATAAAGCGTCGCCTATTTTTCTTTTTCCCGACGCAGGAAAGCGTCGTTACTTTGGTTGGTAATAGAAATTATTGTCGACGCATTAAAGCGTCGGCAAATGATCGTCGATTTACGACGCTATAAAGCGTCGCCTATTTTCCTTTTTCCCGACGCATGAAAGCGTCGTTATTTTGGTTGGTAATAGAAATCTATTGTCGACGCATTAAAGCGTCGGCAAATGGTCATCGAAAAAAGTCATATAACGACGCTTTAATGCGTCGACTATTTTCCTTTTCCCCGACGCATAAAAGCGTCGGCAAATATATATATATATATATATATATATATATATATATATATATATATAGAGCAATGCTACATGTACACCCCGAAGGGGTGTACATCTTACATCTCCACCTCTTTAATGGTGGCGATGTTTTTTACGGGTCACATCAAGTGACCCCTCATCACACCCCCACCCTTAGATGGGTGGGGGTGTGAGATGTACACCCCTTACGGGTGTACAAGTAGCATTTTCCATATATATATATATATATATATATATATATATATATATATATATATATATATATATATATATATATATATATATAATTTGCAATACTGTAGAAACTCGAAATATCTTATTTCTAATAAATAGTCTAAAAGTGAATTTTGATCTGGTTCTGAATTCAAAAGACCCTTGTTGACCTATTTGGCCAAGTGCCAGTGTGCAAGTTGCACTAATTGCTAGGCCAAAAAGGCTATTTTCCAATCCGGACATGATCTTGGAAATCTGAATTGACCGTTCCGATCGTCTTGTCGAACTGAGCGAGATTCATATTCAGTACTTGTCGATCTGACGGTCGGATCTTCCAGAAATCAGCGAAGAAGCGGACGAATTACCGCGACCAAAGTAACAGTGCTCTGTGCACAGTATTACTTAAGTTAACACTGTAGATGAACAGTAGCCCCTATGTTTTTGACTCCGTCGATTGCAACAAGCACTATTTCACTGTTCGGAGTCCGAACATAGCGATCCAAATAGTCGATTTGATCCGTTTCGACGATCTGAACACAATGGCGCTGATGGAATTTCTGTTTGATGGCCCTAGAATCTGGAAAAGCGTGATAAACTGTATTTCTGTACAGTATTGATGGACCGAGAAATTATCAGGGCATTTTCTCGAAAAATAAAAATCGCTACTTGATAGGTTTCGTCGAGCCGGACGTCGTGGTGAAGTCCATTTTTCGTTTCGACAACAGAAATGCCTCGAAAAGCGTGAAATACGGCAGAAAATGCGATAAATTGCACATTTACCCTATAATTTATGCTCCGAAAAACGTGCGGCTGAGTGGTGAGGGATCTAACTGTGAAATGAACATGCTGTAAAGGACCCAGCTCTTAATATCAGGAGTTGAGGGTGTAAGTTGCTATTGTATACTATGCTCTATATATACAACACCTACTCGAGCTAGGGTTCCAAGGAACCCTAAACCCCGAAGTGTATGCCCTAGCCGCACCCCTCAACCACCTCTGCACTTCCTCTGCCGCACTCCACGGGAGGCCGCACCGGCCGCCGCTTCATCGCCGGAGAAGGAAAAAGATCAAGACACCCTCTTGATCTCGGGTGCTGTTGGAGAAGGAAGCATCCGGGGAGGCCAAGGTTATTTCAAAACCTTCCTGTGAACCCCTCTGTGAGGTCGACACCCAGCCTGGGTGAAGCCGCCGCCGGGCGCCGCCGCAGCCATCACCCTTCTTCTCCAATTATTCCGGCGAGGTAAGAGGATGGAATTAAATTATTTCAACTGGCTCAGGGGTGTGTCTAAAGTGTTTCTGACGTTGATACAATCTTTTCTGTGAAGTCTGGTCCATCGCCGTTCATCCTGTCGCCGGCGGGATAACTTGTTGCCGGAAAACCATATTTCGGCCAATCGTTGGAACGGGCAACATCCTACCGTTTAAACATTGATCAAGACCGTTGGTTCCCTCCTTCTCATCGACTGCGACTTACCTTAAAAATTCGATGAGGATCGGTTGAGGATCCGCGCCGCACGTGGATGCCCTAGAACCGGACTATTTGAACTCTCGCCGGAAATTCCCCAACCGGCGCCGCCGTGCACCCGAGCCGCCGGCCAACCACCCAGCAAGCACCGGGGGACCGAGAGGAACCTTTTGGTCCATCTTGCGCCGGCCCAGGCTTCGCCGGCCGGAATCCGCCATTAGAGCCTTCCATCTTCACCGAGCTTGGGTTGATCTCGGCCGCCGGCGATCGCCGCCGCACCCAGCCATCGCGTGGTGACTCAGGTAAGCCCAGTTGATTATTTGGAGGCATTTTGTAGAATTGCATGGTGTTCTTGACGTCGGGTTGGTGTTTACTGTAGTTGCACCTTTGTGCCATCCGAACGCCACCTCCGGCCACCACCGGCGCCTCCGGGCTTCGACCAGTAACCCACGTAGGATCCAAACTCCATCTCCTAGGTTCTCTTCATTTTGCTTTAGGCCGAGGAACCCCTGTATTGAGCTCTCGTGTTGCACCCGAATTATCCAAACCGGGTTTATTCCCGGCCAACAGCCACCTCCGGCCGCCGGCAATGGGCCTGGCTTGGACCAACCAGTTACTGCAAGTGACCTTGACCTCGTGCTCAACTCTAATACAGGTTTGAACCTAGTTGGTGCAAGTTGCCCCAAACCGAGCTCTAGCATTTGGTGTGGTGTTGCCCCGACGATCTTCCCGGCCAGTCCTCGGCAGGTTTCAGGTGAGCACCACACTTCCCAGTTAGTAATGTACATGATGCTCCTGTTACAGCATAATTATATCATGGGTATATCATCAAGTAGCAATGTTGCATTGTGAGCTTAGGGTTTTTATGGGCCAACTTTGCCCTCGGACTTCGTGTCAGCCCAAGCTTGTGAGCACGAGCTCCGTCTCGTCGAAACGGACGCGACAGAGTTTACAGAACCGCTTTTGGATTCCCGGATTGGGAGATCGAGTCGAAACAGTGTATCAAGTCATGTTATTTTGCAATTTTAGAATGTTTTAGGTATCATGATGCAAAAATAACGCTCTGGCTATCCTTAGACAGTAATTACATATCTACTAGACATTTTATTTAAGTTCCGAAGGCTCCAGCTGAGCGGAAATTCGGATTAAGTTTCGTAAGTTGACAAAATCGTCGATTTTACGGTTCCGGCGCGAGTCGCGTGATTCGATATGGAATTCTGGTCGTTTATCATTGCCTCTGATCATTCCCGACATTGCCCCGGCTGGTCCAGTGACTTCTGTGTCCTGTCGGAAAGCTCCGAAGCCAAAGTGGCCTTTTCGGAAGTATAAAGTGATTGCTGTTCCGATCGAACGTCGGGTTTAGTGAAGTGGCTTAATTAGTTGTGGTTTGGGAATATGTGAGTCCGTCCCTAATCAGTATTTCAGTTTCAGGACCTTGCAGTCTGACTCCGGCCCACGAGCCTTCTGTTGGAGTCGTTGGACCGCCTACACACAGGTGGGTTATCTTCGGTCCGGGCTTTATCTCTTCGGCCCTCTGGTTGCTTTAGTCCAGTCGGACACCTGTTTTTGGATTAGCTTATTGATTTGACCTATATGACCCATGATGACTTCATTTATATGTCACATGATCTTCCTGATAGACATCTGATTCCTAGTATTGTGCATGTTTGACATGCTATTATTCGGGTTTATATACTTCTTGTATTCCGGATTACACGATTAGTCCTGATGATTTCACCTATGCACCGCATGATTGTTCGATAGACATTGATTCCTCTGGATTGTCATATACGTCTGTGCTTGACATTATCTGTTTACGATTAGCCTCGATGACTGGATCTATATACTAGATGATTATTTCTGATAGACCTTGATCTTCATGAGACATACCATATACATATCTGCTCATCAGCTTGTTCAGTACATAGATCTGCATGATTAGATGACACTTGTTGATTCATGTCAGCCGATATATTGTCGATATTCCGATATGCATGATTGATTGATCCTGATTGATAGATACTACTCGATGTTCCGATATGCATGATTGATAGATACTACTTGATGTTCCGATATGCATGATAGATTCTGATCTATATGATAGATGATTTCCCTGTTGAGATCTCGGCTTATTGCCGACTACCCGGTCATTTGACCATGAGCTTGAGCATAGCATGATGACTACCACGCACGCTGTACGTCACGTACACGGACGGTTTGGCCACCGTCACAGTGTTCTTTACCGGTAAAGTGGTCTTGAGAGACCCGTGAACCCACGGATAGGCACCCGCGGGTGCGGGGTTATGTCAGCCAGATAGGTGCCAGATAGGTGGTATGAGCCTGAGGTCCTCGTGACCAATAGTGGCATATGATTGGGTACTTGATATTCTTGTGATTGATGCATAGCTCATATACTTTCATGTACTAGCATGCTTTACTTCAGTTAGACTTGATTGCCACCCTGATTGATTCTGATATTCTTTATACTCGTTATATACAGTATTATGATTATGCTTCCTGCCAGGTTGTTTCACGTACCTACTATTTGATTTTTAGTAGACCTATTATTTGATCACTCAGTTGTCTGCTCGATTTTGTACAGTCATTGATTTCCAGCATTTATTATCTGCAGTCCCCTTATGCCTGATTATGACAGTTATATCCTGATTTCCAGCATTTATCTTCAGCAGTTTCCCTATGCTTGATTATCTGACTATTTCAGTTATCTGTGGATTTTTGTTGATTATCAGTAGATCTTATTTATTATTCAGCTTTACCCTATGATTTTTACTATCCGCAGATTATTGTACCCAGTAGGTACGATTAGCTATTTCTCGGCTCGTCGTGCCCACTGGGATATACTCCGGTGTGTCTCACACCCTCGGGTGACTGTTTTTCAGGTCGCTGGGTGATGGGATGTCGGGACACGTTGGTGAGACGATTGTAATAGTATCGACCCTTATTTAGTCAGTGTATTTTATTTTCTGCATTTCAGTTTAATTATTATAAATTGACTAGTCTTGCATGCGTAGTTTAGACTACTCTGATATTGACTGATTATGATTAGCCGTGCATGTATAGGAAAGGATCTGTCCAGTTGGGCAGAGAAATTTACTATACATGTGGCGGTCTGTTACGCCTGGTTTGCGAACTCTGATTTATAAAAAAAAAAAAAAAAATTTAGCCTGCTTTTCAAAACTCGGGGCGTGACAAATACAATTTGCAATACAAACAAAAATGTATAGATCAAACAAAAATTTGCAATACAAACAAAAATTCAAGTAAGAACTAAAATCTATTTCTCATACACATTTATAATCAAAGAACTAATCACAATGACAACAACATAAATAAATAGTCAAAATATAATCTTCATTCCAAATGTATTTTGTTACTAAGTCAAAACAGTAACAATCTATTTGCATATAAAGTTAGTTCCAAAAGTATGATACTTCTAAGTTTTACAAAATTAAAACTAACAAAAAGTCAAAGTCGTCTAAATCATCTATAGTGATGGTGATTCTCTTGTTTCAATGCCTAAGTTCCCGGATTAGCCGACAAGCCGATGGAATAGAGATTTTATTTCATTCATTTCGGATTCGTGTTTCTTTTGCATATCTTGCATTTGAGCTTGCAATTTTTGAACTTCCTCTTTCATTGGATCATGCCTTTCATTCTCTGCATTTCTTAGTTGAGCTTGAATTCCAAAAACTTGTGTTGGTGTAGGACCAATCCCATAGCCCCTCACATGACTAAAATATTCTTTTTAATTTTAAAAAATTCTTAAAAATATTCTTACTTTTCTAAAGGGTTACTAATGAAATTAATTTATAAAAAATTATTTAATCATTTTAAAATAAATTTAAAAATTTTAAATAGTAGTGGGAACTAAATAAGAAAAAGTCCTTTAAAATTTGATCAGCCGAAAATTTTGATTCACAATAGAATCGATTAATATTCCATTCCATGCATATTAAGAGAAACAAATAATTACACTTAATTAATGTTCAACCGCCCTTTACAAATTATTAGATTTTGATTTTTATTTTTATTTATTTAAATTAAAATTTAATTCTAATTAAATTAAGATAAAATGCGATTTAGATTTACGAAGTATTAACTAGTAGATTTGTTTAATTAAAAGTCCAATTATCACATAAACCATACTCGGGCGTTGTTAGAATATGCCTAGTTAGAAAATAGCAAAAATATTAACTACGGTTAGCTAACCAAGGTTAAATTTTAATCTTTAAACTATATGAAATAGAAGGTTGTGATGAATTTTTTGTAAATGGGCTGATTTGCTGTGGTTTCCATCAGTACCGTTGGATACGATGGCATGATATTTTTACAAGGGTTAATTTTATACTTTTTTTATAATAAATATGTCGCTAAAAAAATTAAATTATTATATTTAGTTTTTATAAAAATTTAAATTATTCATATGCTAAGTATGATGGACACTGACACGGGACACGGAACATGACACGACTCGAATACGGTGACTAGATAACTTTCAAAAAAATTAGGATACGGACACAGTATAAACACATATAACAAATTATAATATTATTAATATAATAATATATATTTATTATATATAAAATATAAATTTTAAATAATATAATAATATATATTTATTATATATAAAATATAAATTTTGATAAAATATTGTTATATTTTTTATACGAATGAAAATTTATAAAATTTTTCACTGATAGTTGATATATTTTTTTTAAAAAAAATTTCTCCACCATACATAATTTATTTATATTATTTAAAAAATATTTGTATATACTTATCAAAAAACAAAAATATTTACCATCTTACATTATATATGCATAAATAAATTAAAATTATATATATATATATATATATATATATATATATATATATATATATATATATATATATATATATATATATATCAAGGATTTAAGTATCCATCGGCACGGGCCGTATCTACCGTGCCGTACCGTGCCAACAAGATACCGGCACGATACAGCTCCCGTGCCGATGGCACAGTTCAAAACCCTTTTTTCTTAAAATTACTAAGTAATTTTTTTAATAAAGTTCAAAATATTTGATAAAGATACATAATAAGCAATTAAAAAATTTTGTTGCTAAAGAAATTAAATATTTCATGCCATTATGTGTCGGCACGCATGTATTTTTTGTGACCGGCACTCATCGGCACGGCTCGGCACGCACCGTGCCGTACCGTGCCGGCAAGTTTTCGGCACGACCCCGTGCCACGACACTTAAATCCTTGATATATATATATATATATATATATATATATATATATATATATATATATATATATATATATATATATATATATATATATATATATATATATATATATATATATATAATTGTATGTATATTGAACGCGCGTTTAAAAACTGTCCACATCAGACAAGAGTCTGACATGGACACGCGAGTGTCCGACACGAACACGAGAGGTTTGTAGAAGCGTATACATAGATTACCGTTAGTTCACTATTTAGTTTTTAACAGAATATAAAAAAAATATCAATTTTGCACTTTCAAATATATCACTCAAAAAATCTAGCGGTTAAAATAGTGCAAAAGTATCTAAATAGATAAAAAAATAAATTTACCTCACTAACTAATTACACTACAAGAAAAGCGTCCTTTGGCGACGCTTTTTGAGGCACATAACGACGCGTAAAAGCGTCGTCAATGTGGTCGCCGACGCTTTAGAAAGCGTCGGGAAGTGGATAGCAATCTATTGTCGACGCATTAAAGCGTCGGCAAATGATCGTCGATTTACGACGCTATAAAGCGTCGCCTATTTTCCTTTTTCCCGACGCACGAAAGCGTCGTTACTTTGGTTGGTAATGGAAATTATTGTCGACGCATTAAAGCGTCGGCAAATGATCGTCGATTTACGACGCTATAAAGCGTCGCCTATTTTCCTTTTTCCCGACGCATGAAAGCGTCGTTATTTTGGTTGGTAATAGAAATCTATTGTCGACGCATTAAAGCGTCGGCAAATGATCAGCGAAAAAAGTCATATAACGACGTTTTAATGCGTCAACTATTTTCCTTTTCCCCGACGCATAAAAGCGTCGGCAAATATATATATATATATATATATATATATATATATATATATATATATATATATATATTTAAAATTTGCAATACAATTTGCAATACAAACAAAAATGTATAGATCAAACAAAAATTTGCAATACAAACAAAAATTCAAGTAAGAACTAAAATCTATTTCTCATACACATTTATAATCAAAAACTAATCACAATGACAACAACATAAATAAATAGTCAAAATATAATCTTCATTCCAAATGTATTTTGTTACTAAGTCAAAACAGTAACAATCTATTTGCATATAAAGCTAGTTCCAAAAGTATGATACTTCTAAGTTTTACAAAATTAAAACTAACAAAAAGTCAAAGTAATCTAAATCATCTATAGTGATGGTGATTCTCTTGTCTCAATGCCTAAGTTTCCGGATTGGCCGACAAGCCGATGCAATAGAGATTTTATTTCATTCATTTCGGATTCGTATTTTTTTTGCATATCTTGCATTTGAACTTGCAATTTTTGAACTTCCTCTTTCATTGGATCATGCCTTTCATTCTCTGCATTCCTTAGTTGAGCTTGAATTCCAAAAAGTTGTGTTGGTGTAGGACCAATCCCATAGCCCTCACATGACTAAAATATTCTTTTTAATTTTAAAAAATTCTTAAGAATATTCTTACTTTTCTAAAGGGTTACTAATGAAATTAATTTATAAAAAATTATTTAATCATTTTAAAATAAATTTAAAAATTTTAAATAGTAGTGGGAACTAAATAAGAAAAAGTCCTTTAAAATTTGATCAGCCGAAAATTTTGATTCACAATAGAATCGATTAATATTCCATTCCATGCATATTAAGAGAAACAAATAATTACACTTAATTAATGTTCAACCGCCCTTTACAAATTATTAGATTTTGCTTTTTATTTTTATTTATTTAAATTAAAATTTAATTCTAATTAAATTAAGATAAAATGCGATTTAGATTTACGAAGTATTAACTAGTAGATTTGTTTAATTAAAAGTCCAATTATCACATAGACCATACTCGGGCCTTGTTAGAATATGCCTAGTTAGAAAATAGCAAAAATATTAACTACGGTTAGCTAACAAGGGTTAAATTTTAATCTTTAAACTATATGAAATAGAAGGTTGTGATGAATTTTTTGTAAATGGGCTGATTTGCTGTGGTTTCCATCAGTACCGTTGGATACGATGGCATGATATTTTTACAAGGGTTAATTTTATACCTTTTATTATAATAAATATATTGCTAAAAAAATTAAATTATTATATTTATTTTTTAAAAAAATTTAAATTACTCATATGCTAAGTATGATGGACACTGGCACGGGACACGGAACATGACACGGCTCGAATACGGTGACTAGATTACTTTCAAAAAAATTAGGATACGGACACAGTATAAACACATATAACAAATTATAATATTATTAATATAATAATATATATTTATTATATATAAAATATAAATTTTGATAAAATATTGTTATATTTTTTATACGAATGAAAATTTATAAAATTTTTCACTGATAGTTCATATATTTTTTTAAAAAAAATTTTCTCCACCATACATAATTTATTTATATTATTTAAAAAATATTTGTATATACTTATCAAAAAACAAAAATATTTACCATCTTACATTATATATGCATAAATAAATTAAAATTATATATATATATATATATATATATATATATATATATATATATATATATATATATATATATATATATATAAAATTGTATGTATATTGAACGCGCGTTTAAAAACTGTCCACATCAGACAAGAGTCTGACATGGACACGCGAGTGTCCGACACGGACACGAGAGGTTTGTAGAAGCATATACATAGGTTACCGTTAGTTCACTATTTAGTTTTTAACATAATATAAAAAAAATATCAATTTAGACAAGCTCATCAACCCGTTCCAGACGGCTTTCATTAAAGGAAGATCGCTCCTGACAACTTCTTCTGTGCCCATATTTTACTGCATCACCTCCTCTCTACCAACCAACAGGCTGCGATTCTTAAGATCGATTTCGAGAGAGCCTTCGATCACGTGGATTGGGACTTCTTGCACGATCTTCTACTGGCCAGGGGTTTTGGCACCAAGTGGATTGGTTGGATTAGGGACCTCCTACTTTCTTCCAGCACGGCAGTCTTGCTTAACGGCAAACCGGGCAACTCCTTCCCTTGTAAGCGCGGGCTCCGTCAGGGCGACCCACTGTCTCCTCTCCTTTTCCTTCTTTGCATCGATGTTCTATTCAGAATGATGCAGGCGGCCTCTTTTACCCAGGATTTCGCTTCGGTGGGTATTGGAATCGAAAGAGTCCACACTCTCCAATTTGCCGACGACCTTCTTATTTTTTTCGATGGTTCTGTTAGAGCGGCGAGGGTCATCAAACTCATTCTTGACGCCTTCACGGATGCTTCTGGTCTTAAAATCAATTATGGCAAAAGCTCCATTTCATCGATCAATCTGTCGAGTTCTGACACCGACACCCTTGCTTCCTTATTCGGCTGCAATTCTCAAGTTTTCCCTCTAAAATATCTGGGATTACCTTTATCTCCAATGGCGCTTCGCAAAGCAGATTATTTTCCCATCATCGAGAAATTGGACAGGCGGCTTGCGGGGTGGAAGGGCCTCCTGCTCTCTAGGGGGGGACATTTGGTGCTTGTAAATTCGGTACTTTCCTCCATTCCGTCGTTCTTTTGTTCAGCCTTCGCGCTACCCGCTTGGGTAATTAAAGCGATCGATAAGTTTCGTCGGGATTTCTTCTGGAAGGGCAAAAATTTATCCAACGGCTTCCATTGCTTGGTCAAATGGGAGCATCTTTGTCGCCCTATCAAATCCGGGGGCCTGGGTATCCGCAACCTCCGCTATTCTAACTCCGCCCTTCTGTTGAAAGGCTTATGGGCTTTTCACTCCTCCAAGACGCTACCTTGGGTGCGCTTGCTGACCTCGAAACACTACTCCCACCGGCCGATTTTCTCCACCAAGGTGTTACCATCAGGATGTTGCCCCATTTGGAAGGGTATGCTTTCTACTGCCCCTTTCTTCATTTCGTCTACCTCCTTTGCAATCGGAGATGGTAAATCGACGTCTTTTTGGCATGCGCGATGGAACGGTGACTCACTTCTGAGAAACCATTTTCCTAATCTATTCGATAAGGCTTCAGTTAAGCACCTCTCGATTTATAACTGGGTTCGTCGCTTTGGGTCCCAGACCAATTTGGGCTTTCAAAGCAATCTGGGCCCGGAGGAAAGTCGAGAGTTACAATTACTGAAGGCAATGATCAATAGCTTCATTTTCTCAGACTCTAACGACATAATCTCTTGGAGATGGAGCAATAATGGGACTTTCTCATCCAAGAATGCCTACAACTCCATTTCTTTTGATGGGGTGAACGACAGCAAAATCTTGCATCTGTGGGGTATGCAGATTTCGCTTAAGATTAAAATTTTTCTGTGGATTGCGGCTAGATATAGGCTGCTCACTGCGGAGCTGCTCACAAAAAAAGGTTGGATTGGACCTTCAATCTGCTTGTGCTGCCGTCAAGGAGGCGAAAATCTGGATCACCTACTACTTTACTGCACTTTTGCGGCGTCAATTTGGGCGGAGGTACTCCAACTTTGGCCTCTCACTTGCCACAGGCTACTAACCTACTCGGGGGATCTTGCGAATAGATGGAGGAGAGCTAGGGCGACCTTGACGGGTCGAAGTAAAGAGCTCTTTGATCTCATATTTGCAGCTATGTGTTGGGAACTTTGGAACGAACGCAACAGGCGCATTTTCAACAACAGCGTGTTCCCGAGTTCCACCTGTGTTCTACGAATCCATAATACTTGCAACCTATGGGTCTTTGCTCTTAGACTATGAATTGGCTGAGATGGGGCTTCCAAATCTGTTTGGGTGAGGCTTTTGCAGCTTTGTACCCCTATGGGGTTTAACGATTGGATTGCTTGGATCAGGTTGGGCAGTCTCTGATTTTGCAAGCAACCAATCAGCAGGAGATGCAGTTTTCTAATGCTACTATGGGATATTTGAACTTGCCTTATTTCGGATACGGCCTTCTTTGTAAAGTTGCTCGAGTATATGCAGGACATTGCCAATAGCTGTTGGAAAAGGACCATCTATACAAAAGGGTTTATTATTATTGGGACGACTATGCTTAAGGACTTAATTTTCTCACTGATATTTACTGGTTGCCGGCATTACACTAGGTGGAAGCTGCCATGTAAGAACTTGAATTTTTGTAATTAAATAAAAAGGAAAATAATAAAAGCCAAGTTGAATTTTGGATCATAAAAGCACAAGTAGCCAAAATGCTCCTTTTCTGCAGTGTAAATTGCATAGTTAATGGGCCAGAAATATCACTTTTCAATCCGAGCCTGATCTCGAAAATCTGAAATCACCAGCACGACCGTCTCGTCGAATCGAGTGAAAACCATATTAAACATGTTCAGATCCGACGGTCGGATCTTCCAGAAATCGACGAAGAAGCGGGTGGGACCCGCGACTTAAGTGCATAGTGCATGGGTACTGTTGATGAACAGTAAACCCTAAAATACAAATACCCTAAGTGCGAACATCAGCCAAATCGCTGTCTGGAAGCCGATCATAGCACTTCAGGTAGTCATTTCGAACGGTTTCATCATTCTGGACACAATGGCACTGACGGAATTTCCGTTTGACGACCCTAAAGCCTCGAAAAACGCCAAAACTGTGTTCCGAAACTGTATTTCATGGACCGCAATTTTATCCGGACAGTTTCTCGAAAAATGAAAATCGCTACCTGATAGGTCTCGTCGATCCGGACGTCATGGCGCAGTCCATTTTCCGTTTCGACGACCGGATCGCCTCGAAAAGCGTGAAATAAGGCGAAAAAGGGGAAAATTGCACATAGAACCCTATGTTCCTGCCTCGAAATACGTGCCACCTCTGTGGTGAGGGATCTGGATGCAAAAGAAAGCTACTGTAAGGGACTTAACCCGAAATATCAAAGCTAGAAGGGCTAAAATGCAATTGTTCAAACCCTATATATACATGTATATGCTTTGAGCTAGGGTTTTCCAAGGAAACCCTAGACCCCCGAACCCTAGCCGCCTGTGCAACAGACCACCCCTCCTCTGCAGCGCTTCCCGGAGCTTCCCCGCACCGGCCGCCGCTCCCCTTGCCGGAAAAGCAAGATCAAGAAGAGCTTGACCTCGGATCTTGGAGAGGAAGGTGTGGGGAGGGATTCAAGTTGACAAATTCCCTTCTGAAGAGTCCCTCGTGGTGCTGCAGCCGAGCTGGGTTGGATCCGACGCCGACCGCCGCCGTGCGCCGCCGCGGAACCCCCTCTTCTTCCTCGGTTTTCCGGCGAGGTAAGGTTGTTGCAACTTTTTGTTTATATGGTGGCACATGGACCTTGTATGCTTGTCCTGACATCAAGGCGATCCTCCCTGCGCAACCCGAGCCCTCGCCGCCGTCCCCGTTGCCGGCAAAGGCTATGTTCGCCGGAAATTATCGTTTTCCGACGAACTCGGTTTCCGATTTTTACAACCGTTGAACCTCGGATCAGAACCGTTGATCCTCTTCTTCTTCGTGACTGCTCACTACCCACGAAGTTTCAAGAAGATCGGGTGAGTGGTTAAGCCGAGCGAAGAAGCCCTAGTTTCGGGTTTTCTTGCTTTCACCCGAGCTCCACCGTCCGGCGCCGCCGCTCACTGGAGTCGCCGGCCACCGCCACCAGAAGACTCCTTGCACCGAGGGGGACCTTTTGGTCCAAGTCCCACCGGACAGAACCCAGCCGGCCGGAATCCGCCATTAAAGCTCCTCCGAGCTTGGCCGATCTCGGCCGCCGCGCCTCGCCGTCGCCTCCAGACCCCGGCCAACGGTGCAGGTAGGTCTAGTTCATTGTTCTAAGGTCAATGGTGGCATTGCATGGGCATCCTAACGTTGGGTTTTTGATGTATATAGTTGCACCCGAATTACCTATTTTGGGTTGGTCTCCGGCCGCCGCCGCCTCCGGCCGCCGGGGCTCTACCCAACATGGATCAGTCCTCATCTGGGACCCCAAGCTAACTGCTGCTCACCTTGGTTGCTGACAGAGCAAGGTTGCATTGGAGCTTCACCAATCCGAGCTCTAGCCAATTTTCGGGTGTTGCTCCGGCGACTGTTCCGGCCACTCCCCGGTGAACCTGAGGTGAGCCCTCAACCTTACTTGTTCTTCTGAACATGATGCTCCACTTATCTCTGGATTTGACCATGTATATGTTAAGTTCTAGTATAGTTGTGAATTGGACCCTAATGTTTATGGGCCAACTTTATTCTCGGGATCCGTGTCAGTCCAATTTTGTGAGCACGGCGTTCGTCTCGTCGTAACGGACGCGCTGAAACTTACGGCGCAGCTTTTGGACCCCCGGATGTCGAGAACGAGCCGAAACGAGCAATAATGGTGGGTTTTTATGCGAATTAAAGAACATTATGGATCAAATTGTAAACTGGACTTAATGGCTGTCTTTAGACAGTAATTACACACCTACTAGACATCTTGTTAGAGTTCCGTAGGTTCTCGGTGATCGGGAATCGGTCTTTGTTCGGTAAACCGACGATATTGCCCCGTATAAATGATCCGTTACTGTTGTGCCACCGGGATGGGTACGTGTGAGTCTATTACTGATCATAGTTGTTTATTCAGGGCCCAGTTGTTCAGGACCAGCCTCCCAGTAGCTGTGCGGGAGTTCGAGGATCTGCCGTCATTCAGGTGGGTTATCTTCGGTCCGGGTTTGATCTCTTCGGCCCTCTGGTTGCTTTAGTCCAGTCGGACACCTGTTTTTGATTGCCCTGCTGATTATATATATGACCTATCTTGACATATCATGATTTCACCGATTGACACTGACTTGATTAGACTCATCATATATACCTGCTGATTTTATCTAGATTAGCCTTGATGATTGTATTGACATGCCCTATGATTAGTCTTGATAGATCTTGATCTACGTGAGACATATCTTACGTACCTGTTTATCAGTTGTTATATTTCTGATAGACCTTGATCTTCATGAGACATACCATATACATGTCTGTTCATCAGCTTTTTCAGTATATAGATCTACATGATTTGATGGCACTTGTTGATTCCTGTCAGCCGATTTATTGTTGATATTCCGATATGCATGATTGATTGATCCTGATTGTTGGATACCATTCGATATTCCGATATGCATGATAGATTCTGATCGATATGATAGATGATTTCCCTGTTGGGATCTCGGCATGTTGCCGATTATCCGGTCAGTGGACCGAGAGCTTGAGCATTTGCATTATGATCGCCCGCACCGTTGTACTTCACGTACACTAGCGGATTTGCTACCCGCAGTGGTGTACTTTACCGGTAAAGTGGTTAGCAGTTGCAACCCGTGACCCTCAGTGGAGGGAATGTCAACCAGGTGGTGCCAGGTGGGCAGTTTTGCCTGAGGTCTTGTGGGACCAATATGGTGGCTTTTGATTGGATGATTGATAGTTTCCTTATTGACGCATTACTTTGACCTTATACTGTTGCTCAGTTTATTTCCAGTATTAGTATCGGTAGACATGCTTTTATCATTTGCAGTTCTTTATGCATGATTATTGTGGATACCTTTGATTTCCAGCATACATGATCTACCGCTCTTATGACTGATTATCACTGACATATCCTGATTTACAGTATTTCTTATCTGTAGTCCTGATGATTGATTACCTGCCTAGTTAGCCTATCTGTGGATTTATGTTGATTACCAGTGGATCCTATCTGCTTTATTGTTCAGCTCTACCCTATGATTCTTACTATCCGCAGATTTTAGTACCCAGTAGGTACGATTAGCTACTTCTCGGCTCGTCGTGCCCACTGGGATACACTCCG
Organism: Tillandsia leiboldiana; assembly: GCA_029204045.2. NCBI lineage: Eukaryota > Viridiplantae > Streptophyta > Magnoliopsida > Poales > Bromeliaceae > Tillandsia > Tillandsia leiboldiana. The sequence goes on along the minus strand of CM055071.1, from coordinate 39,996,761 downwards.
GTGTGTCTCACACCCTCGGGTGACTGTTGCAGGTCTTTCGGGTGGTGAGATGTCGGGACGATCCAGTGAGGCTGTTACGATAGAGCTGTCCCCCTGATGATGGTGGTTGACTCTGATTTATGTTATTTCAGCTTTTCGATTATTTGGATATGTCAGATTGATGGTAGCATGATTATTTGGATTATTCCTGTTGATTAGTCATTGTCTAGTTTAGATGTTGATTGATCTCTGATTGATGATTAGATTTGCCTAGCCGTGCATGTATAGGAGAGACCCTATCCCTGTGGATAGGGGATTTCCTATATGTGTGGCGGTCTGTTACGCCCGTTTTGCAAACTCTGATTTATTCAAAAAAAAAAAAAAAAAAAAAAAATTTCAGACCTGATTTTTAAACTCGGGGCGTGACAGATTAGATGGTATCAGAGAAATAGGTACACGGTGCCTAGGAAAATTGATTAGGATCTGGTTAGGATGAACCCTAGGATGACTTATGACGTGAGAGCGCAGGGCTTTTGTCTAGTTGTTAGGAGCTCAGGTGTATTTTCACACTTATGAGACGTTTTTCGTAACTTGTCGTTGTGACTACGAGCGGTGTTCGCACGTGCTCTGGGCGTAGTGGTCATAGTGGGTGCAGTGTTAGCTGCGGTTGTGGTACGAGCCATGGGTTTGATATGTCAGAGGAGCCTGAGGGCTCGGATTTTTGACAGCGGTTAGAGGATCAGTTCACCGCATTTTTGCTGGGATAGTCTAGCAGATGGCTCAGCATCAGATAGTGGCTATTGTTGCACTGGCCCCACCACTAGTCCAAGTGCTTGGAGAAGTCATTAATCCTCCAGTTGTCCTCGCGTCATTGGATATAGTACTCTTGTTGCGGCCGTGGTTATCAAAACTGTGTTGTGGCCGCTAATACTGGAGATTCCCTGATTATAGCTATAGGGATGCCTATGAGGTTAGCAATTATGTTGCTTTAGACAGAATGACTCTGACGACGCTTAACCAATATTAGTCCCTATTGAGATGTGTCCCAACCCTGATCAGTGTTAATAGGTTGGGGTTCATGATTAATTCGTTGGAAATGGTAGCAGTGAGCGCTTTAGCGCAGATATGGTTGGTGGATAGGCTAAATTCGGTGATCTATGGGCCCGATTGTGACCCTGACTTGGGATGGATTCAGATTTAGACCCCACCTTTTTGCACGAAATTAATGAAGACTTAGTTTCTTCTATGAGCATACAACAATTGTAGTCGTCGTGGCTGTTATGATGGTGAGATAAGACTGAAGGGTCCAATATGCGGAGTAATGATGATAACTTGAGGATTTGATTCGATTTGTAGTGATTCGCACATTGTGTGTAAACTGATTTGGGGTCGCAATCTCCCCTGTCGATGTTTGAGTTGAGACTGGCGTCGCTAGAGACTGTGTAGGGAGGTATGTGATGTACCTTCTGATGTGAGTGGTGTCCCCAACTAGTTGTTGGCGACAGATCTATGGTATTTCGCCTTTCTTTTGGTAAGCACGTTGGGCGGCCGACAACGTACTTCCGAAAGAACTGAGAAATACTTTGCCCTGTAATGGGGAATATCAGATTGGGTCTAAATTAGTGGTCTTGGAGTTGTTGATACCTTGTGACTAGTTGTCACTATTGTGAACCTGTTAGAGACTTACCAGAGGTTTAGTTAAGTTGTAAGTTTCTGGGACGAAACTTCTTTTTAGGTGGTAGAGATGTAAGAACTTGAATTTTTGTAATTAAATAAAAAGGAAAATAATAAAAGCCAAGTTGAATTTTGGATCATAGAAGCACAAGTAGCCAAAATGCCCCTTTTCTGCAGTGTAAATTGCACAGTTAATGGGCCAGAAATATCACTTTTCAATCCGAGCCTGATCTCGAAAATCTGAAATCACCAGCACGACCGTCTCGTCGAATCAAGTGAAAACCATATTAAACATGTTCAGATCCGACGGTCGGATCTTCCAGAAATCGACGAAGAAGCGGGTGGGACCCGCGACTTAAGTGCATAGTGCATGGGTACTGTTGATGAACAGTAAACCCTAAAATCTAAATACCCTAAGTGCGAACATCAGCCAAATCGCTGTCTGGAAGCCGATCATAGCACTTCAGGTAGTCATTTCGAACGGTTTCATCATTCTGGACACAATGGCACTGACGGAATTTCCGTTTGACGACCCTAAAGCCTCGAAAAACGCGAAAACTGTGTTCCGAAACTGTATTTCATGGACCGCAATTTTATCCGGACAGTTTCTCGAAAAATGAAAATCGCTACCTGATAGGTCTCGTCGATCCGGACGTCATGGCGCAGTCCATTTTCCGTTTCGACGACCGGATCGCCTCGAAAAGCGTGAAATAAGGCGAAAAAGGGGAAAATTGCACATAGAACCCTATGTTCCTGCCTCGAAATACGTGCCACCTCTGTGGTGAGGGATCTGGATGCAAAAGAAAGCTACTGTAAGGGACTTAACCCGAAATATCAAAGCTAGAAGGGCTAAAATGCAATTGTTCAAACCCTATATATACATGTATATGCTTTGAGCTAGGGTTTTCCAAGGAAACCCTAGACCCCCGAACCCTAGCCGCCTGTGCAACAGACCACCCCTCCTCTGCAGCGCTTCCCGGAGCTTCCCCGCACCGACCGCCGCTCCCCTTGCCGGAAAAGCAAGATCAAGAAGAGCTTGACCTCGGATCTTGGAGAGGAAGGTGTGGGGAGGGATTCAAGTTGACAAATTCCCTTCTGAAGAGTCCCTCGTGGTGCTGCAGCCGAGCTGGGTTGGATCCGACGCCGACCGCCGCCGTGCGCCGCCGCGGAACCCCCTCTTCTTCCTCGGTTTTCCGGCGAGGTAAGGTTGTTGCAACTTTTTGTTTATATGGTGGCACATGGACCTTGTATGCTTGTCCTGACATCAAGGCGATCCTCCCTGCACAACCCGAGCCCTCGCCGCCGTCCCCGTTGCCGGCAAAGGCTATGTTCGCCGGAAATTATCGTTTTCCGACGAACTCGGTTTCCGATTTTTACAACCGTTGAACCTCGGATCAGAACCGTTGATCCTCTTCTTCTTCGTGACTGCTCACTACCCACGAAGTTTCAAGAAGATCGGGTGAGTGGTTAAGCCGAGCGAAGAAGCCCTAGTTTCGGGTTTTCTTGCTTTCACCCGAGCTCCACCGTCCGGCGCCGCCGCTCACTGGAGTCGCCGGCCACCGCCACCAGAAGACTCCTTGCACCGAGGGGGACCTTTTGGTCCAAGTCCCACCGGACAGAACCCAGCCGGCCGGAATCCGCCATTAAAGCTCCTCCGAGCTTGGCCGATCTCGGCCGCCGCGCCTCGCCGTCGCCTCCAGGCCCCGGCCAACGGTGCAGGTAGGTCTAGTTCATTGTTCTAAGGTCAATGGTGGCGTTGCATGGGCATCCTAACGTTGGGTTTTTGATGTATATAGTTGCACCCGAATTACCTATTTTGGGTTGGTCTCCGGCCGCCGCCGCCTCCGGCCGCCGGGGCTCTACCCAACATGGATCAGTCCTCATCTGGGACCCCAAGCTAACTGCTGCTCACCTTGGTTGCTGACAGAGCAAGGTTGCATTGGAGCTTCACCAATCCGAGCTCTAGCCAATTTTCGGGTGTTGCTCCGGCGACTGTTCCGGCCACTCCCCGGTGAACCTGAGGTGAGCCCTCAACCTTACTTGTTCTTCTGAACATGATGCTCCACTTATCTCTGGATTTGACCATGTATATGTTAAGTTCTAGTATAGTTGTGAATTGGACCCTAATGTTTATTGGCCAACTTTATTCTCGGGATCCGTGTCAGTCCAATTTTGTGAGCACGGCGTTCGTCTCGTCGTAACGGACGCGCTGAAACTTACGGCGCAGCTTTTGGACCCCCGGATGTCGAGAACGAGCCGAAACGAGCAATAATGGTGGGTTTTTATGCGAATTAAAGAACATTATGGATCAAATTGTAAACTGGACTTAATGGCTGTCTTTAGACAGTAATTACACACCTACTAGACATCTTGTTAGAGTTCCGTAGGTTCTCGGTGATCGGGAATCGGTCTTTGTTCGGTAAACCGACGATATTGCCCCGTATAAATGATCCGTTACTGTTGTGCCACCGGGATGGGTACGTGTGAGTCTATTACTGATCATAGTTGTTTATTCAGGGCCCAGTTGTTCAGGACCAGCCTCCCAGTAGCTGTGCGGGAGTTCGAGGATCTGCCGTCATTCAGGTGGGTTATCTTCGGTCCGGGTTTGATCTCTTCGGCCCTCTGGTTGCTTTAGTCCAGTCGGACACCTGTTTTTGATTGCCCTGCTGATTATATATATGACCTATCTTGACATATCATGATTTCACCGATTGACACTGACTTGATTAGACTCATCATATATACCTGCTGATTTTATCTAGATTAGCCTTGATGATTGTATTGACATGCCCTATGATTAGTCTTGATAGATCTTGATCTACGTGAGACATATCTTACGTACCTGTTTATCAGTTGTTATATTTCTGATAGACCTTGATCTTCATGAGACATACCATATACATGTCTGTTCATCAGCTTTTTCAGTATATAGATCTACATGATTTGATGGCACTTGTTGATTCCTGTCAGCCGATTTATTGTTGATATTCCGATATGCATGATTGATTGATCCTGATTGTTGGATACCATTCGATATTCCGATATGCATGATAGATTATGATCGATATGATAGATGATTTCCCTGTTGGGATCTCGGCATGTTGCCGATTATCCGGTCAGTGGACCGAGAGCTTGAGCATTTGCATTATGATCGCCCGCACCGTTGTACTTCACGTACACTAGCGGATTTGCTACCCGCAGTGGTGTACTTTACCGGTAAAGTGGTTAGCAGTTGCAACCCGTGACCCTCAGTGGAGGGAATGTCAACCAGGTGGTGCCAGGTGGGCAGTTTTGCCTGAGGTCTTGTGGGACCAATATGGTGGCTTTTGATTGGATGATTGATAGTTTCCTTATTGACGCATTACTTTGACCTTATACTGTTGCTCAGTTTATTTCCAGTATTAGTATCGGTAGACATGCTTTTATCATTTGCAGTTCCTTATGCATGATTATTGTGGATACCTTTGATTTCCAGCATACATGATCTACCGCTCTTATGACTGATTATCACTGACATATCCTGATTTACAGTATTTCTTATCTGTAGTCCTGATGATTGATTACCTGCCTAGTTAGCCTATCTGTGGATTTATGTTGATTACCAGTGGATCCTATCTGCTTTATTGTTCAGCTCTACCCTATGATTCTTATTATCCGCAGATTTTAGTACCCAGTAGGTACGATTAGCTACTTCTCGGCTCGTCGTGCCCATTGGGATACACTCCGGTGTGTCTCACACCCTCGGGTGACTGTTGCAGGTCTTTCGGGTGGTGAGATGTCGGGACGATCCAGTGAGGCTGTTACGATAGAGCTGTCCCCCTGATGATGGTGGTTGACTCTGATTTATGTTATTTCAGCTTTTCGATTATTTGGATATGTCAGATTGATGGTAGCATGATTATTTGGATTATTCCTGTTGATTAGCCATTGTCTAGTTTAGATGTTGATTGATCTCTGATTGATGATTAGATTTGCCTAGCCGTGCATGTATAGGAGAGACCCTATCCCTGTGGATAGGGGATTTCCTATATGTGTGGCGGTCTGTTACGCCCGTTTTGCAAACTCTGATTTATTCAAAAAAAAAAAAAAAAAAAAAATTTCAGACCTGATTTTTAAACTCGGGGCGTGACATGCCATGCAGCGGGTCTTAAGGCGTACATGTTTTGGCTAAGATGGAGGCTTCAAATCTGTTTGGGCGTCGATTCAGGAGATCTTGTATTTCCAATGGGTTTCGGGAATGGATAACTTGGATCTGTTATTGGAAAAACACCGATGCTGGGAGTCTTTGGACACTTCTACCTCGCCCTTCTGTCTATTCAACTCTCATGGGTTTACTTATTACACTTTGCTGCGAAGACACTAACGGGCAACATGGGCCATCGAATTCGCAATTCAATCAATCTCTGGTCCATTGCTCTACGGTGATCTTCGCCTCTCCATTTCGGGGTTTTTTCTCATTTCTAGCTGTATATGGCGCGGCAACGGCGGCCTTTTGTGCACCAGGGGTGAGCACTAACAACTAATTTTAGTTGGGTGGTTAACAATTTTAGCTTTCTCATGCTTCGTGATGCTGCTTGAGTGCTTCCTGCTTTGCTGAGAGGGAGTGCGGAACCCCTCGGTCTGGATAATACTAACTACTTCAATTCGGATTAAAAGATTAGAGCAATGCTGTGCATTTTACTTGGACCTCTTATTACTACCATCCTGTGTTGGTCCTCTTGAAGGAAAAGTCTGGTGTCAAAGGTTGGGGGAATCTTACCTTTCTCTTGTTACTGATAATGCTTAATGTTTGATTGCTATCCTGCTTTGCCGATGATGAGGGCAGACCTCCACAAGGTCCGGAAGAATCCGGCAGCTATCTGCTTCAGCTGCTATTTGTTTGGTTTTCTTAATTTTATCTTTCAATTGGACTGCTTGAAGGTGGTGTCCGAGTTGGGGGATTTATTATTTCGTTGGTATCATTCAAATTGGTCTTCTTAATTTTGTTTGGTTGCCTTCCACTGCCTTGAACATGTTAGGGAAGTCAGCCATCTTGGTGAAATATAATGCGTTAGGAGGAGGCGCTACCATCCACGACATTTTGAGCTATCTAAAGATGGAAAGGGAAAAGAATGAGAAATATATATATATATATATATATATATATATATATATATATATATATATATATATATATATATATATATATAGCTACAGGCGCGGCACCGCCGGATTTCTAGCAACTTTGTATGAATGTTTGACATGGTTGTCGAGTGCTTGGAGTCAAAATTTCAGGGCACTCCGGATGTTATTGGAGCACTATTTCCCCTATCATTCAATCCTGGAAGTGTAGTATTTGCTTAATCTCATTTTGCTTAAATCCGGCCCAGCTCAGAAAGAAAAAAAAATAATAATAAAAAAAAAATAAAATTTCGAAAGTGCGCGCTGAAGGACTAGGGTGTTCAACCTCATCTATCTTCGGCTGAATATATTTGGTTTTCTTTCCTGCTTTCTTTGGTGATGCACGTTTCTATTTCTCCTTTGATTGCTGTGAAGGGTATTCAACTATGACGGGTTGATGGCTTTAAAGTCCGTTTTAGTCGAATGTATTTCGGATGGCTATTTCCTCACTTTACTTTAACACCTTTGGGGGACAAGAAGACAAGGGGAACTTTCTTTGCAAACCTGTTGTAGGCTCTCTTCATTGGATAAGTTTTGGATTCATTCTGACTACAGTCTTGGCAGCTTGGGAGATCAAACTGGAGGAGGCCTTGTCATCCGTTCTTCTCTACTATTGATGTCTGAGGCTGGTGTAGGGTTGTGTTGCTATTTGAAGTTAGCTCATCTCGGATCTGTTTGTAGTTGTCGTGATGCTTGTGGTGTTTTCTTTCCCGTCTAGCATTAGTTTTGCTATTTTGTTCTCTCCACCTTACTAGTGGCGTCTCTTTGTAGTGTTTGCTTCAGCATTTTGGATTGTTCCGTTGAATACTTTTGTACTCAAATAGGGTTTCACCCTGTTTAATCAAAAAAAAAAAATATATCACTCAAAAAATCTAGCGGTTAAAATAGTGCAAAAGTATCTAAATAGATAAAAAAATAAATTTACCTCACTAACTAATTACACTACAAAAAAAGCGTCCTTTGGCGACGCTTTTTGAGGCACATAACGACGCGTAAAAGCGTCGTCAATGTGGCCGCCGACGCTTTAGAAAGCGTCGGGATGTGGATAGCAATCTATTGTCGACGCATTAAAGCGTCGGCAAATGATCGTCGATTTACGACGCTATAAAGCGTCGCCTATTTTCCTTTTTCCCGACGCACGAAAGCGTCGTTATTTTGGTTGGTAATAGAAATTATTGTCGACGCATTAAAGCGTCGGCAAATGATCATCGAAAAAAGTCATATAACGACGCTTTAATGCGTCGACTATTTTCCTTTTCCCCGACGTATAAAAGCATCGGCAAATATATATATATATATATATATATATATATATATATATATATATATATATATATATAATTTGCAATACAATTTGCAATACAAACAAAAATGTATAGATCAAACAAAAATTTGCAATACAAACAAAAATTCAAGTAAGAACTAAAATCTATTTCTCATACACATTTATAATCAAAGAACTAATCACAATGACAACAACATAAATAAATACTCAAAATATAATCTTCATTCCAAATGTATTTTGTTACTAAGTCAAAACAGTAACAATCTATTTGCATATAAAGTTAGTTCCAAAAGTATGATACTTCTAAGTTTTACAAAATTAAAACTAACAAAAAGTCAAAGTCGTCTAAATCATCTATAGTGATGGTGATTCTCTTGTCTCAATGCCTAAGTTCCCGGATTGGCCGACAAGCCGATGCAATAGAGATTTTATTTCATTCATTTCCGATTCGTGTTTCTTTTGCATATCTTGCATTTGAGCTTGCAATTTTTGAACTTCCTCTTTCATTGGATCATGCCTTTTCATTCTCTGCATTCCTTAGTTGAGCTTGAATTCCAAAAACTTGTGTTGGTGTAGGACCAATCCCATAGCCCCTCACATGACTAAAATATTCTTTTTAATTTTAAAAAATTCTTAAGAATATTCTTACTTTTCTAAAGGGTTACTAATGAAATTAATTTATAAAAAATTATTTAATCATTTTAAAATAAATTTAAAAATTTTAAATAGTAGTGGGAACTAAATAAGAAAAAGTCCTTTAAAATTTGATCAGCCGAAAATTTTGATTCACAATAGAATCGATTAATATTCCATTCCATGCATATTAAGAGAAACAAATAATTACACTTAATTAATGTTCAACCGCCCTTTACAAATTATTAGATTTAGATTTTTATTTTTATTTATTTAAATTAGAATTTAATTCTAATTAAATTAAGATAAAATGCGATTTAGATTTACAAAGTATTAACTAGTAGATTTGTTTAATTAAAAGTCGAATTATCACATAAACCATACTCGGGCCTTGTTAGAATATGCCTAGTTAGAAAATAGCAAAAATATTAACTACGGTTAGCTAACAAGGGTTAAATTTTAATCTTTAAACTATATGAAATAGAAGGTTGTGATGAATTTTTTGTAAATGGGCTGATTTGCTGTGGTTTCCATCAGTACCGTTGGATACGATGGCATGATATTTTTACAAGGGTTAATTTTATACCTTTTTTTATAATAAATATATTGCTAAAAAAAAGTAAATTATTATATTTATTTTTTAAAAAAATTTAAATAATTCATATGCTAAGTATGATGGACACTGACACGGGACACGGAACATGACACGACTCGAATACGGTGACTAGATAACTTTCAAAAAAATTAGGATACGGACACAGTATAAACACATATAACAAATTATAATATTATTAATATAATAATATATATTTATTATATATAAAATATAAATTTTGATAAAATATTGTTATATTTTTTATACGAATGAAAATTTATAAAATTTTTCACTGATAGTTCATATATTTTTTTTAAAAAAAATTTCTCCACCATACATAATTTATTTATATTATTTAAAAAATATTTGTATATACTTATCAAAAAAACAAAAATATTTACCATCTTATATTATATATGCATAAATAAATTAAAATTATATATATATATATATATATATATATATATATATAATTGTTTGTATATTGAACGCGCGTTTAAAAACTATCCACATCAGACAAGAGTCTGACATGGACACGCGAGTGTCCGACACGGACACGAGAGGTTTGTAGAAGCGTATACATAGGTTACCGTTAGTTCACTATTTAGTTTTTAACAGAATATAAAAAAAATATCAATTTTGCATTTTCAAATATATCACTCAAAAAATATTGCAGTTAAAATAGTGCAAAAGTATCTAAATAGATAAAAAAATAAATTTACCTCACTAACTAATTACACTACAAGAAAAGCGTCCTTTGGCGACGCTTTTTGAGGCACATAACGACGCGTAAAAGCGTCGTCAATGTGGTCGCCGACGCTTTAGAAAGCGTCGGGATGTGGATAGCAATCTATTGTCGACGCATTAAAGCGTCGGCAAATGATCGTCGATTTACGACGCTATAAAGCGTCGCCTATTTTCCATTTTCCCGACGCACGAAAGCGTTGTTATTTTGGTTGGTAATAGAAACTATTGTCGACGCATTAAAGCGTCGGCAAATGATCGTCGATTTACGACGCTATAGAGCGTCGCCTATTTTCCTTTTTCCCGACGCATGAAAGCGTCGTTATTTTTGTTGGTAATAGAAATCTATTGTCGACGCATTAAAGCGTCGGCAAATGATCATCGAAAAAAGTCATATAACGACGCTTTAATGCGTCGACTATTTTCCTTTTCCCCGACGCATAAAAGCGTCGGCAAATGTATATATATGTAGTAACCGAGAATTTTAAAAGGTTTAAATAAATTTCTGGATTTATAAATAGCAGAAAATAAATAAATAAAACCCCAAAAATATCGATTTTTGATCGGGGTCTGGTCTCGAAATTCCGAGTTCACCATTGCGACCGTCTCGTCGAAACATGAAAAATTCATATTCATTTGTCGACGATCCAACGGTCGGATCTTTCAGAAATCAGCGAAGAAATTGCGGGCCCCGCTACTTAAGTGTGAATAGTAAACCCTGGTTTTCGGTCCCCTCTCGATCGACCGTAGGCCAAACCACTGTCTGCAATTTAAGACTGGCAGTATGAGTAGTCGATCCTAGCTATTTTCGATGTTCTGGACACAATGGCACTGACGGATTTCGTGTTTCGCGATCCGGGTGCATCGAAGTGCGTGCGTCGGATTGAGACTTACAGAACTAAATGACCCGAAAATTTATTTGTGCACCAAATCAAGCAAATGAATAGCCTATCTTGAAGGTCTCGACGAGCCGGACGTCGTGGCGAAGTCCATTTCGCATTTCGTCGAGCGGGTTTTCTCAAAATGCGTGAATAGCACCGAATTATCGCTTTTTCTTCAAGAATTTTGGGTGTTCTTGGGCTAAAGCCTTTGGGGCTTTGTTGGATGGGCTTCTGCCAACTTGAGGAGCCCACGAAAGCCACCAAGGGAGCTGGGGAGGCAGAGATGGGTGGTGGTCAAAGGAATGAAGTAATTAGCCTTTATTTCCAACTTGGTTTTTGGGGAACTTGTGGGGGAAATCGAAGAGCCATTCTCTGTCCCAAGGCCTCTCCACCACTTCCCTGTGCCACCAGCATAAACCGAGTTGCTGTGGTGGCCGGAGCAAAGGACCCCAAGGAAGGAACTCCAAAGAGAGAAACCGAGAGAGTGAGAAAGAAGAGAAGATTGGACCAAATTTGTCCAAGCTTGGAGTTGAAGTGCTCAGAGGAGTTCTTGGCGTCTCTGGAGCATCCTGGGCACTTGCCAAGGTCGCACGAGGAAGAAGAAGGGCTACCGGCTTCTTCCTTGTCTTCTACAACTCCGGCGAAGGTAAGGTGTCTAAACCTTGGTTGTTTGCACCATAGACCCATAGCAGTAGCCTAATTAGGCTCTTAGCATGCCTCCTGCACAAGCCCGAGCCCCCATGCACGTTTCATGGCCGGCGGGAGCAAAAGATGGCCGGAAACCTAGCCATGCTCCGCCGCCATTTTTCTCGGCAACCTGTGGACCAACTCGGGAACCAAAATGATGGGTTTGGACTGTTGGAGCTGGGGATCAACTCCACCAAATTTGGTGGAGTTTGATCAAGCCGATCGGTTGCAGAACCCAACCCTAGTTTTCGGGATTTTTCACTTCGGCCGAGCTTGCTGCTCCGGCGCCGGCGCGCCTCCCCGCCGCCGGCCACTTGCCCAGAAACCTTCCTGGGTGTGTGAGGAGTGTATCCATGCACTTGCATGCTGTCCATGCAGCATCGGAGGGTGGCGGCCATGGTTGACCCGAAATGGGGTCTTGTTGCGGCCGCCGGCGCTCCGGCCAACTCCGGTTGGGCTGGGTTGGTCGGGAAGCTTCCTGTGGACCAGAGGAATGATTCCATCCAAGTTCGAGGACTTCATGTTGCCTCTGCTGAAATCCACCATTAATGGTGTTGGAGCTCGAGAAGGAGCTTGGCCCCGCCGCGCCGCCGCCTTGCCCTGTTGCCGGGCACGGGCACAGGAAGATTCACCAGGTGATTTGGCACCTGTTGGTGCATCTGGATGAAGCCCAGAAGCTCTGGGTTGATCATCACGAATTTCAAAGCCGAGGGGGTCATCTTCTTCCTCGAGCCCGAGCCAACCTGGGGGTTTTGGTTGCTCCATAATGGGGGGAATTGATCAGTAAACTTAGTGGAGTGTTTTGATCCAAGTTATGAAGCCCCAGGTTCTGTGAATGCTGAGATCCAACCTTGGGTTGGTGTTGGGTGGTTGTGTGTGTAGTGTGCATGTTAGGTGTTTGTGGAAATGCCACAGTGAAGAAAACAGTAGAATTAGCTTCGAGTTGAATATCAAAGTTGCTTAGAAAGGTCCCCTGAGCTTGATGCTCACTTCAGATCAATCTTGATCTGTGTGGACAAGTGGTTGGTGCTTTGTGAACTTGTGTGAGAGCAAGGATGTGGTTCTGGTTGAACCAGCAGACCTGGGCTGCATCTAGGGCAAGCCCTGGGGTCCTGGCACTGTTCAGAGTCTTTTTGATTCATGGAGTTTTGTCTGAAAGTGTATAGATGCAAAGTTGTGTCGAAACCAAGCTTAAATATAGTAGTTGCTTAAGAACAGAGTTTGGGTCTGTTTGAAATGTTGCAACAGTGTACTCCTGGCTAATTTGGGGTCACTGGACGCGATGCTCGCGTTTATTTTGGGTTTCGATGAGCCGAAGAAACGAAAATGCGTTTCGGCTAGGTTAAAGGAGTAATTCATGGCCCGAAGTTTTCCTCGGGTATCGTGCTGCCACAAATGGGTGAGCACGGCGTTCAGCAAGTCGAATGTCACCTACTGGAGGTGACGGTTCGTAAAAATAATTCTCCCTTTAAGAGAACGGGCCAAAACGGGGTTTATATAGTAGATATTACACATTCTGAATAAACCCGAGGGGCTTGCTGCAATTGTAACAATATAAAAAAAAAAAGAAGTAGATGAATGCTCTAAAACATTGTTGACCTTTCGGTGGGTTTCCCGGGGTCCTTGAAAAGCTAAATATGCTTAACATTGCGTTAATCGACGAAATGGTCGATACGCGCTAGTTGCACTTTGAGGATTTGGTAGATCTTGAGTTGTCACCTGGTATTGTTGTAGGCCCCAGTCATCAGGAGCCAGCCCGTGATCCGTCTTGTGGTTATAGCGACCATCTACCTTCTGGTGGAGTCGTTGTTCCTCCTATATACAGGTGTGTTATCTTCGGTCCGCGTTTTATCAGGTCGGCCCTATTGGGTGCCGTGGTAGGTCGGACCCCTGTTCTTGGTGTAGCCCTGAACCTATGCTTTAGCCTTACTATATGCTTTCATTCCAGCATTCAGACATTTCAGCTATATTGCCTGATTATACATATAAGCCTTTCGTTATACTCTATTCTTCACTGCATGTTTAGAATAGGAGTTCTAGTCTCAGTACTTGGCATGATTTGCATCAGTATCGATATCCCGATGGGGATTTCCTCGGCTTCTCGCCGACTGTCCGGTCTCCCGACCGTGGATTGAGATTTAGCATTATGATTGCTATTGAGTTATACCTGCTCTTACTACTTGCTTGCATATCAGCACAAAATCCTTACATCTGCATAACCTTGATCCCACAGATGAGCTTTTATTATGCCTTGATTTCCAGCAGTAGTTATACATCATGTTTATATTCCAGCAGTTGCTTGTTTATCATGTTGAGATATATCATGCTTCTTCAGCAGTAGATATGCATTTCCTGGACACATGCCATGCTTGATTGGTCACTAGCATAGTTCTATACCTGTCTCTATTCTTCACTGCATATTTAGAATAGGAGATACTACTTCAGCATGTGGCATGTTATACTTGTATCCCGGTGGGGATTTTCCTCGGCTTCTTGCCGTCTATATGGTCAGTGGACCATGGTTTGAGCATCAGCATTATGATCGCCGTGTCGAGCCAGCTTTTAGTCACGCACACCGATGGTTTGGCCACCGTCAGGGTGTTCTTTACCGGTAGGGAGGTCTGATCGACCCGTGAGCCCAGTGGGGTTATGATAGCTTGCAGGGTGTCCAAAAGTGGCTTTAGGCCTGAGGCCCCAGGGTGTCCAAAAGTGGCTTTAGGCCTGAGGCCCCGATGACCAAGAGTGGTTTAGCCTGAGGTCATTATGCTCCATGGTAGTTTAGCCTGAGGCCCTTGTGGCCAAAAGTGGCATTTGATTGGGTATATTTGTGGTACTACCTTTGATGCATTTTCTTGATATTCCTGCTTGTTTGATTACCTGCATTTTCATATCTGTTATAGATTTATCATGCATAGTATGATTGTGTTATATATGCATACCCTGTTCTATTGATCTATGTTTGATCTTCTTAGATTATATACCTGCATTGATCTTCAGTATATCCTACTTCTGTTTCCGCTTATTATTATATCCAGTAGGTACGGCTTGCTATTTCCCGGCCCGTCGTGCCCACTGGGATACACTCCGGTGTGTCTCACACCCTCGGGTGACCGTTTTTCAGATCCTTCGGGTGCGGGGACCTTTGGACGTTCTGTGTGAGGACGCGTGGTAGTTTTATCCCTGGTATGATGTACCCCTTTTGATTTAGTAAAGCATTGCAACTGTATTTCCATTTTGAGAACCGGATGTATTAACTTATGAACTTTTTGGTTGTAATAGAGTAGAACTTATTTAGTATAGCTATCTCGTATCTACTCTGATTGACTGTATCTGTTAGCCGAGCACATATAGGGAAGGCTCTGTTTGATGTACAGAGACTTTTCTATATGTGTGGCGGTCTGTACACGCCTTGGAGAAATCAAGATTTTAAACTCTGATATAAAAAAAAATTTAGACCCACTTTTGAATCTCGGGGCGTGACAATATATATATATAATTTGCAATACAAACAAAAATGTATAGATCAAACAAAAATTTGCAATACAAACAAAAATTCAAGTAAGAACTAAAATCTATTTCTCATATACATTTATAATCAAAGAACTAATCACAATGACAACAACATAAATAAATAGTCAAAATATAAACTTCATTGCAAATGTATTTTGTTACTAAGTCAAAACAGTAACAATCTATTTGCATATAAAGTTAGTTCCAAAAGTATGATACTTCTAAGTTTTACAAAATTAAAACTAACAAAAAGTCAAAGTCATCTAAATCATCTATAGTGATGGTGATTCTCTTGTCTCAATGCCTAAGTTCCTGGATTGGCCGACAAGCCGATGCAATAGAGATTTTATTTCATTCATTTCCGATTCGTGTTTCTTTTGCATATCTTGCATTTGAGCTTGCAATTTTTGAACTTCCTCTTTCATTGGATCATGCCTTTCATTCTCTGCATTCCTTAGTTGAGCTTGAATTCCAAAAACTTGTGTTGGTGTAGGACCAATCCCATAACCCCTCACATGACTAAAATATTCTTTTTAATTTTAAAAAATTCTTAAGAATATTCTTACTTTTCTAAAGGGTTACTAATGAAATTAATTTATAAAAAATTATTTAATCATTTTAAAATAAATTTAAATATTTTAAATAGTAGTGGGAACTAAATAAGAAAAAGTCCTTTAAAATTTGATCAGCCGAAAATTTTGATTCACAATAGAATCGATTAATATTCCAGTCCATGCATATTAAGAGAAACAAATAATTACACTTAATTAATGTTCAACCGCCCTTTACAAATTATTAGATTTTGATTTTTATTTTTATTTATTTAAATTAAAATTTAATTCTAATTAAATTAAGATAAAATGCGATTTAGATTTACGAAGTATTAACTAGTAGATTTGTTTAATTAAAAGTCCAATTATCACATAAACCATACTCGGGCCTTGTTAGAATATGCCTAGTTAGAAAATAGCAAAAATATTAACTACGGTTAGCTAACAAGGGTTAAATTTTAATCTTTAAACTATATGAAATAGAAGGTTGTGATGAATTTTTTGTAAATGTGCTGATTTGCTGTGGTTTCCATCAGTACCGTTGGATACGATGGCATGATATTTTTACAAGGGTTAATTTTATACCTTTTTTTATAATAAATATATTGCTAAAAAAATTAAATTATTATATTTATTTTTTATAAAAATTTAAATTATTCATATGCTAAGTATGATGGACACTGACACGGGACACGGAACATGACACAGACTCGAATACGGTGACTAGATAACTTTCAAAAAAATTAGGATACGGACACAGTATAAACACATATAACAAATTATAATATTATTAATATAATAATATATATTTATTATATATAAAATATAAATTTTGATAAAATATTGTTATATTTTTTATACGAATGAAAATTTATAAAATTTTTCACTGATAGTTCATATATTTTTTAAAAAAAAAAATTCTCCACCATACATAATTTATTTATATTATTTAAAAAATATTTGTATATACTTATCAGAAAACTAAAATACACATCAGACAAGAGTCTGACATGGACACGCGAGTGTCCGACACGGACACGAGAGGTTTGTACAAGCGTATACATAGGTTACCGTTAGTTCACTATTTAGTTTTTAACAGAATATAAAAAAAATATCAATTTTGCACTTTCAAATATATCACTCAAAAAATCTAGCGGTTAAAATAGTGCAAAAAGATCTAAATAGATAAAAAAATAAATTTACCTCACTAACTAATTACACTACAAGAAAAGCGTCCTTTGGCGACGCTTTTTGAGGCATATAACGACGCGTAAAAGCGTCGTCAATGATCGTCGATTTACGACGCTATAAAGCGTCGCCTATTTTCCTTTTTCCCGACGCATTAAAGCGTCGGCAAATGATCGTCGATTTACGACGCTATAAAGCGTCGCCTATTTTCCTTTTTTCCGACGCACGAAAGCGTCGTTATTTTGGTTGGTAATAGAAATTATTGTCGACGCATTAAAGCGTCGGCAAATGATCGTCCATTTACGACGCTATAAAGCGTCGCCTATTTTCCTTTTTCCCGACGCATGAAAGCGTCGTTATTTTGGTTGGTAATAGAAATCTATTGTCGACGCATTAAAGCGTCGGCAAATGATCATCGAAAAAAGTCATATAACGACGCTTTAATGCGTCGACTATTTTCCTTTTCCCCGACGCATAAAAGCGTCGGCAAATGTATATATATATGTAAGAATTCAAATTTTTGTTGTAATTAAATAAAAGGAAAAAGAATAAAGGTCGAGTTGATTTTGAAATATAATTGGCATAATAGTGCAAGTGACCTTTTGCTACTGTGTAAATTGCACAATTTACGAGGCCGGCGAGGTGAGTTTGTGTAAACTTTCGTTTATATCGGCCCATGAACCCTTGCAGTCAATTACTGACCTCCAGAGGATCATCCTCGTGTAGCCCCGAGGCCGGCGATGCCTCGGTTGCCGGCGGGAGCAACCCATCGCCGGAAAACCTTATTTGGTCCGAGCTTGAGCACGGGCGACATCCGGCCGTTGTACTCAAGATCAGAATCGTTGATCTTGCTCCTCTGGGCGACTGCAAGCTTCCCCTAAAGTTTGGGGTTGATCGGACAAGGATCCGCGCCGCACGACAAAGCCCTAGATCCGAACTATTTGAGCCTTCGCCGGAATTCCTCCGCCCGGCGCCGCCGCTCGTCCCTGTCGCCGGCTACCACTGCAGGAAGGTCCTAGGTGACCAACAGAGCCTTTTGGTCCAAGTTGCAGAGGCCCGAATGCCGCCGGCCGGTTTCCGCCATTAGAGAACAAGTTTTCCGGCGAACACGTTTTCCGGCGAACCCGGGGTTTCGTGCGGTGGGAAAACGACTCAGGTATGTTCTTTAGGTTAGTTTGGAGTTTCCCAACCCTTTGCATGTAAACTTGAACGTGGGATCTTATGTCTATGTAGTTGCACCAATTCTCGGAACCGTGGTCACCTCCGGCCGCCGTCGCCGCCTCCTGGCTCCGGCCACCGACTGGGTAAGCTCTAAATACCTTGTTGAGGCTTTCCATCAAGTTGGTTTAGCCTAAGAGCTCTGTAAAAATAAGTTGTTCCAACCTTTGTTGATTAAGCAATAATTAGGCTTTGCTCCGGCCGCCGCCGCTTCTGGCCGCTGGCAATGGGTCGGGCTTGGCCCAGGGTTCTTCTGGGAAGTTCTTTTAACTGGTGCTCACCTTTTGCTCCAGGTTGAACCAAGTTTGGTGCAAGGTTGCCCGAGCCCGAGCCTTAGTCTTTTTTGGTGATTTCTCCACCTTACTCCGGGCAACTTTCCGGCCATCCTCCAGCCGATCTCAGGTGAGCATCATTGTTTTTAGTACTCAGTAAGTGCCATGCTCACTGCGGATCACAAATAAGCTATGTGTATTAGTTAATTATAGCAAAGTGTATTTGGACCTTAAGTGTTTATGGGCCAACTTTGTAAGTGGGCTTCGTGCTGGCCCAAGCCCGTGAGCACGAGCTTTGTCTTGTCGTAACGGACGCGCTGAAACTTACGGCGCAACTTTTGGATTCCCGGATTTCAAGAACGAGTCGAAACGAGCGGTAATGTTAGTGTTTTTATGCAAATTAAAGTATGTTAAGGATCAAAGTGTAAATTGGGCATGATAGCTGTCTTTAGACAGTGCTTCCACACCTGTTGGGCATTTTGTTAGAGTCCCGTGGGCTCTCGTTGATCGGGAAACAGATTTTGTCCCGCAAACTAGCTATATTGTTCCATATAAGCTTTCCGTTACTGTTGTGTCGTCGGGATGGGTGTGTGTGAGTCTATTACTGACTATAGCTTCTTATTCAGGGCCCAGTTGTTCGGCACCAGCCTCCCAGTAGCTGAGCGGGAGTTCGAGGATCTGCCTACACTCAGGTGGGTTATCTTCGGTCCGGGCTTTATCTTTTCGGCCCTCTGGTTGCTTAATTTAGTCCAGTCGGACACCTGTTTTTGGTTAGCCCTGTTGATTCTATCATGTACACCTATTCTTGACTATACCTGATGATTTTATCTATGTACCATGTGATCCTTCCTGATAGACATTGATTGCTTTAGACACGTTACCTATACCTGCGTGTCAGCTTTTCATATCTTGGTATATAGATGTCATGATCGATTATGCCTGATATTTCCTGATGATTTTGCATGTTCTTGATTTGTCCTGATGATGTTGCCGATTCTTGATTAGTCTTGATGATGTTGCCGATTCTTGATTTAGTCCTGATGATTTTGCATGTTCTTGATTAGTCCTGATGATGTTGCCGATTCTTGATTAGTCTTGATGATGTTGCCGATTCTTGATTTAGTCCTGATGATTTTACCTGTTCTTGATTTAGTCCTGATGAGTTTGCTTATATGCCATATGATCTTTTCAGATAGACATTGATCTCCGTAGACATTACATTTATACCTGCTCGTCAGCTGTTATATCCCAGTACAGTAGATTTTCAAGGTCTGATCACGCCTGTTGATTTCTATCATATATGCCCTTTGTGATACTGCATTTATATCCAGAGATACTTGCTTATATATTCAGATATGCATGATCGACCCATGATTGATATACAGACAGATAGTTATTTCCCTGAGGGGATCTCGGCAGATTTGCCGACTACCCGGTCATTAGACCGTGAGCTTGAGCATAGCATTATGATTACCATGCACTGTTGTACTTCACGAACATCAGCGGAGTCATGGCCCGTGTAGATGTTCTTTACCGGTAAAGTGGTCTGGAGATTGGACCCGTGAGCCCGATTGCATCTGTGAGTGCCGGGTTATTGTCAGCGGATGAGGTGCGGATCGGTGGTATTGCCTGAGGTTCTGTGAGACCAATAATGGCTTATGATGGATACTTGGATTTCTATTTTTGACGCATCATTCTCAGTTTATGCTTGATTATTCAGTTTTGTCCAGATCTCTAGCATTACTTATCTGCAGTTCTTATGCTTGATTAGTTCAGTATATCATGATTTCCAGCATCCTGTATCTGCCGTTTCTTATGCATGATTATTATAGCTATACCTTGATTTTTCCAGCACTTATTACCTGCAGTTTCCTTGTGCTTGATTATCTGCATATTCAGTTTCATCTGTGGATTATTGATTAGCAGTAGATCTTACCTGTTATTTCAGACTTACCCCTTGATTATTACTATCCGCAGATTATTGTACCCAGTAGGTACGATTAGCTATTTCTCGGCTCGTCGTGCCCACTGGGATACACTCCGGTGTATCTCACACCCCTGGGTGACTGTTTTTCAGGTCCGTTGGGTGGTGAGATATCGGGACGTTTTGGTGAGCCGATCACGATAGAGCTGTCCCCTGATGAGATATTGATGTCTGAGATCTTCGATGATTGTAGCTGACTTTTATGTATAGCATTCAGCTTCCAGTTTATTTAGATATTTCAGTCTGATGATAGTATGATATTTGGATTACCTCTGATGATTAGTATTGTTTAGTTGAGATATTTATTGCTCTCTGATTGATGATTGGATTAGCCTAGCCGTGCATGTATAGGAGAGACCCTATCCCTTTGGATAGGGGATTTCCTATATGTGTGGCGGTCTGTTACGCCCGCTTTGCAAACTCTGACTTATTCAAAAAAAAAAAAAAAAAAAAAATTCAGACCTGATTTTTAAACTCGGGGCGTGACAATATATATATAATTTGTAATACAAACAAAAATGTATAGATCAAACAAAAATTTGCAATACAAACAAAAATTCAAGTAAGAACTAAAATCTATTTCTCATACACATTTATAATCAAACAACTAATCACAATGACAGCAACATAAATAAATAGTCAAAATATAAACTTCATTCCAAATGTATTTTGTTACTAAGTCAAAACAGTAACAATCTATTTGCATATATAGTTCCAAAAGTATGATACTTCTAAGTTTTACAAAATTAAAACTAACAAAAAGTCAAAGTCATCTAAATCATCTATAGTGATGGTGATTCTCTTGTCTCAATGCCTAAGTTCCCGGATTGGCCGACAAGCCGATGCAATAGAGATTTTATTTCATTCATTTCCGATTCGTGTTTCTTTTGCATATCTTGCATTTGAGCTTGTAATTTTTGAACTTCCTCTTTCATTGGATCATGCCTTTCATTCTCTGCATTCCTTAGTTGAGCTTGAATTCCAAAAACTTGTGTTGGTGTAGGACCAATCCCATAGCCCCTCACATGACTAAAATATTCTTTTTAATTTTAAAAAATTCTTAAGAATATTCTTACTTTTCTAAAGGGTTACTAATGAAATTAATTTATAAAAAATTATTTAATCATTTTAAAATAAATGTAAACATTTTAAATAGTAGGGGGAACTAAATAAGAAAAAGTCCTTTAAAATTTGATCACCGAAAAATTTGATTCACAATAGAATCGATTAATATTCCATTCCATGCATATTAAGAGAAACAAATAATTACACTTAATTAATGTTCAACCGCCCTTTACAAATTATTAGATTTTGCTTTTTATTTTTATTTATTTAAATTAAAATTTAATTCTAATTAAATTAAGATAAAATGCGATTTAGATTTACGAAGTATTAACTAGTAGATTTGTTTAATTAAAAGTCCAATTATCACATAGACCATACTCGGGCCTTGTTAGAATATGCCTAGTTAGAAAATAGCAAAAATATTAACTACGGTTAGCTAACAAGGGTTAAATTTTAATCTTTAAACTATATGAAATAGAAGGTTGTGATGAATTTTTTGTAAATGGGCTGATTTGCTGTGGTTTCCATCAGTACCGTTGGATACGATGGCATGATATTTTTACAAGGGTTAATTTTATACCTTTTTTATAATAAATATATTGCTAAAAAAAATAAATTATTATATTTATTTTTTATAAAAATTTAAATTATTCATATGCTAAGTATGATGGACACTGACACGGGACACGGAACATGACACAGACTCGAATACGGTGACTAGATAACTTTCAAAAAAAATTAGGATACGGACACAGTATAAACACATATAACAAATTATAATATTATTAATATAATAATATAAATTTTGATAAAATATTGTTATATTTTTTATACCAATGAAAATTTATAAAATTTTTCACTAATAGTTCATATATTTTTTTAAAAAAAAATTTCTCCACCATACATAATTTATTTATATTATTTAAAAAATATTTGTATATACTTATCAAAAAACTAAAATATTTACCATCTTACATTATATATGCATAAATAAATTAAAATTATATATATATATATATATATATATATATATATATATATATATATATATATATATATATATATATATATATATATAGAGTTGGGCTGGAATGCTATTGATAGCACCAACCCAACTTTGCCACCCATTTTTTAGCCTTTAGATCGCATTGAGATTTGTGCATGCTCTTTAATGAAAAAAAGAAAAAAGAAAAAGTAAAAAGAAAAAGTAAAAAGTAAAAAGCTTTTCTTTTTCATTAAAGAGCATGCACAAATCTCAATGCGATCTAAAGGCTAAAAAATGGGTGGCAAAGTTGGGTTGATGCTATCAATAGCATTCCAGCCCAACTCTATATATATATATATATATATATATATATATATATATATATATATATATATATATATATATATATATATATATATATATATATATAATTGTATGTATATTGAACGCGCGTTTAAAAACTGTCCAAATCAGACAAGAGTCTGACATGGACACGCGAGTGTCCGACACGGACACGAGAGGTTTGTAGAAGCGTATACATGGGTTACCGTTAGTTCACTATTTAGTTTTTAACAGAATATAAAAAAAATATCAATTTTGCACCTTCAAATATATCACTCAAAAAATCTAGCGGTTAAAATAGTGCAAAAAGATCTAAATAGATAAAAAAATAAATTTACCTCACTAACTAATTACACTACAAGAAAAGCGTCCTTTGGCGACGCTTTTTGAGGCACATAACGACGCGTAAAAGCGTTGTCAATGTGGTCGCCGACGCTTTAGAAAGCGTCGGGAAGTGGATAGCAATCTATTGTCGACGCATTAAAGCGTCGGCAAATGATCGTCGATTTACGACGCTATAAAGCGTCGCCTATTTTCCTTTTTCCCGACGCACGAAAGCGTCGTTATTTTGGTTGGTAATAGAAATTATTGTCGACGCATTAAAGCGTCGGCAAATGATCGTCGATTTACGACGCTATAAAGCGTCGCCTATTTTCCTTTTTCCCGACGCATGAAAGCGTCGTTATTTTGGTTGGTAATAGAAATCTATTGTCGACGCATTAAACCGTCGGCAAATGATCATCGAAAAAAGTCATATAACGACGCTTTAATGCGTCGACTATTTTTTTTTCCCCGACGCATAAAAGCGTCGGCAAATGTATATATATATATATATATATATATATATATATATATATATATATATATATATATATATATATATATATATATATATATATATATATATATATATATATATATATATATATATATATATATATATATATATATATATATATATAGTTGGGCTGGAATGCTATTGATAGCACCAGCCCAACTTTGCCACCCATTTTATACCCTTTGGATTGCGTTGAGATTTGTGAAAGCTATTTAATGAAAAAAAGAAAAAATAAAAAGTAAAAAAAAAAGTAAAAATTAAATAGCTTTCACAAATCTCAACGCAATCCAAAGGGTATAAAATGGGTGGCAAAGTTGGGCTGGTGCTATCAATAGCATTCCAGCCCAACTCTATATATATATATATATAATTTGTATTACAAACAAAAATGTATAGATCAAACAAAAATTTGCAATACAAACAAAAATTCAAGTAAGAACTAAAATCTATTTCTCATACACATTTATAATCAAAGAACTAATCACAATGACAACAACATAAATAAATAGTCAAAATATAAACTTCATTCCAAATGTATTTTGTTACTAAGTCAAAACAGTAACAATCTATTTGCATATAAAGTTAGTTCCAAAAGTATGATACTTCTAAGTTTTACAAAATTAAAACTAACAAAAAGTCAAAGTCATCTAAATCATCTATAGTGATGGTGATTCTCTTGTCTCAATGCCTAAGTTCCTGGATTGGCCGACAAGCCGATGCAATAGAGATTTTATTTCATTCATTTCCGATTCGTGTTTCTTTTGCATATCTTGCATTTGAGCTTGCAATTTTTGAACTTCCTCTTTCATTGGATCATGCCTTTCATTCTCTGCATTCCTTAGTTGAGCTTGAATTCCAAAAACTTGTGTTGGTGTAGGACCAATCCCATAGCCCCTCACACGACCATATCGATCTACTCCTTTTTTGTCCTTGAAAATAGCATCTTCAATTTCTTTGGTGGCATTTGAGAACTCCGATGTGCTCGCTTGTTTAGTTAGATCTCCCAATAAGTCCTCCTACATTAAAGCAAGATACATAAACATATCAATTACTTGCCAAATAAGTTTATTGATGCATAAAAAAGTTAAAACAAAATGCATTTTGAATACCGCAAAATCATTTGATGCTTGGTTAATATATTCTCCATCTTTAGTTTTGTGAGTTATTACAAAAAACTCAATACGTCCTGGATCTCTATCATTTTGATCCACCTGACAATAATCATATTAACAAGCTTAGCTCAAAAATATAATTCAACTAAATCAACTTGAAACTAGAAACATAAAAATATATATAAGTAAATTTATAAAATAAAGAAAGAATTTAATACAAATTCATGTCTCGTTCTTGCAAAACTTTTGGAACCAGTTGTGTGAGGAGTTGTATGATTTGCACGAGATGCCTTTCCCATTCTGGAGAGATTCTATAGAAATAAAATATGTCAATTCAAAACTATAGTACAAAACTATGAGTAACTGCAAAAAGTATAATCTAATTGATCAAAATTAACTACCTCACTTCTCTCCGAAAACCAATTGCGGACAAGATCTATCCATTGTTGTGACACAATTTCGGGCGAAACATTACTAGCAATCTCTGCTTGTGTACTTTTAGGCTTTTTATATTTTGCTTTAAGCTCGTGCTTGTAGTCTTTCCATTTTCTACT
Source organism: Tillandsia leiboldiana (assembly GCA_029204045.2). Taxonomy (NCBI): domain Eukaryota; kingdom Viridiplantae; phylum Streptophyta; class Magnoliopsida; order Poales; family Bromeliaceae; genus Tillandsia; species Tillandsia leiboldiana. Next base: position 39,971,504 of record CM055071.1, on the reverse strand, counting down.
TACTGATTTCAACACCCATGCTTCAACTTTATCATCGCGAGGAAGAACAAACTTACTCTACAAGAAAGAAAAATAATAGTAAAAATTGCATCGCTTAATTAAATTAAAGCTTAATTAAATTAGCTTAATTAAACTAGCTGCTGCTCAAGCAGCAGCCTGAGCTGCAGCTTGAGCAGCACAGGCTGCTGCTCAAAGCAGCAGCCTGAGCTGCTGCTTTGAGCAGCAGAGAGCTGCTGCTGCTTGAGCAGCAGAGCAGCCTGTGCTGCTGCTTGAGCAGCAGAGAGCTGCTGGCAGCCTAAGCTGCTGCTTGAGCAGCAGCTTGCTTGAGCAGCAGCTAGAGAGCTGCTGCTCAAGCAGCAGCCTGTAGCAGCAGAGAGCTGCTTGAGCAGCAGCTCCTGAGCTGCTGCTTGAGCAGCAGCTTGCTTGAGCAGCAGCTAGAGAGCTGCTGCTCAAGCAGCAGCCTGTAGCAGCAGAGAGCTGCTTGAGTAGCAGCTCCTTAGCTGCTGCTTGAGCAGCAGCTAGAGAGCGCAGCAGCTAGAGAGCTGCTGCTCAAGCAGCTCTCTGCTGCTACAGGCTGCTGCTTGAGCAGCAGCTAGAGAGCTGCTGCTCAAAGCAGCTCAGCAGCTCTGCTGCTTTGAGCAGCAGCTCCTTAGCTGCTGCTCAAGCAGCAGCCTATGCTGCTGCTTGAGCAGCAAAGAGCTTCTGCTGAGCTGCTGCTTGAGCAGCAGCCTGAGCTGCTGCTCAAGCAGCAGCCTGTGCTGCTGCTTGAGCAGCAGCTAGAGAGCTGCTGCTCAAGCAGCAGCCTGTGTTGCTGCTTGAGCAGCAGCACTTCGCTAATTCCTAAATTTCTGAAATTCGGTAATTCCTTGAACTTTAACTCACTTTTCGACCCGATGCATTTCGCGTCGGTCCGAAACGCACCGAACTCGACTGTAATCATATTTAAAATATGTTACAGGTCATTCTGCCGCATTTCGCCATTTTGCAAATTCGGCGAACGGGGACTTAAGCTTTGCAATTTAAAGCTTCAAAAACTCTAAATTAACTTACTACTCAAAGCAGCAGCCTGAGCTGCTGCTTGAGCAGCAGAGAGCATGTAAAATTGAGCAGAAGGTCCTATTTGTAAAATTAAAGTCCTATTTGTAAAATTTAGCATGTAAAATTGAGCATAGATATGTTATGACTATCTTACATCTCTTGTTGACGTATAATATAAGTGATAGAGTCAAATTAAGGTCCTATTTGTATGCATGTATGGATAGAGTCAAATTAAGGTCCTATTTGTAAAATTGAGCATGTAAAATTGAGCATATCTCCAATTGAGCATGTGTCGAATTGAGCATGTAAAATTTAGCATATGTAAAATTGAGTATAGATATGTTATGACTATCTTAGATCTCTTGTTGTCGTATAATATAAGTGATAGAGTCAAATTAAGGTCCTATTTGTACGCATGTATCTGCATACAAATTGAGCATCGAATGATTTCCATGCCAAAGCATATGCTGGGTGTCTTAAGATTACATCCTTTGTTCGACCTTCTTCATGCCATCTCATGGAGGAAGCCATCTTTGATGACATAAAAATTCATTTTAATCTCGGTATTAACAGAAAATATCGTAATACTTTTGCTGGTTTTTTCTTTTTTGTTGTATTTTCATATTCTTGTACAGAATCATCTTCATCATCTTTATTTATTATCCACCTTGAAGCTCCACATGTACGGCAATTTTCTTCGTTTACACTTTCATTCCAATATAACATGCAATCATTAGGACACGCATGAATTTTTTCGTATCCGAGCCCTAATTGTTTTATTAACTTTTTAGCTTCATATGAAGATGATGGCAATGAAACGCCCTTCGGAAAAGCATCCTTTAGTAGTTGGAGTAACATAGTGAAAGATTTTCCGGACCACCCGTTCAAACATTTGAGATGGAAAAGCTGGAGTATAAAAGAGAATTTCGAAAAATTTGTACATCCTGGGTAAAGCTCTTTATCACAATCTTGTATCAAAGTTGCATATGAAGTTGCATCAACATTTGGCAAATGTTGTTGTGTAGTTCTTTCACTAGAATTTTCAATATTATCCTCATCGACTATTGAATCATTATTTAAAATTATATTGGAAAATCCAAAGGCATCTTGGAGCAATCCTCTCATATTTTCTTGTCCTATGATTTCTTCTTGCACATTAGTGTAGTCTGTAATGCTTGGGGCATGTTGAGCAGCTTCACTAGAAGAAGAAATAAAAGATTCCCCGTGAAATACCCAGTCGGTATAACCTAATGAGAATCCCTTCCATACCAAATGTTCCTCCACAACTTCTGGAGTATGTGAGGAACAATTGCAACATTTTCGACAAGGACATACAATCTTTTCTCTGTTTGATGATTTTTCGGTAGCAAATCTAATAAAATTAGCAATACCATCTAAATAAGCCTTACTATTTCTCTGCTTATTAATCCAGCTTTTGTCCATTTGTTTAGGCTGCCAATAAACAACTAATTACCATAAGAAAAAAAATTTATGAATTTACTATATATTCTCATATTTCACCCTATATATAAATTATTTTAATTAGTATTCTAATAAATATACACAAGCAGATACTTAATATTCCTATAATTAATTAACACCATGGATGATAACAAAATGAATACTATTAATATGCACAGTGATGTACTATAGAATACATTATGAAATAAATGCTATTAGAATCAAATTTAAAGTGAACAGAAACATAGATAAAATCAACTAAAGGCTACTAAATCCAAATTTAAATATAATTAATTAGGCCACATATATGAAAATTCTAACACGATAAACATGCGGTATTAATTACTTTACATATTTGACATAAAGTTCGGCTACTATATTATCAATAATATCAAATATTTACTGTATTATAAAATTTATTCAATTAATCACCTACTAAACCCTAATAGTAGTTAATATATAGTACAAAATGACTTATATGCTATTAACTGTATAGTACAAAATGACTTATATGCTATTAACTGTATCGTAGTTAATTAGGTTGGTTCTAATAGTACAAAATAACTTATATGCTATTAACTGTATACTAGTTAATTAGGTAGGTTCTAATAGTAGTTAATTAGGTAGCTTCTTGTTTCGACTAACCTTCACAGTGACGGTGGCTGTGGCGGTGGGGGGGTGACGGGTGGCGGCGCCGACGAAGAGGCGAGGTGCGCGCGTTGGGGGCGACGCATGTTGGGGGTGACGGCGGTGGGGGGTGACGGGTGGCGGCGGCGACGAAGAGGCCTTGTGCGCGCGGGTGACGGGTGGCGACGAGGTGCGCGCGTTGGGGGCGACGGGTGGCAGGTGGCGGGTGCACGCGTTGGGGGCGCGTTGGGGGCGACGGGTGGCGGCGTCGACGAGGGGCGCGCGTTGGGGGCGACCGGTGGCAGGTGGCTGTGGCGGGTGGGCGTTGGGGGCGATGGGTGGTGGCGGCGACGAAGATGCTGCTGCGCGAGGGGGCGATGGGTGGGAGATGAAAATGTAAAAAAAAAAAAACAGAGCTAGATGGGTAGCCGTGGCGCGCGGGTGTGGCGTGCGGGGGAGGGGAAAGGTAATTAATTAAAGTGGGTTGCCTGGGAGGGGTGGGGGGAAAGGTAAAGTGGGAAAAGTGAATTTTTTTTTCTATTTCCGCCAAATAATTTGGCGACGCAAAATTCATGCGTCGGTAATTTTTCGACAGTGAAAAAATTTACCGATGCTTTTTAAATGCGTCGTCATAAAAGCGTCGGTATAGACCTATTTTTTTTGTAGTGTAAGCAACGTTAAGTATTTAAAATATGGTTATCTATATTTTTCTATCGGACATTAACCATAGAAACATATAAATAATTTAGAACTTTTAAATAAATAAATATAAAAAATTAAACTTGTAAAAATATATCTACTAATCAATATATTTACAAGTTGCTGAATAATTTAATCTATACCTATCATTTTTGAGTAACAAATCATCTCTATCCACTCAACATTGTGGTGCTTCCACAGATTTTGGAGAGTTGCTATGTAAGGTCAATACCTTAATCAAAATAATTAAATTTTGATTACATTCACAACTTTATACATAAATTATGAGAAAGTAACATTTTAGTTGTCCAACTTTAATTAATTGTAATTTCAAACTCAAATTTTTTAGATTATTACAGTCGAGTCTCCTGATCTAATTTAGATGATTAAATAATAATTGGACGTTGATGCTGCAGCGATGCAGTGATTTAGGTATTTTTATATCATCAACTACAATACAATCGCACTACTGTCGTATCAGCAACACGTTATTATACAGTCAATTAAATCGGATTATAAAACTTGAATGCAATTTAATTTATTTCATCAAAAACCTCTATGTCAAATAAAATAGCAAAGCGATTTTTTTTTTTAAACCCAAAGAGCAGTAAAGTGCGCTAAACTATACATGATCAATAGTAATTCATTCTAATTGGAATGTATATTTTACATTCCATCTATCCAATAGATAAGGTATTTTTACTAGTCATTTGATATGACTAGTAAATTACTTTCATTCATTAGATGGATGTGATATAACTTGTACATCCCAAACCATGAGCAATGATGTTACGTTCCGAATTTAAAAAAATGGTATAAAATTTTTTTTATATCAAAGTTGAAAACTTGAATCCCGATGACATGGATAGATCGTCACGTGCAATGAAAATTCTTTGTCCACTTGAACAGAGTCTTTCCTATACACGCATGACTAGATAATGTATAAAATATCATAATTTGTACAACTCAGAGCTACTAAATGTTTAAGTCTAGCCGATGAGGATTGGGTAGGACTTGAGGTGGTGGATTGTTAGCTTAGAAGGGCCAGTATTCTAACATGTGGCGTGAAACTGGATTGGGCCAAGTCACACTCGAAATGGCAAGAGATTAGATTGCGTTAAATTATATTCGAAATAGCAAAAGGCTGGTTGAGTCGAGTCATAATCGAAAACTGTAAGAGCATTGTATTAGTATCCTTTAAGTTAATTAATTATATTTTTTTAAAAACTGAATTTTTGAAATTAATAGTTAGTACCGACGATCCACAAAAATAGCTAGGGTGGCTGTTTACAAGGACCTCAAAGAGCCCAAGATGAAAAAATTAGTGGACCAGGGAGGGAATGAAGCAAGAAATATCACAAACTACTGTATAGGGGGCGGATTTTTAAAATCCGAACTCGAATCCGAACCCGACTAATCCGAACCCGAATCCGACGGATTTTAAAAAGGGCAATGCTATGTGAAAGGGGTGTACATCCTACACCCCGAAAGGGGTGTACATCCTACACCCCACCCATCCACTGGGTGGGATGCCTTTGGGGTCACTTGATGTGACCCCTTCTCACACCCTCACTCATTGGATGGATGAGGGTGTAGGATGTACATCCCAGATGGGATGTACACATAGCATTTTTCTTTTAAAAATCTATATCCAAATCCGAATCCGACCAAAAATTTAAAACCCGAACCCGAACCCAAAAATTCAAACCCGAAATAATTATTTTTTTTTTCTTTACAATATTTCAAAATATATTATATTAAATTTAAATTTTTAAAATATAAATTTAAATATAATATCAAATATTTATATACACATATATTATATAACGTAAAATCAATTCGGGTTCGGATCGGATTCGGATTCGGGTCGGATACAATCAAAATCTATATCCAAATATAAATCCGTCGGATTTTCATTTTTTATATTCATATCCGAATCCATATCCGTTTAACATCAGATAAATTCATTTCGTTCGAATTCGAATTCGGATAAAATTTCGGGTATCCGTATCCATGGACATCCCTACTAGTGTACAAAGTCTCATTCCATGAACAGGTATTAGCTAAAAGAGATCAGACAATGTCAAGGAAAAAAACCAAATAAATAAATAAATAAAAAAAGGGGGAATAGAATTGAGTAATGCTCCTATATACCAACTCATTTAAATTTAAGGCCTCGTTACCACTCGTTTGGTAACGAGAACTAGGGGGGATAAGGGCTTATCCCCCTACTTATATCCAAACGCAATTAAGATCGGATTGGAACAGTTATTCTCGTCTTTATGAAATAAGCTGGTATAAGACTGAAATTACTATTCCAGTTTTTTTCTGGAACAAGGCTTGTTCCCATTTGAGAATAAGCTTAATTAAATTAATATAATTTTAATTATTATTTTAACTCTTTAATTAATCCAATATTTTAATTATTTTAATTATTTTATTAACTAATTATTTAAGTATTTAGATAATTAACTAATTATTTAAGACAATTAAAATTAAAATTTTTAACATTTATAAATTTTTAAATTTTAAATTTTAAATTTTATAGCTTTTAAAATTTTTAACTTTAATTTGTAATAAATTTATCATATAATTTTAATAAATTATATGATAAATTTTTTTAATAAATTTTTTTTATATATAAGTAAAATATAAATTTTAATAATTTTTTTAATAAATATTTTAAATTAAATATTTAAAATCATATCAGTAAAATTTTAATCATAAATTAAAATTTTAGTCCTATTTATTCTTCTTATTCCTCTTTAATTTACCAAACACAATTTTCTTTATACCCGGTATAACTCTTAAACCCAACCAAACAGAAATTTACACTAGTTCCTGCTAATACCAGAACTTATACCTATCTCCGGTATAATTAAATTTTTCTTATCCCCGAACCAAACGTGTTTATTTTTTAAGGTTAAGATGGTAATATACTCAACAACATATTACCAATCAAAATCAACCGTAAGGACAATATTGAAAAACACATACTACCCAATTACTAAATTTAATAACATCCAACAAATTTTTGTTTCCTTAATTAACTTACTAAATTAGATAGTGGTTAATTTTATAAGTAGCAAATCTTTAAAATTCAAATTTGAAATTTAACTTCAATTAGAACTTTATATTTATAATAGTATAAATTAAATTCAGATTTAATTTTAATTTTAATTTTTAGAAAGAAAAATTTATATTTAAATGAGTAATACATTTTAATTCAAATTGTTAATTTAATATTAAAATAACATGAAAGTTCAAAAATATTAATCTATTTTGAATTAGAATTTAATTTATACTGTACATATAAACCTAACTTTAATTATTTATTTAATTAAAAGGTTTCTATTTTTTAAACTAAATTCAAATTGTTAATGCAATATTGAGACAACATTAAGTTCAAAAATAGAGAATCAAATTTAAATTTTAAAAAAACATATAAGTAAAATGGGATAGAATTAGCATTACTCAATAGAATTACTTAGTTACAAATAGATCTGTACCACTCATCAAGCTGGAATATGAACAAATATAAGTACAGTAAATCTCACTGGCATATATTCAACACAAATATTTTTACAAGATTTCACTAAACACAATTGAACTCATTGCATGAATTACTGAATAGCTGAGATTAGGGCATCAACAGTTCACCATCTTGAAGTGAAGTGAAAATCCTACTACAAAAGCATTTGTTGAACCAGCAATGAGAGAAAAGCTGTTCGAGGGCGTATTATTGTTTCCGCGACTTCCAATCCATGATTGCAGAACGAAGAGAGTGATTGGGAATGAGATTTTTGTTGGGTAACCGTAGATTCGTCATCGGAGACTTGTCATTCATGCTGAGCCACATCTCAATCGCTTTACGGTCGTACGTATATCCGTCGGACGCAACATAGGGATCATCCATCACTTCCTGCGTAAAAATTTTCATGATCTACAAGTTTAGATTACATAGAGAAGAACAATACATTAGAAGTTATAGAATGCATCATCAGGAGTCGGATGAGTAATAATATCAAGATAGAGATTTACATATTTGCACAATGTCAAAATTATGCAGACTTCCATGAACTTCTCTTACCAAAATGCCACTTGTTTAAAACCTTACTGCAATACAAAACTATCTTCTCCCCGTGATTTGGATGGCTCCTAGACTACAAGATAAAAGCATTTTTTACAGAACATGAAGGCAATGTGCTTTCTATGTGGAAAGCGCAGTTGAGATTTTGAAGGGTTATATATGTTTATGATGATTTTGCAGGTACATAAATATACGTCCATGCGCGCGCGCGCGTGTGTGTGTGTGCGCACGTGTGTAAAAGCCGCAAAGGGAAAAGCATTATAAGTAATCGCCCATATAAATGTAGGCAATGCGAGAGGCAAAATGACAAACCGACCTGAAGTATTGGGCAAATGAAGTGGTTTGGAGGTGCTGACGGAACAAGAAGCGCCGACGAATCCTGTGCCTTTTCTGCAATCTCCTTCAGTCTTTCCAGCATCGGAAGAACTTGCTCGTTCAAGTCGGGCCGGTCCTTGCGCCTCAATTCAGCACAGCTTAGGCCGAGACGAGCCAATTCCTGTGTCTCCTCTTCCGGCCACTGCCCACCCTTTGGATCCAACATATTCACTAGACATTCATTCTCTAAAGCTATTTCTACAGCATAGGCAAGTCCCATCGGCGACTTCGCTGTAATTAACTGCAAAATCACCATCCCTAAAGCATAAGTATCCGACTTTGGGGAGACTCGACCAGTCCTTTGGTACTCAGGGTCTATGTAGCAAAAAGTCCCCACAGGAGCAGTGTCTTTGATTATTGTGGACATCGAATAATTTACAGTAGGCAGCAAAGTGGAGAGGCCCACGTCGCCAACCTTGCTTTTGAAGTTGTGGTCGAGCAAAATGTTTGCGGGTTTCAGATCGCGGTGGATGATTGGTTCGGGTTTCGAATTGTGAAGGAAAGCGATAGCGGAGGCGACTTCCCATGCAATTCGAAAGCGGTAGAACCATGGAAGCGGGGGCGTGTTGTTCTTGCACTGAAGCCTATCGTCGAGGCTACCGTTCTCCATGAATTCGTATACAAGGCAACCTCGCTCAGGGCAGGCCCCAAGGAGCAAAAGAAGATGCGGATGGTGAATCCTGCTCAGAATTTCAAGCTGGAAAAGAATATGTTTTTGTTAAGACATTGGAGAAGTCCAGAATTTATTCTCAAAAACTCACCATGGTTTGAGGCAGTGTAATAAATATTTGACATCGTAAAATTTAGTTTAAAGTTATCGAAATTGGATAGCTCAATGAGAATTCTCTTGTGGTACTTGCTACATATTGTAACAGTAAATACATCATGACAGATTTTTTGTTGCTGCGACTCTAGTTTTCTTCTCAACTATTTGACACAAGTTTAAGTAATCAACTATGAAACACGAATACTTTTCATGCCGTACCCGTGTCGAACACATATTGGGTACCAATACGTGCCCGATATGCACCCGATACGTGTCTGATATAGAAATGAAATATCCGACATTTTTAAAATATAAAAAAAATATTAGATACGGCTCGGATACAGGAGGTAAACGGAGGAATACGAGAGGGATACGGCCAGATTCTTTGTTGGTCTAAAATGATTGGAATTTAAAATTTTTCGAAAAGCCTGCATCCAAACACATTGGAAATAAGGAAAATAAAGAAAAATGCAAATCTCTCTTCAATTTGTCACTTCTTCTATCTTTTTGCTCTTGAATGGTTGAAGGAGCTCCCTCTCGTTCTATCTCCACACAGTATTAAGCTATGATTTAGTTCTTTACCGCTTCTCTTTAACTTTTTTTTGTTTATTTAATTTATTAACCTAAAACTAATCAACAAAGATCATAGAGAATAATTTTTTTCTTCTTCTATTAAAATGTTAGCATATTTTTTTTTATTACTATTTTATATAATAAAACCTAATAAAACGTATGTATATGTTGAATGGCTAATTATATAGTTTGTGTGACTAAATATCTATTGTTATCATTTGATCAAGCTGGATGATAGTTGGTTCACACTTTTTAAATTATTATTTCATACGATTGATTATCTTTTTTTATGAACAAATATAAAATAATTATACAAGTTAATATGTATCAAAATATATTTCTTAATATAATCCAGATATCCTCATTGTTCTTAATATATCATTACATATAATCAATATATATTTAAATATATTTAAAATAATATTTTATTCAAGTATATCCTGCGTATTGTATTTTAGAAGTTCTAGGAATTACCATATAACCGTATCCGTATCCTCGTATCTTTATCTATGCAACATAGGCAATCAATGCCAATTTACCAAAATGCATTGATAGTTAAAACCATGCACTAGTCATCAACTTTTGCATTGTGTTCACATACCCAAGGGGCAGTTCTGTTCGAAAAGTTGACAATCAGACTAAAGTGGGAAAATTGACAAAGGTTCCATTTTTGCAAATGCAAGCCCGTAAGCCTTTCGTTTGAATTATACATACCTCTTGTTTAAATTGCTTGGTTCCGTGACCCTCATTAGAGTGGAGAATTTTCACTGCTGCGAGCGTATGATGAAAACTACCCTTGTAGACGGTTCCATTTGATCCCCTCCCCAACATAAGAGCACTAGAGAATGATGATGTGGCCGATTGTATCTCTTCCCACACGTACCGTGTATACTGCTCGCCATTACAATCAAGAGCTTTCTCTAGCATCAGCTTCTCCTTCACTTCTCGAGCAGCACTTTCCTCCACATCCTTTCTCTGAGCCTTTTCCCTCTCGGCGCATGCTTTCGCAAGCTCGGCTTCCTTTTTCACCGTTTCACGCTCATCCCTTTCTTTTCTTGCCAAAAATCTAGCTTTCTCTTCCCTCAGTTCTATCTCTTTGAGTTTGAGTTCCTCCTCAAGGCGTCGTAGACCTAGCTCCTGCAACTATTATTTCGAAAAAAGCGAAGCTTAAGAGCCATTACAATTAGAGATGCAAACAATAGTTTTTCATATACCCTAACAAAATCTAAATTTTCATATATGCCCTGAAGAGAGTCAGTTGGTGACATACATTTGCTAGAACATTACAAAAGTGTAAATAGACAAAATCACACTTACTCGCTGAGAAGCATCAATTGATTCATTCTGCGCAGCCTCACAGAGGTTCTGAACGTGTTTAAGTTCTATTCTCAGCCTCTCAAATTCAGCATTTGGATCAAGCTGCACGGGTAAATCTCTCAGAATGGGCAAGTTAAACCACTGCGAAGAAAAACGGTCTACAATTGTGTAGGTCAATTTAATTACCTGGTTCTGAGGAGACGATGAATTTGTTCTAACTTCTGAAGTTGAGGCCTGATAAGAATACAGAGACAGATTATCTTCCGTCTCGAGGCTTCTATAACTAGAGGTGGAACTCATCGAGCCTTCGTCAGTGTATGACCCTAAAATGTCACGATGGTTATTATGCCTTGTCCTAGCAAAATTTTGGTTGATAGTTGCAAGCGCTCGGCTACGCTGCTGCCGTAGAGGAGGATTGCGAAGGGAGAGATTTACTGTTCCATCTGTTTCAGTCCATTCCAAATGGCAAAGTAAACAATACTGCCCCATGAGTAGAAAATATAAATATCTACATATTTTACCATTGCCTACTAATAAACGAAAGGAAAGACGTGTATATACAGACGCCTAATTGCGAAGTTTCACAAAAGATTATTCTAGTTAGACCATCATATAAACCACCATACGAAATATTACTTTCTCAAATGATATCCTACTTTGAGTTTGAGCTTCTTTGCTAATTAGTTGTATCTGTGCCTAATAAATGGATCAAAGAGTGAAATCAAAAGATAACTAAGGTTTTCTAAAAAAATTCTGTACCTAAATTTGACGATGGATGAGCCAAATTTATTAAATTTCAACAAACAAGTAGTAGCAGGGTCAGCATCGTCACTCTCTAGCTTGTAACTTTTGAGGGGAATTCATAGCTGTTAATTTTTGAGTCTACTGGAAGAAGTTCATCAGAATTTAAAAGAAGTACCTGAGCGCACACTTGAGGAAAAATTTGAGGCGCTAAGAGAACTAACGCTTGAACTGTTTGCATTTTCGGTACTTTCATCGACCATTGATGTAGCAGTACGAACAGATGATAACTTCCCTTTGGATACAATATAAACGGTACAAAAGCTCGGAATACACCCGGAGATTTTTGAAGACGTTTTGAGGCCTTTAATTTTCCTGCACATAGTTTCTTATTACGATCTCAACTATATCAACGTTTAAAGTGAAGTCATTAGTAATGAGCAAGGAATTAAGTGTCGTGGCACGGAGGCATGCCGCTCTCCGTCTGGCACGGTACAGTACGGACACGCTTCCGTGCCGACACGTGGCATGCTTGCGTGCCGATGGATACGCATGATCTCCCAGTGGCACGCTCTGGCACGGTTTTTTTTTTATTTTTTTTGTTCCCAATAAACTCTTATAATATTATTTTAAAATATTTAGTCAAAAAATTATGAATATTGGCTATATATAGCTTATTATACTGACCAATTAACATATTGATAACTTTTTTTATGTATAAAGTACAACTATACATCATAAAAAATAGAAATAATAATAAAATTTACAAGTATAATAAGTATTTAACCATATGTTTACTGTAAAAAAAAAAAAAAAAAAAAAAAAAAAAAAAAAAAAATCTCGGCACGGCACGGGCGATACCCATTGGGTATCGCTCTGTCTCGAGCGATACCCAATGGGTATCCCCGAGATACCCCCGTGTAGGGGCACGGTACGTGCCGCCCCGTGCCACTCAGCACGGGCGGCACTTCAATCCCTGGTAATGAGATATCGCCTAAGAAAATGTAAGTAGCCATATTTCTCCTCCTACAAGGCTTTAAAAGAGAAGATCGCGTGAGAATGAATAAGTAGTGCCTAATTAAATTACTTTAGGATCTGCTGCTTAATGTTCTAACAGTAAACATAGCGGAAATAGATATAGATATACCAAGAGATATCCACAAAAAGCTTACACAGAAATTGTTTGTATCTTATTCTACCTTGTAAAGATATTTCTGTATGAGGCGCCTATAACTAGCCTGCTAATTGCGAATTTGGCAATCTCTCCTGATATTGCATCAGCTACATCGTCTGCTTCAATTATAACAGCTTCAGCTTCTACCTGCATACAAAATCATTACAGCCGTTACTTTTCAATAAATTTCTGTTAAGTAAATTCCTCGGCCCATTTCCTACTATATCGATCTTTTCGGTAACGTGGCCCGCTCAGTTTCATGAGATCGCGGGTTCAATTTTTCGCCACACATATTTAATGGGTTGAATCTCCATATTAAAATTCTTGGGTCAAATCCTTATCTCTTGCCTCTTAACTAACCTGTCAATTCTACATGCCTTTCATATACATCATACACACGAGAGGGGGTGTTAAGTATATTCTTACATACGTCTCCTACTAGATCGATCTTTGGATGACAATTTTATCTTCGTATAAATGCTAAAAATAAGACATTAAGAATACCGACCTTTTTCTGAGAACACATTTTCTTGTATGGGAGAAGCATAACATTTGCTTGCCACTCCATTTCCTTCTTGTAAGCAGAGGCTACATCTTCTCGCACATTTGAAATTGGAATGTAGTTTCCCACTGAAGCACAAAGCAACAAACTCTTAGCCAACCGCTGTAATTTCCTCTTGCTTTTAGAGACACTTTACATTACAGAAATAAGTGTGCAATTTACAACATCATGAAGAAAAACAACTACTTGAATAACCAAAATCACCTTTCATTGTGATAATTCACTCATACAAGTACTACATAGGCCATTTTGCTATATCTGTAACCGTTGCTCCGTTTTCAATAGCGCAAATTGTTATTCAAAGTCTCCATATTTATGCCACTATATGGAGAGAGAGAGAGAAACAACAATGTCAATTAATGTGTCGGATTGATGTTTTCTTCAGTCGAGGAATTACACAGCTTCCCACTCCTCAAGGTTATAAACAACTCAAGTTAGAAGAAAGTAGTAATTAAGAATATGGCTTCCAAAGCGACCTCAGCAAATTAGGAAGGTCCTCATCTCTTGGAAGATCATGCTCAAATGAAAAACCTAGGGCTCTCTGTCGGATTGTTGGTGTTAACCATTAATCCCAAAAGCTCGAGCTGTTAGAAAGATACAACCAATTCACTTAAGACGTATAGACACAGCGCTTATGAATCTTGATTGCGTTCCACCCCACTTCGAACATAACTCAATACAACCAGGCCTCAGCCATTTTGAACGTAACTCGGCCCAACACTCTCTACAACTAATCATTTAGGATTTCTACATCAGCATTGTTAGGATATTATGCTGACAAGCGGAAACTCAACCAATTCAAAGATGATGTTAACCCAGACGCCAAAAACATTTTTTTATGATCAAATCTTCACACTCGGCTCTCCGAAATGGTTGGTAATGACTTCCATGTGTAATTGAGCATGTTGATCAACATACAGGTTTTGAAAATTGGTTAGAATCGGCATGCCCTAAGAATCAAGTATTCCTCAAATTATTCCTTAGTCCATATATACAAAATCAGTTCTTCTATGTACAATTCTTCGTAGAAATCTACTAAGACTAGAACTAGCAAATTACAAGGCACATGAGTTCATATTCATGGGAGTATCGAATTCGTGTTAGATTTTCGAAACAAACCAACAACAGAACATCAATTGCGCGAGCTTTTGTGCTTACTGGGAGTAGGCACCATTGTGATCTTCGGCCGGACGTGCAGCAGCCTGAAGAAAATTCTCCCCTCGGGGACGAATTTCTCGAGAGCCCATTTCACGGCGCATCTGCTGCTCTTGCTGCCATTCACCGCAACCGCGACGGTGACGATGATCGGAGCAATCGACTCCTCCGACTCATCGGTTTCTTCAATTTCCATCTCTTTTCTCTTCTCATCAACTGCTCACAGCATCATACTCTCCTCCTCCTCCCTGTCAATAGAAACAGAGATTTTTTGAAAATTTGCATGTAATTTTCCTCAAACACTTCAAAAAAACTACATCAATTTGTGCAATTTTTTCTACCAAATTTTTGAGGGAAAACAACAACAACAACATGCAAATAACAAAACCCTAAAACAAAACAAAACTCTAAACACTTCAAAAAAACTACATCAATTTGTGCAATTTTTTCTACCAAATTTTTGAGGGAAAACAACAACAACAACAACAACAATATGCAAATAACAAAACCCTAAAACAAAACAAAACCCTAAACAACAACAACAACATTCAAATTCAAAATTATAGCTCAGTTGGATAGAACAAAATACCAGAAAAAATTATCAAATCTGGGTAGTGTGGTAGTAAGATCCAAAAAAAAAATAAAAAAATAAGAAGCAAAAACTAAATCAAATATCTCCTTTAAAAGAGAGGGTCAGAGATGCGTACAAACACAGTGTGAACAAAAGAATAAAACCAAAATCATAATCTAATGGGAATTTTTTATTTATTTTTTTTTTACAAAATTTCAATTATTAATAATTGAAAACACTAGTATTTTTTATTATTTAATTCGATTATGTTAGGAGCTTTCCAATAAAATGAAATAATAAATAAAAGATTCCACCTACCGGATTGGTTACGGCGTGAAAGCAAAAGGATAACCACAATTAAATTAATTAATTATAAGTATATAGGTAGAGATAAAATTTGGATAAATGGATTTTTTTTTTCTAAATTTATTTTATTTGGTTGGTTATTTATTTATAAATTAAAAATATATTTAAATTTTTGCTCTATGACTATATAGTTTCATGAGATTAATAAGTAATAGACTCAACATTCAAATGAATTGAGTCCGGCCGAAATTCGTGAGCGTTGTGTTTTGACGCTTTAACTAAATTGATTGTGTATTTCTAACTGCTCGAACTTTTGGGATTAATAATTAGCGCCAACCATGCTACAAGTAGTAGTATTAGAGTCAGTGACATAAATTTGATTTCCACCCAGGTGTTGGATATTTATTTATTTATTTTGTTTTGTTGACTATTTATTTATAGATTAAAAATATGTTTAAATTTTTGCTCTATAACAATAGATTCATGAGACTAGTAAGTAATAGACTCAACGTTCAAATGGATTGAGTCTATGCGAGATCCGTGAGTGCTGCATCGGTACGCTTTAACTAAATTGATTATATATTTCTAACTGCTCGAACTTTTGAAATTAATAATTAGCGCCAACGATTCGACAAGCAGTGATATTAGAGTCAGTGGCACAAATTCAATTTCGATTTCCACCTAATGCAGTTGTTGAATATTTATTTATAAGTTAAAAATAGGTTCAATTTTTTGTCCACACAAAAATCATAAACTCAAGTGTTCTACTTTAGTCATAAACTCAAGTGTTCGACTTTAGTTCTTCATACTACTTTAGTCCATAACTTTTGGATTTATATATAGATTCAAGAAGAATTTATTGAGAAAACCCAAAACATCTCTATATTTGTACACCATGAATCTAAGGCTTCTTGATCTTCTATCTCATATTTCAATTATTTATTATTGAATCAATTGTTTATAATTATAAGATAAATAACAAAAAAGAAATTAGTTGCATCATTGGTCCTCAACTTGTTTTATATTTTATTTCAGAGTTAAATTTAGGCTAAATTATAGAAAATCTCACTGTAATATCTCGCTTTTTCACTTTGCCTTCCTATTTTTTAAAAACCTAAATTTTGCCCCCTCGTAATTACCGAAATATATATTTACCCCCACCGTCACTATTTCGTGAGTAAACCGTCATTTTTTTTAAAAATATTATTAGATATACCCAAAATACCCTTCAAAAATAATAGGAAATAAGCTAAGATTCATTCTCTCTAATATAAGGTAAGTGCATTTTCGTCAATTTACCTCATCCGTTAACGCCGTTGCCCCCTAAAGACAATTCGGTAATTACGAGGGGGCAAAATGTAGGCTTTTAAAAGACAGGGAGGCAAAGTGAAAAAGCAGGATATTACAGGAAGGTTTTCTGTAATTTAACCTTAAATTTATATATATTTTTATAAATATACCGAATAACAGATATATTTTTATAAAATTTATATTTTTATATTTATCTTATAATTATATTTCAATTATTTATCTTCTTGATCTTCTATCTTATATTTCAATTATTTATCTTCTTGATCTTATAATTATATTTCAATTATACGGCTTCTTGATCTTCTATCTCATATTTCAATTATTTATCATTGAATCAATTGTTTATAATTATAAGATAAATAACAAAAAAGAAATTAGTTGCATCATTGGTCCTCAACTTGTTTTATATTTTATTTCGGAGTTAAATTTATATATATTTCTATAAATATACCACAGATATATTTTTATAAAATTTATATTTTTATATTTATTTTTTAAAAAATTTTAAGTTATATATATATATATATATATATATATATATATATATATATATATATATATATATATATATATATATATCCCTATCATTAATATCTGTTAGTATTAAATTTATTTTTTTATTTTTTAGATATTATATATATTTATAAGAATAAAATTAATATTTTATTTATGTTCTATAATAACAAACGATAACAAATTAAATTAGAGATATATATACGAACAATTTAAAATTTTTTAAAAAATAAATATAAAAATTTAAATTTTATATAAATATATTTATTATTTAATATATTTACTAAAATATTAGTCTTTTATTTCGGTTTGATTCTAAGTATCAAAATGTCTATTAATTTTGGCATGTCACAGTAACTCTAATAAAGTCTCACCCATTAATTAGTCTTCTAGTCATTGGCACGACCAAATACAATATAATAGGTCAGATCATTATATTTGATATTAAAATCAATTATCAATTTGTGACGAATATTGACTAAGTCGAGTCATAACTTTGGGTCTACACATAAGTTCGACCATTCCCGCACTTTAGGCTGATAGTTTCAATTATGACATCCACTTTTTAAAAAACAAAAAATTGAAAGAGTTTTTTGGTACATTAAACTGAAAAATTGAGAACTTTGGATGCCTCGATAGAGATCTAGACATTACATATACGGACATTGATGCAGAATATACCATACAATATAATTCGAATATGATGATTTGTCAATTTTTAAAAAATAAGAAACGAAAATAATATGTACACAGTTAATAAAATATAATATTTTTAATATAATAATATATATTTATTATATATAAAATATTAATTTTGCTAAAATATTATTATTATTATATTTTTTATACGAATAAAAATTAATAAAATTTTTATTAATAATTCACATATATATTTTTTAAAAAAAAATTATCATATATAATTTATTTACATTGTCTAAAAAATTTATATGTTTTCATCAAAAAAAAAAATTTAAATATCTCATCTTATATATATTATATATGCATAAAAAAATTAAAATTAAAATATTTTTTTAATAAAATGCGTAATGAATATGTATCGAACGACTGTTCATGACGTGTCCCAATGAATCAATTTACATATGTATGTGTGATATATAGATATATATATAGATAGAGACATTAAGCCTTATATGCAAAGTCGAGATGGTGGAAGAAGCGAAGGACAAGGTCGAGATAGTGGAAGAAGCGAAGGACTAAATTAAGAGACTTAGCGTAGACGACAAGCAAATAAGTTAGGTGCTTATGAACTAAAGTAAAAAAATGGTAGAGGTTAAGGACCAAAAATTCAATTGTTTCCAAAGACCAACTATTTGTGTGGAAAAATAAAAAAAAATATATTTTTTTTGTATACACAAAATAGAATATATATTTTAAATTTTATTTATTTTATAAATTTTACTAGTCATTTTAAAATGACTAATAAATAAATTTTTATCTTAAAATAAATAAAATGTATGTCGTACATCTCATTATAAAACAAAAAAACCTATTCATACATCTCATTATAAAATGTATGATTTACATTCATCCATTTAAAGAATACTTTTTTTTTACATCACACGAATAAAAAAATCACATCCATTAAATAAACGTGTGTATAAGTTAAATGGATGTACATTATGCATCCCAAATAGAATGTATGAGTAGTATTGCTCAAAAAGTGTAACGACCCGCCCTACTAGTAATAATAACTCGTTGGGCTCAAATCATCATTAAATAAATATGTGTACATTATTGTTGGGGCCAAAATATGACTTGCGCGCGATCGGCTCCTGAGGGTGACCCTCAGAGATGTCGAGTGCGCCGCGTGCCGATAGATCAAGCGATCGGGCCGAGGAGGGATCCCCTCAGCCGAGTTCTCCTCTGGTAAATTCTTATGACCGTTCGATCTAGGATAGCCGAATCGGGTTTATGGAGGTTGAGAGGGATTGTTAGGTTCGACTTAGAATAGCCGAACCGAAAGAAAGGATAATGATACGGCTGAGGAGCCGATTATAACTTTAAAACACAAGAGATACAAATAAAGACACGCTTTACACTTTATATTGATTGGAGAGGGGATACAATGACACGGCGGTAAGCACATTACAATTTTGTGGAACAAAAAAAGGGGATACAAGGAAGAAGATAGGGATAGAAGGATTACAAGTAAGCCTACTCCTAAAAAAGCAATAAAGAAAATAGTAAATGCAGATATGAAAAGTTAAGTTAATCTACTCTTAGATAAATGAAGAAGCGGAGGTGGTTCCGGGCTTACGAGGTTGCCGGACACTTTTTTTCCTTCGACGGTTCGGGTATTTATACACATCCCGAACCGAGTTATTAGGCGCCGATTTGAATTATCGGCGTGACTTGAGGAGAATTATCATAAAATTCTCAACGACTTCCTTTCAAGTCGAAACTTCTTAAAAGAATAACAATCGTTTTTCCGTCTAGGTTCATCCCCTCATTGTTGTGCCAGCACGTGATTCTCGGCGTTTTGCGATGCTGGACGTCGCTTGCCGTTTCAGGTTAATTTCGGGATTCACGCCCGCACTCCTTTCCGAAATCTTTTCTTTGTTGGCTCTAGCGGCCGACAGCTGACTCAGACTCCCGCCTTTTCATCGATTGCCTGGAGCAGTTCGATGGTCGCTTTCAGCCGAAGTCGACCCTGAACGAGGTGTGACTCTCTTCCTCGGCTGCCTCTTCTACCGGCTGATGCCTTCAGCCATTGGTATGCATCGCGTGCTACGTTCTCACGCGACTGAGATCGGTTTAGATTTAGAACAGAAGTCTATCTTTACTGACTCGAAACTCCTGTCGACTGATACCTTTAGCCGATAGAGAACGCCACGTGTCACTCTTTCATGTGGCAAAAATTCTGGTCTCAACAATCATACACTCCAAATAAAATATATAAGTTAAATGGATGTACATTATACATTCCAAATGAAATGTGTGAGTAGTATTGCTCAAAAAGTATAATGACCCGCCCCACTAGCAATAAAAGCTCGTTGGACTCAAACTATCGGCCCAAAATACTTAAACCAGTGTCTCTTACAAACTAAATTACAACCGCATTCCTATCCAATATAAGATTATTGGGCTGTCACAAAATCCCCCCGTTTAGGCCTGACGCCCTCATCTGACCAAACACATACAGTCCAAAATCACCATGCGACACACACAGTCTAAGATTACCAGCCGATGTGCAACTTGTTTCGCTAGCCTTTATCATTCAGATCCTTGGCTCAGCCGAAACTCGTCACACACTTCCGACTGGTGATTGGCTCTGATACCAAATGTAACGCCCCGCCCCAATAGCAATAATAACTCGTTGGGCCCAAACAACCAACCGAAAATGCTTACGTTCAGTTATTATTATTCGTGTCTATAGTCTCTTATAAACTCAATCACAATCTCATTCCTATCCGATGTGGGACTATTGGAATGCCACAAAAAGTTAAGAGACTAAAGTGAAAAATAGAGGAAAA
Organism: Tillandsia leiboldiana; assembly: GCA_029204045.2. NCBI lineage: Eukaryota > Viridiplantae > Streptophyta > Magnoliopsida > Poales > Bromeliaceae > Tillandsia > Tillandsia leiboldiana. The sequence continues at coordinate 39,950,731 of CM055071.1, read as the reverse complement.
AAAAGGAAAACGTTTATTGGCACTGCTCACTTGGAAGTGAGGAGTAGAGTACACCCGATCATGACTGGATCGGATGTGCATTATACACCCTTTTTAGGATGTATGAGTAGCATTGCTAAAAAAAAAAATGGCGACGTCTATTGTACACTCCAAATAAAAATTATATTTTACAACCCATCTATTTTGAGATGAGGTAAATTTTACTAATCACTTCGAAATGACTAGTGAAAAAGAGCTCATCCTTGAATTAGTGGGATATACATCATATATCCCATTTATAAGTAGCATTTCTCAATTATCCTAATAAAAAATCAATAAATTTGTAGTACACAAACATATAAATTAAGCAATTAAAAAGAATCAGGTGAACAAACATATAAATTAATCAAATAAAAAAGACTCAGATAAATGTTAGATTATATGGCCTAAGTTATATTTTTGGTCCTCTTGCTTTAATTCATAATGAATTTTAGTTGAAATTTTTTAAATAATTATAATCAAGTCCTACCATATAATTTAGTTTACTAAATATTAATATATCCCTTATGTGGAAATAGTGTGAAATTTTAATATCATCAATTATAATATTGTCCCTTACTTTTATATTATTAACACATAATAATTTAGTTAACTAAATTAGATTGTAAAACTTAATTATAATAATTTTAAAAATTAATATAAAAAATTATTATTATAAATTAAAGTTTGAGAATTAAAGTGTCATATATTACATAATTTGAGAAGTGTAAGTGTAATTACTCAAAGACTAAAAGGAGAATGTATAAAGACCCCTTGAACTTTTCCTCTTTTGTAAATAGAGGGCTGAACTTTCAATTTTGACGATTATATTTTTTGAACTTTATTAAATAGTTCCATAGATCCCTATCTTCAATAAAAATTATTAATTACTTAATTATTTTGGTCCTATGTATTGCATATAATTTTATTATGCTTCAAAACATAAAATTATTTACTTTTTGTATTCTCACATATAAACAAAAAAGTATTAATAAAAATTATCAAAATGAGAAGAGCAACAAAAAATAAAATTTAAAAATGGTTATAATCAAAACTAAAAAAGTTTAGATGTGTATTTACAAAAGAGCGAAAGTTCTAAGGATGTTTCTTTTTATACAGCAGTTATATCGCAATGCATGGCAAATCAAATACCTCATTTAAATATATATATATAATAAAAATATTTTTTTTTTTTTTGTATAAATTGTGATGAAAAAGGTGAACCTCATGGAGTAATTGTGATTTGTTACGCCACGTAGGATATATGATAAAAAAATATTTATATAATTATTTACAAAAATAAAAAAATAAAAGGGAGTTTTATGTATGAGCAATGCTACATGTACACCCCGAAGGGGTGTACATCATACACCTCCACCATTTTAATGGTGCCGATATTTTTTACGGGTCACATCGAGTGACCCATCATCACACCCCCACCCTTAGATGGGTGGGGTGTATGATGTACACCCCGAAAGGGGTGTACACATAGCATTTTCCTTTATGTATAGGAGTCATATTACGTCAGCAATGCATATCCAATCAAATATTTTTGTTTGAAAAAATTATATAATAAAATATATTTTTTTTATAAATTATGATAAAATGGATGAACTCTAAGACTGCGTTTAGTTCGGGTATAAGCGAAAATTGGTTATTCCGGGGATAAATATAAGTTCAGGTACAAGCAAAAATTATAGTCCTTTTGTATTTGGTTGAGTATAAGGGTTCTACCGGGATAAGAAAAATTATGTTTGGTAAGTTAAAAAGGAATAAGAATAATAGAAGGGATTAACATTTATAAAATAAAATAAAAAAATTTAAAATTTTATAAATTTAAATATCTTATAATTTAAAAAATTTTAATTAAAAAAAATAATAGTAATAAGCAACCGGTGGAACAGCTATTCCACCTGTGGGGTGGAACAGCTGTTCTACTCTTATACCGGAATAACCTGATATGGGGGAACAGCAGCTGTTCTACTCTTATACCGGAATAACCTGATATGGGGGGAACAGCTGTTACTCCCATACTTAAATGCTGTTTGGGTATAAATGGGGGATAATCCCTCTACTCTTATACCGGAATAACCTGATATGGGGGGAACAGCTGTTACTCCCATACTTAAATGCTGTTTGGGTATAAATGGGGGATAATCCCCTTATCCCCTCCTTATACCGGTTGCCAAACGAGGCTTAAAGTTATATTTGGTTCGGATATAAAAAAAAAATGGTTATTTCTGGGATAGGTATAAGTTCAGGTATAAGTAGGAATTAAAGTAATTTTGTATTTAGTTGAGTATAAGAGTTGTATAGGGAATAAAAAAATTTGTGTTTGGTAAATTAAAAAGGAATAAGAAGAACAGAAGAAATTAAAATTTAAAAAAAAAAAATAATTTTATAAATTTAAATATCTTATAATTTTAAAAAAATTAATTAAAAAAAATAATAATAAGCAACAGGTGGAACAGCTGTTTCACCTGTAGGGTGGGGTGGAACAGCTGTTCCACCCTTATACCGGATAACTTGGTATGAAAAAAACTGTTTCCCCCATCTAAAATCACGTTTGGGTATAAAAAGAGAATAACTCCCTTATTCCCTATACCCATTACCAAACATACCATAAAAATATAACTGATTTGGTCCTGCCACATAAAAAAATATGACTGATATTTTAAATTTTTTAGACCTGTTTGGTAATGGGATAAGACAGAACTAGCTATTTCAGGAATAAGTATAAAATACGGAACTAGTGTAAAAAAGTGTTTGAGATGGTTCAAAGGGATAAAAGATTTTGTGTTTGGTATGAGAATGAAGAATAAGAGGAATAAAGAGTTTTAATTTGAGTAAATTATTTTTTTACCCTCAAACTTTATTATGTAATAATGAGGTGAGAGATGGTGTCTCGGTAGATGTGGGAGGGTATCTAAGAAAAATGTAAAAGGGTGGTTGAGAAGAGTGAGAACAATAATTCTTACTTATTCTAGTTGTGCCGGAATAAACTATATCAATTAATTTTTTATCTATTTAAAAAAATAAAAAAATATCCCTCTTATTTTTGATTTTATACCGAATCCAAACGGGCGTAAGAGATCTGAGAGTTTCTGTACATTTGACTGGGGATTAAATATATTGGGATTTAAAAGTCAAGCTTCAAATAAAATGCTCTCTCCTTCCAAATGAAAGCGAGTGTCATCGACTTTTCCATGGAGACCGCGTGGTCAATTTGATTAGTGCCACAAAAGCGACGGCCATGATTGACTCGGTTTGGTTGACTTGGAGATTACGTTTACTGACGTTACGGAGACTTACTTTTTTCTTTTTCTTTTTTTAAGTAAATATTTAAATTTAATTATTATTATTAGTTTTCGTATCGTCGTCACACTAATATTACAAGAAAAATAAATATTTAAATTTAATTATTATTATTATTATTAGAATCACACACAGTCTAAGTTCACATTTCACATCTTCATCTCCCTCTTAACTCGGTTTGGTTGACAGGGAGATTGCGTCCACTGATATCACAAGGAGACTTACTTTTCCCTGCCTTTTTTTTTTTCTTTTGAATAAATATTTAAGTTCAATTATTATTATTAGTGATCATCTTCGTGTCGTCGTTACACTGATATCATGTCACTTTTCGGAACTGTCGATTGATTGGTTCGGAAGCACGCAAAGACTTTCCCCCGAACGGATAAGCCTCGCTTCACCCGAACGAAACTGTCAGTCCCAATCACGCTTAATTAAAAGAAAGCAAAAAGATATGCAATATCAAAGTATAAGGGATAATACATGAAAATATAACTTTATTATATCTATCGGTTCGGTTACAACAAGGAACAACACAACCAAACCCTCGGCTCAACAAAACAACAACCGAACGATACAGCACAAAGACGGCTAGCTAAACTCCTAACTCCACTACTCGACCACATTCTTGTCGCGATCGCGCGCCTCACCAACTGATCCGACATCTGAAATAAGTAAACCACATGGAATAAGAACTAATTAAAGTTTCCAGTGGGTTCAACCACCGAGAAAGAATATTTTACACTTACTTGGTCTACATGAGGTATATATAAAAGCCAAACAGAAAATAAATCAAACAGGTAAGAAAAGAAGTACGGGTTAAAGAAACACCCCCAAATGCCAAACCAACACCCAACCAAACCAAACCTCAGCTCAGATATGCTGAGCTCACTTACCTGCGGAACAGTTGAAAGGGTCTTACCTTTTCGATCGGTTGACCTGTACGAGTCCCGAGTGGAGGTCGAATCCTCGAACTGTACTCCCATCGACGATCCGTACATTCATCTGGCGGAGTCGGTGAACCATACGCTCCCCAGATTGGTCCTGGGTGCCTAGAGAACCAGGACCGAACTCACGTCATTCTCCAGTGGATCTCTCACCACAAATAGCCGAATAGGAGGCCGAGTTACACCCACGTCACCATACCCAATTGTTAGCTCTGTACACCTGTTTCCAGAAAAGTCGAAAGCATGGACCTACTCATCAGTCAAGCGCTCTCAGGCCACACAACAGCCCGAAGGCCTACTACCCAGCTCACAGCATATCAGAGTACTCGCCTCTAGTCCCTCTTAGGTTACTCCTAAGACAGAGTCTACCAACTCTCACACTCAACCGAACCCTCAGTTCCACAACCCTATGTTTCTATCTTGAGGGACACTAACCTCTATGGTTCCAAAATCTCAAGGCTCAGGGAGATCTACACAACACTCCCTCCACAAAACACGCTACAACCAGAGGTAAGAGCTAATAACAAGATAAAATACAAGATAGTAAATAAGGTAACAGATCACACTGCTTGGTGATATCTCCCACCTCAGGTTGAAGAACTGCTGAAGGCTGCAGTCGATTGTTTGAATAGCCGAAGAACACTCTTTCGGTCACGAGCCAATTCGAGGAAGAGGTCCTCAAACTCCACAGTCTACTGAAGATTTTCAGTCTTCGACTCGAGCTAGCCTCTCACAACATCCAACAGGGTTTTCTCCTAGCAGACTTGCTCTCAATACTATATATAGAGAAAATCGGCTGAGTATGAAGGGGACAGAACTGACTGGGCAGGCTGACCTGGCGGTGCATACGGCATGATACAGTTGAGTACACGGTACGCCACTCCATCTATCCTCATAATAACAATCCCAAGTGTCAACACAAATTTCGGTGGTTGTCCCATCACCGACAAGATCCGCTGACTTATGCATGAGCCGATCACACAGGCATGAACCGAAATATTGTCCCCACATCGCCTCAAGACATTCGACTCCTCTCAATTCGGTTCGGTACAAAACAACCGATTCGGCTCACCACATATCACCAGGAGAATAAATTAATAGGTCCAATTATTATTATTAGAGTCACACACAGTCCAAGATCACATCTCCATCTCCCCCTAGACTCCCTCTGATGTTCTCTAGGATTGAATTTTCGGCCCACGATCACATCTCATATATCCATCTCCCCCTAGACTCCCCTTGATGTCCTCCGGGATTGAATTTTCGAGTAGATATCCCCTTATTTAGGACCTAATGTCCCCTGCCCTCTGTTTAGTGTTTAGACCCTGAAGTACTCGTTTTCGCCACACACAACCAATCACATCTCACATCTCCATCCCCCCTCCTATTTAGGCCCTGATGTCACATGTCGCCTGTTTAGTGTCTGCACTATGTTAGTGTTTAGGCCCTGATGTCCATGTTTTCGTCACTATTGGGGCCAAAATATGGCTTCCGCGCAATCGGCCTTTGGGGGTGACCTTAGAGATGTCGAGTGCACCGCGTGCTAATAGATCAAGCAATCGGGCAGAGAAGAGATTCGCTCGGGCGGATTCTCTTCTGGTAACTTCTCACGACCGTTCGGCTTAGAATAGCCAAATCGGATTTACGAAGGTAGAGAGGGTTCACCTGTTACGACTTAGGACAGCCGAACCGGGGTGAAAGTGACAATAATAAAGACGCAGCTAAGGAGCCGGCTTACACTTTATATTGTGCGATATAAAGATAATAACACAACTAAGGAGCCGATTGTAACTCAAAAACACACAAATAAAGATACGGCCGATGGGCCGGTTTGCACTTTATGGTGATTGGAGAAAACACAAGAAATATAAATAAAGACACGACTGATTGGCCGATTTACACTTTATATTGCAAAAGAAGATGATACAAGTGGGAAAAAATGGATCGAAGGATTACAATTAAGACTACTCCTAGGAAAGCAGTAAAGGAAAGTGGTAGAAGTTAAGTTAACCTACTCCTAGATAAATGAAGAAGCTATGGTGGTACGGGCTTACGAGGTTTCCGGACCCATTTTACTTCGTTGGTTCGCTTATTTATACAGTTTCGAACCAAGGTATGCAACCGCCGATTTTGGAAATCAGCATAATCGAAGGGATATCACCGTGAATTCCTCAACCACCTCCTTTTGAATCAAATACCCTTAACAAGATAGTGGTCGTTTCCCGTCTAGGTTCATCCTCTAATTGTCGTATCGAAGCGTGATTTTTGGCACTTTTCTATGCTGGTCACCGCTTACCGCTTCGAGGTCTGTTGCGAGATTCGCTCCTGAATCCCGCCTTCACTCCATTCAAGATCTTTCCTTCTACAGTTTCCGAGCAGCTGAGGATTGACCTTGACTTCGTCTCTTCCGTCGCTTGACTGAGGGGGTCCGGTACCTTTCTTCGGCTGAGAGACGGTCTTGGATTAGTCGATAATCTTTCTATTGATCGCTTCTCTTGTCGGTTAACTCTCCTATCAACAGGTACCTTTGGTCGATAGCATTCGTCGCGCCTTTTATCTTTGCGTGACTGACATCGGTCCGGATCGGGATGCAGACCCTCCTTTGGCTGAGGTCTTCGTCCGATGGCGTGCGCCTTGTACTGTACTGCTACACACCTAAAGCCGGTTTGAAACAAGACGTGGGTCTTTCCTTCTTCGGTTTGATCAACCGAAGTTTGAATTCGACTCCGCCTGCTTCGTCGTCTGGTCGGGGCAGTCGAATGCCTTCCTTCAACCGTAGTTGACCCTAGCTGATGTGATAATCCTTGCGTCGGCTGCTACTCCTACTGGCCAACGCCTCCACTCGATGGTATATCGTGTGCTGCATGCTTCCGTACTCGGGGCTAGTCTCAATCCTCGTAGGCTGATGCCTTCACAAGATAGTATGCCGCGTACTACGCGCCTCCATCCTCGAGGCTAGTCCTAATCGAGATGTGAGTCCTTCTTTGTCGACTCAAGCCACGGTCGGCTGATGTCTTTCAACCGATAGTTGACGCCAAGTGTCGCTCCCTCTCGTGGCAGAAAAAAGCTGGTCTCAACAGTCACACATAGCTCAAGATTATTTGGTGATGTTAGGCCGACTGGTGAGGCCCACCTCACACTTCAGGTTGGTAAATCGGTTCTGATATTAAATGTAACAATCAAACCCGCTAGCAATAATAACCCATTAGGCCCAAACTACTAACCTAAAATATTTAAGCTCAGTTTTTATTATTAAGGTCCGTAGTTTTTATTATTAGGGTACGTGGTCTCTTATATATCTAATCACAATGCAGCTCCTATTCGATGTGGAATTATTAGGGTGTCACGATAAGGATGCAAACAGAGCAGATCCGGAGATAGGAGGAGTTCCGACTTTTCGTTCCATTTATTATCAGGTTAGGGCGGATATAGCAGAAATTAATTTTAATCTTATTTTTGGCCCCCACTTGCTGTTCTATTTTGGGCGCGAGCAAGCTTTTAGCAAAATTTTACTAGATCAGAACAAATCAAAGAAAGAAAGGGGTCTTTCACCTCTCACTCCATTTACTTGGTGGATTGGGATGAATTCGGAACGAATTATTGTTGAGACCAGCATTTTCGCCACTCAAGTGCGTGACACGTGGCGACAATCATCGGCTGAGAACATCAGCCGACGAGGGATTCACATAATAATCCGGACCAATCTCAGTTGCGTGAGAGTGCGATACGCGATCGGCTGAAGATGTCAACCGATATAAGAAGCAGCTGACAAGAAGATTATCGTCTCATCCAGAAGCGGTTTTCGGCTAAAGGAGGATATTCAAACCGCCCCGGTCAAGCAACGAAGAAGGTGTCACGCCCCTGGGGTCGAAACTGCGACCCGGCTCGCCAAACAGATCCGCCACCTATGCCAAACCCGCATAGGCGAAGCGTCCCTACCAGCAAGAAAAGTACTACAGCTAAACAGATATCAGAGCTATAAATAAAAATCTGCTGTATAACTAGATCAATCACTGTACAACTGGAAATAATACAACAATGTCCGTCTCCCAAAAATGATAAACATACAGTATCCTCAAATACAAACTCTGAACTCAACAGGGAGGTATCTCCAATAAATACAACAGTGTACAGGCTCTCAAAACATAGCAATCCTCACTACAATAGTCTCTCAAAGGAAGAAAAATGAAATAACTAATCTACTGAAGCTCTCCTCTGAAGGGGGACCGCTACACTCCAACGACGGGTAGGGAACTAGCTCGCGACTCCCTCGCCTCGGTCAGAAGGATCAGCAACAGGAACAACAAGAACCGGAGTAGAAGTTCCTGTGGGAAAAGACACCACGACGGGTTGTGAGAACTACGTCCCAAGTAGTTCTCAGTGGGTGCCGCCAACAAGCCCGACGGTCTGCCCACTAAGTCCACTAGAGGCATAAAGTAACAAAAGCAGTGCTGTAAGGAAAGCTGGGAAAAGTAAACTCTACAGATACTATGCCTCTACCTAGATGCTCAAAGAGTGGAACAGAAAGAACATGATGCCACAACCTAACTCTCATCTCTGATCACCCAATCTGAACTGACTGCCTCATCAGGTCCAGTCAAGCCTACGCCAACCTACTGCCGTTACGTCCCGGAGGAGCGGACTTACGTAGGGACGTCCATGACTGCCAACACCAGCACAGCCAGAGGGACAAATGCAACGACAAGTCGCGATAGAAAAGCTCAATCTCACGCCGGTACAACAACCCGGTCTCGCCTACTCCGGAGTGGCACTCGAGGGGAGCGACCCGCTCGAGTATAAAGTAACCCATCTCAAGTATCTCTGTAAAGTATCTCTGTCAAGCTCAAATGTGGCTCATGCAGGCAATGATCCACGATCAAAAAGATCGGTAACTCCAAGCTCAAAGCACAACTCAGTCGGAAAAAGAACCTCGACTCGAACAGGAATAGCCCAAAACACTCTCACAGCTATGTCGGAGAACCCCTCAACGACTCAATCTGATAAATGCACGACCATGGCTGAGTCGGGAAACCTCCACGACTCGATCTGCCAGAACCCAAGATCCTCAAAGCTAAGTGGGAGAGAACCATCTCCACCACTAAATCAGAAAAACAACCTATAGATCACACTCTACCAACTCATAGCACAAAGTCGCATCCACTGCGAGAAACTGCCTCAACAGGCCAACACCGATCCCCTGCGAACAACTGCCTCAACAGGCCAACATTGCAACCACTGACACTAGGAAGGGTCCGGAACCCCGAAAGACTGAACCTACAATCCAAATCAAACAAGCAACAGGCTCTAGGCATAGCCTCTCGTTGTTCTCGTCCCAAGAAGAAGGCAGACCTTAGAAACCCAGACCACTCGAATCATCTCGGGTGGTTAATTTATAGAAAAGGTGACATTTCTTACTGAAGCCCTTTGATCTGTAAGAAATATATTTAATATTTTTAGTTCTTTTAGGAAAACAGTTGAAACCAAGTTTTACATCTAAGCCTCGAAGGGCTAATGCCTTCGTCCAATCAAACAGGAACAGACTCAGACGACCCTACGATGCTTGGAAGAAAATATTGGTGACAAAAATCATATGTGTGCCCAAAAAGGTTCTGGGTTTAAGGTCCTGCTAACACTGATCTACCGCTGCACTATCACAGCGGCGACAGATAAAACAAGAAAAAAAAAACATCTCGGGACCGCCGTCTACCCAAACGGCTCCCGCTACAGATGAACAACCCACTACATCTACCAGACGGCCACTCTGCTCCAAGCACGGGTGTAACATGCATCCCACACTAAAAGATAACACCTGACCACTCGGCCCACTATCCGGGCGAGGAAGGACACTATGTCCAGGAAAGTAAAAGTGTGGATGTCTAAAGCAGAAATAACCCTAGCCCAAGTGAGGGTTTTCTACTAGTCTGGTTACACATGCAACATATGATGGGGTGCTAGGTCAAGTTCCAATAACTATAATTTACAGATGGTAGAAAGCAAGGAGATGACAATACCATCAGATAATACAAGGAATAGCAATTCCTACATTCTAACATGCTGCACAAGTATTTTCACTATCATGCATAGTCTACTTATAGCAGATTTAAAGCACAGTCCATCAATCTTGGAGACAAGGCCACCCACCTGAAAATGCTAACAGTCCGGAGTTGCACAGCTGAGAAAGTCCAGAAACAGATATCTCTACACAACCCACCAATCCAACAATACATGAACAGTGATCAATACCTCCTGGGTACAAAAACACAACCCAAAGTACACTTAATTCCATAAAATCCAAGCATCACAAATCTGCTGGGAACAGTCCCCTTAATGCGAAATTTTCACCTAAAAAACGAACTCCAAAAATTCCAATAAAATACTGCTGCGATCCTCGCGTCGATACCTTTGAAACGGGTACCTGCACGCCCAATCGGAGCCCCGTAGGCCAAGTTACAAATTCCACAGTACGGTGTGCAAACATCACAACCACACAACTGTAAACTCAAACACAGATAAAAGGGGAAATAGTATACCTTCGGCAAGCTCAGAAAAATCCCGGAAAAATACGATGATAATCCTTGTGACGAGTAGATCCAAAAAGTGTATAGGCTCGTCTCGATCCGACACTCGGTTGCGGAGATAAAATTCCGGCAAGGGGGCTGCTGTCCAAAAACCCACCAGAAAAAGCGGCTTAGAAATGCCTCGAAAACCGTGTCATAAACTCTGAATCCAGCAAGATGATCAACACGAAAGTCGAAGACGTACCTCTCGTGATTCCAACGCCGTAGAATCGTCCAAAAATACTGACGGAGTAGCTCTGAGACCTCTCAGATCAAACGGCGACGATAACGGGCCTCGATGAAAAATCGCCACACTGCGCTCCGATGCCGAAGTCGTCGATGCCGCGGCTTCCAAAAAACCGGCCTCGACAGATGATGGTGCGCAGCACAAAGATCTCCATCTTTGCTTAAGGCTGCGAGGGGAAGGGAGCTCGGGAAAGGGGGCAAAAAGCCCCAGCCAACCGCCTATTTATAGGCCCAGCCCAAAAAATCCGACTTTGGACTTTTGGGCCAAAGTTCCGGGCGCCCGAATCTTCCGGGCTGCTACAGTAACGGGCCCCAGCCCGTTACTGTCACGCCCGGAAATCCCCATGCTGCCACGTAGCCTCCCAAACAGCAAACAGCTGTTTGGGCCAACCGCGCTGCGCCACGCGGCCGAAAGCGCGGTGCCGACACGTGGCGCCCCCGAGCGGGAAGCGCGGGTCAGCGCGCCCACGTCGCGCCCCACGTGCGCCCACGCGCGCCTGTCGGGCACGCGGACCGAGGACCAGCTCCCCGCACCGCGTGGACCGACGCGCACAAACACCGCAAAACCCGCACTGCCACGTGTCCCACCCCCGGTCCACCGTGCACCCGCGCCTTCCCGTGGACCGCGCCCACTGCGCCCGCCAACCGGGAGGCGCCACGTGGCGAGCGCCCGGGTGACGCTCCGCGGTGGACCGCGCGCCGCCGCCGCCGGCAACCGCCGCGCTCCGCCGCCCCTGCCGCAGCCGGCGCCTCTCCGGCCGCCGGAACAGTGCCGTCGAACCTCGAAATCCGG